>OX235279.1:171625956-171714957 GCA_944472155.2 Trichobilharzia szidati
TCAAAAAGGAGGCACATATCCTGGAAAGACTACAGAGGGTAGGAACGAAATTAGTTAGTGATATCTCATACCTTCCTTATGACATGAGGATGGAGCATTTAAATCTCTTCCCATTATCATACCGAAGGAGGAGAGGCGACTCAATTTTGGCTTACCGTATATTCAAGGGTGATTTAGTGATTGACCTTTCAAACCTTTACTGTAACTCTAGGATACATTTATGAGGTCATCACAAAAAGGTGCTCAAACCGATCTCGAATAAGATACATATGGAATTCAAATTCTCTCACGGAGTGGTCAACGACTCGAACTCCTTACCTGATACAGCAGTAACAGCTCCATCGATGAACGCTTTCAAACAGAGACTGGATCTCTGCAGAGATATATACCACAAGGATTAACATAGGCAACGAGAGCCTTCTATCCTCATTGTCTGAACCTGAAGATTAATTACTTGGATGCTCTCATATGTTCAAATATTTATCGTAATACAGGTGTAATAACGCGTCAACAAACTTGACTCCACGATTCATATGATGACAATGTAATCTCTCTAAATGGTTTCACTATGTACAGACAAGACCGAAGCAGTGCAAGGAAGAAGCGAGGTGGTGGTGTTGCTACTTTTATCAGTTCTCAGTGGTCTGTTGCCAACAACGTTTGCCTTAAATTCTCAAATGATAATATTGACTGTATAACTGTTAAATGTCGACCTAAACACCTGTCTAAGTATAGCTTCATTTTTATCACGAACATTTATGTCACACCTTGTTGTAGTACTTCAGAACTATCTATGTTCGCTGATGAATTCACTATTTTCTCTGCCGCCTCTTTTGGTAACTCATTGTCCATAGTTAAAGGTGATTTTAATTCTTGTGACTGCAGTTTTCTTACAGTGCTAGGTCATGAAAATGTCGTTAACTTTCTCACCCAACTGGATACTTCTCTTGATCTTGTATTTATAAATGACTGCGGAATATACGAAGCTCGTAAAAGAGCCCTACTGCTTAACTCAGATCATTGTATTGTACGGGTTTTACCCAAAATTTATGGAAAGTTACACAAGAGAACCTCTTCACACCCGTCCAAGAAAATTGTACATGGATGTTACTCTCAGGAGAATGTTCAGAATCTTAGGAGCATGCTCAAAGACAAGAGATGGGACTTGTTTAATGAAGACTCTCTTGAGGACACTATCTCTAATATTACATGTTATCTCAAATTTTGTCTTGACACCTGTTGTCCCAGAGAAACACTCTTCATCAGATTTGGCCGTTTCTCCTCCCCTCAGCTTGAAAAGCTTCGCAGGCAAAAAGAAAAGTAATATAAAATGAAGGATAACATTAGTTTGAAAGGATTTAACATGCTAATCAAGTCTGAAATACACAGATTGAATTTAATTTATAACCAGAGTTTTATATCCGGCGAAAATGCCTCTAATATATTGAAACTTTTCAAAGAAGTCACTGAGGGTAAGTAGACGCATAGTATTCCTTTTTCATTTGATGTGTGTACACTAAACAATTCTTTCATACATTCTCTCACAAATGCCAAACTTTCTAGTGTCAGAAGTGCTAATGAAGCCGGCTTCTCTGATTTCAATACGAATGACGTTCTAAAATGTCTCCAGTCTCTGAACCCATCTTGTAGCCTAGGTCGATATGGTTTGCCTAGCCCTATTCTAAGAAAATGTGCAGATATCCTGTGTTATCCTCTCATGGACATATTTAATGAATCTTTTCCCAGAAATGTCGTGCCAGCCGTTTGGAAGGACATTAAAATTGCACCTATACCGAAGTCATCTACTGGAACATGTTTTAAATTTAGACCTATTGCTATTACCCCTACTTTTCTTAAAACTATGGAAAAGTTACTCTTACTTTGTTAAGTATGAGGATGATCTAACTATTTCAACGACTGTTAACTCCCAGCTACACTGTACTAAGATTAACAGCTTTCTATCAAGAGTTAGCAAATGGTCTTCGTCCAATGGTCTTAAACCAAATCCCTCCAAATGCCGGACTGTTAATTTCAGTCTCTGATGTAAAAGAAAGTTAAATGAAGCTTTTGGTTCCTATGAACGTTGCAAAATTGATGATAGTGATATAGAAATCAAGTCTGAAGTTAAGTATCTTGGATAAATTCTTTCTTCTGATCTATCCTAGTCGTCCCATGTATTAGCGATTTCTAAAATAATATTTCGTCTGAATTTTTACATTAAGCAGATAAGGCACTCAGGCATAACCCTAACAATCCTTTTATAGTTTGTCAACGCTTGCACCTTACCTATTCTTCTTTACTGTTCACCTCTGCTTATTCTTTCCTGGATTGCTTAAAAAAGACTATGTCATACTTGGTAGAGCTCTGAAGACTGTCAGTCAGTAGGGCGAGAGGTATCCCATTGAGCCATATCGTTGACATCATCATTGGTGGGCACTTGATGTCATGCAACAAATTTGCTAGAGGAATTTTGTCAAAGTGTGAGCATCCAATTTACCCGCAGCGCCAACGTTGCGTCTCCTCAGGTAAAACAAGAAGTCTTTTCAAAAGACTTTATGTACGTACGTCTAAGTACAAAGATTCCACTATACCATATTGTTATTGTTTATAATCCGCTCAATTTTTTGTTTTTATTTGTTCATTTTATCACAAGTGTGAACATCATTTAAGCTGTTTTATAACTGTTAATTTTGTATTTCCCCTCACTATGCTGCTATATCAACAGAACATTAGATTCAATACTCTATAACATGCTAAAATTTCCAAACTGAATCGACAATACTGTTTCAAACAAAATCACTGTTGTTATTATTATTATATTTATTACTCTCATTTGTACTTGGAATATTTTTGACTTTATATCGTAAGTGTGGACAAATTCCTCTGGTTAATTTTGTTCTAATTTTTAATTTTATGTATATTTTGAGTAAACCAGATGCAATATTATGACAAATGCTGAGAATTCAATTCTGTACTATAAGTGCTGTTTTTGGAATAAAGTAGATTATTATTATTATTACTATTATCATTATTACCTAATAAACAAGCTACATCTACATCAACTTTACTGGCCATATTATACCACTGGAAATATGTGGTAGAACTCAGGTACCTATGTTCAAAGATAAGTAGCTCGTCTTCTCTTATATTCCACTTTCAATGGCTGTTTCTCACAGCCAGCCATGGCGAAGGACGGAGCGAACTACAGCGTAGTACACACGTCGTTTGACCAATAGCTGGATATCACGTGTACGCCAGTGATGTCGTAGGTTGTTGAATTCCAGAAAAGCCTTCTGTTTCGTTGCTGATAAGCAGCATATTTGAATGGAATGAAACATTTTAGTCATTACTAAGAAAAAGCTCTTAGTAATTATCTAACTGGTGTGCCTGAACTACGAAGTCTGAGGATACGTTTTCCCAGATGAAAGGGAGAATGCAAAACAGCGTCCGATACCGGTTAGGAAGAAATGAATACTCAAGAGGCCTAGGCGTTTATTTCGGTGATTGGGGTGTTTGTGTGTGCTTGTTTTAGGCATACGTTTTTGATGCCATGGATGGTGCACAGCATGGAGTGATAAAACATACTGTGGTATGTCAAAGAATAATGACTGATTGACTGCACGGTGTTACACAAAAACAACGATTTGGAGCTTGTGTGATGCAGTGTAATCTGAGGGCGAAATGTAATATAGCGCGAACGTTTCTCCTTAGTTCGACTGGATGGGTGTGCGAAGAAAGACGGATCTATGAGTTAGTGTAGAAGGTTACGACGCCTCCAAGATCAAATGTTTAAGACTTCCAGTATCCTTTTTCATTCCCGGATACAAGACTGGAGATTTGTCAGTTGGCATCCGGCCGTATTCCATTTTCGAATGAAGCAACTATAAAAAGCCTATCACTGATGAGTAGTATATTAATGTTAAGTGAAGATGGCTGGGGAAGATTTAAAGGTTTCCAAATTAAAACAAGGTATCGATTCATAGATTCACGGTTTGTTCGTCTGGGCCACATGGATATGTCATGACTTGAAGTTTCGTCTTTCGTGACTTCATCAATGAATGAGCTGTTAAGGTGATCAATTTTTGTCCTATCTCAGTCGTTTAAAACGCTGTTATCCTAACATTAATACACACCTTGAAGTCGTCCGTTTACTTGTGTGAATACTTTAAATTGTGCTGTATAGATTCAGGTTGTTGAACTGTTGCTTCTCATGCATTTCTACTGGATTATTTAAAACTACTTGAGAAAGCTTTAATTATCGAACAATGCTTATATGAGGTGGTTGGGGCTGCTCTTACCTGAAGCACAGACGAGAAACCATTAGATTCGAGTTGAATTAAAGATATAGCTGCCAGTTTATCTAACAAGTTAATTCTATCGGGTAGGTATAATTGGATCGTTTCAACTGAGGATCCGAAAGCAAGAGAGGCAACATGTACAGGTTTGTTGATTTTGCATAACATAGATTCTGTATATGTATGTTGTATTTTGCTTTGCTTCTTGTAAATGATTTAATTGGTAAAATTTTCATTTATTGAATGAATACTTGCTGAAAGCAAATACTGTTATGTAAAGCATCCTGACTGAAGCTTGGATTTGCTGAGGATTGACTTTGTAAGAGGAACCTAGACACAGGCGTAGGTTGAACAGAAGTCGCTATCTGTTCTTCGTTCTGCTGTGATGTTAACCTGTTGTTATTTGTTGTTAACAATGAAGAAGTCATTTCAATCTAGTTGTTGTTGTTGTTGTTTGTTTAAATGTAGATGTTGGTGTTTCTGGTGTAGAGTTAGTCACAGCGCTGCTTTTTCTTCAAATGACAGAGTGAATACTCTCTTTAGCTACATATTGTTTACATGATATTGTCTTGTTGTGTATAATTACAAACACTTTGAGCCTGTTGTGTTTAATGATGCGAGAATAGATTGGATGATGATAATGATGATGATCAAATAAAGTATAATTACATTTCAATGGTTTACACAAAATGATGAGTTTTTGTTTTTGGTAATATTTCGAGCAAAATTACTGCCCATGTTCACACCAACTTTTGGAATTATTTTGTTTTTTAAAGTATGCCAGCGTCATTGGAGGTGACTGAAGAATGTGAGACTAGTTGGTGGAAGGTAGAGAAAGTGAAGAAAGCGTCAAATATATGGGACAAGGATAGGGGTGATATGAGTGCCAGTTAATCGCATGTTCGCAAGGATATACGGGAAGATAGCGATAATAATAACGATGTTGGTGAGGTTGTTGACATTGAATTGATTGCAGATGAAGTAACTCGTTCATATGATGAAAAAAGCTGTTGTCGATGACTGTTCAACACAACTGTTGGAAAGGCTGAATCCCAGTGCCATTAGTTCTTTAGCTGTTGAAGGTAATAACGCATCTCTCTTGCGCAATACCATAATTATAGAGTTGTCTGATGATGATGACCATGGTGATGATGGTGGTTATGATGCTGATGATGAAGATAGTGTGGAAGAATTCTGTTGTGATTGGTGGTTTCAATGTGTGAATTAACAGTAAGATTGCTAATAAAAGTAATGCTGGTGCGAATTATGAACTTTCAGAGATACCCAGCCCAGCAGAGTCACTTTAGTAATTTGATATAGTGCAATAGTTGATCTACTGTGAATTCTTTGTTTCTGAAAATCGTCTTGTACAAAATCCTTTCATATGTTGGATTTTTCAAAGCAAAGCAAACACTTTAATCAGATGATTGTTTTGTTCGACTGTCTTGTTTTTTTCTTTGTTTGTGTTCACATGTTGTTTCCTTTAAATGTTTTATTTGAATGGCTTAAAGAGGTAAAATTAGTTAAGGCTAAGATTGTAAACTTGTTATTGATGGGTAAGGGTACACAGTTATCCCTTATCATAGACAGACATGTTGAAATTTTGAAGAGAGGATGTTCTGGCTCATATTGCCTAAACTGACATTTCGTTATCTTGCCTCCATAGCCCATGGGAGGAAGATGGAGGTTTTATGTGTTGAATAAAATAATTCATCTCAGACTGTTTCTTTAGTGAACGTGGAGACGGTTGGAGACTTTCAAGTGTTGAGTTGTGGGGATTTGAATAATTTGAACCTGAAAATATTTGGACTGTGTTTGTAAACTTAGGAGCACTTGGAGCTGTCTGCCTTTGCTCGGTCATGAGCTAGGGGTTAGTTTGCGATGATGATCATCTTACCACCAGGGTGAATTCGAATGACTTGTAGATTTAAGTTATGTCAACTCTCGATGTTACGCTACTGATTTTTGCTTATCGCCGTGTTTTTCAGGTGGTATATATTCAGACGGTATCTTTTTTGGTCAGTTGCTTGATGATGTGGAGTGTAGATATTCAGACGAGAATATAAAGCGTTGTAGGCAATTGTAAATGGTATTTCGGATGAATGTTACTGAATTGATTAAATGCTTTTTTATGAACTCGTCTTTCTTTCTTTTCATTATATCTTAAGGCAGGTATTCAGCTTCGTTTTTCAGAATTTGAGCATCGTTTGTAATCGGTTTGATTTCGCCAACATCTTTTGAACACATAGTGTTGTCTTTTAGTCAACGCAATGATTCAATCTCTCAATGAATTGATTAATTGGCTTCACACCAATGGTTTAGAGCTCTGTATTCACACAGTGTGAATTATTTGAAACTTCGTTGCAGCTGTTCATCGGGATGAGGTTTTATAGTTGACTACTTCTATGCGAGTCTTATAAAGACGTGTTAGAGAACATCATCCAGCATGGCTGCAAAGAGGAGGCACTGGTTCAATCAGGAGGGCCATAACTGAACACCTCGTCAATACCTGTCACAGCATCTTAACTGACGCATCATACAAAGTCATTTGCAAAGTAAAAAAAAATCTGCCAAAGGCAGTGTGTTTCCGACTTCTTTGTACTTCAGAAGCTGTCGCCATGTGCATCGAAAAGCCGAAACTGCGTGTTTAAAAGAAACTAGACCAGCCTTTACAACTACCGTGGACCTAGTTCGGTATGTTCCCTTATCCCTCAGTTTTTTTTGTTTTGCTTTGTTCTCTGTGTGTGTATGTTTCTCTCTTTGTCTTCATTCAATTCATCCCATTTTTTCATTTATAAAATCAGTTTTTCTAAGTTTGTTTCCATGCTGCTCCTGGTCACACTTGTAATCCGTTTAGGATAACCATTTTACAATTATATTCTAATCCTGTGTAATTTTTTGTTTCTAAGCCTCTTGTAGTTCATATCAAGTTGAAAATAATTGTCAGCTTTTATTCGCCTTTAAAATTACTTCTGCGGTTATCAAGTTTTAGTTTTGCATACGTTCTAATCCTATGTAACATTGTCTCTAAGCCCCTTGTAATCTATATTCATACCTTCAAACTTTCATATGAAGTTGAAAATTATTATCACCTTCTTCGTTACTATGTGGAATTAAATAATTAATAATTGTATCCATGTAAACTAATGTATATAATTGCGATTGTACAGCTTTTGAGAATGAAATCGCCGGAAAGACCGTCATCTTTGCTGAACTTCTTGTTGTTTTCCCTCTATGTCAGATCAATTGTAATTTAGTGGCTCTTCTTGCCGTTATGGTGTGTGTGTGTATGTGCAAATGCTTCAGTCTTTTATCTTAACTTTATGGTATTTATCAGATGTATACACTATCATAAATTAAGTCTGCTTCTCTTATACACTTTTACAATTTGTGTTTCTCTTTGTAAATAGACGTACTTATTGCTTTCACTATAGGTTGGACATCAAATTCCTCGTTATTATAATAATAATTATTATTATTATCTGTCACCATTTCCTTGGTCATCTTATAATCTCAAGCGTAATATACAAACTACTGTTCAGTATTTGTACTTTCACCTTCAATTATTATTATTATTATTATTATTATTTCTGTCTGTCTGCTTTCGACATAGAACTTTGCACCAATGTGCAGCAGTTCGAGTCGCCACACTCCATGTATCACACAAAACAAGAGAAGAAAGTAGAAGAAATGCACAATAGCGACAGTAGACAGAGATATGAGACAAAGGAATAGTAATAACGAAGAGCAATACACTCCATTATGGATAAGATTTTATTTTGATACATCACACAGTGTTACACAGTAATATTAACTGATGAAGTTACTCACACAACTTGATATCATTATGAGCAATAATTTGTGCTCGAAACGTAGTCACATCAGTTAATATTACTGTGTAACACTGTGTGATTTATCAAAATAAAATCTTCTCCATAATGGATTCACACTCTACCACAGTGCCCAAGTTTTATACTTATATCGAAGAGCAATACCGTTTCATTGGGAATAATAAATCACAAGGAGTGGATGCATCTGCGCCATTGAGAACGAGGATTTTGAACCAAATCACCGATTGTCTCTAGCCATTGCTTTCTACCGTCACGAGGACCCCAACCAGTCAGGAAGTCTAAACCTTCCTACGTGGCTGGCTGGCTTAAACTAACTGTTGTAGATTTCATTAACTGGTGCCATGTTTTGGTTTGACCGCCTATTATTATTATTATTATTATTTAGATCAGAGTAATTCAGCCCACAGTACAGTGTTTTTCTCCAGTTATCTGCGTCTTATGCAATGAGTACTTTTGTCTGTGTGCCTGAAAACTTGTGTGGGAACCGTATATAGCAATATATATATTTTAATTTTTATAATAAATTCAGTATAAAATGATCTATTTATTTACGCTTGCATAGCTTCAGCATTTTAGAATTGACTGACTTGAAACCATCTAGATGTGAATACAGTTTCCATTCAGCGAAAAAAATATTTCCCTTCAACAAGTTCACTTTCAAGGTGTACGCTTGTTTATACATTATGGAAGAAGGCATTAAGCAAAAGTATCTAGAACTATTCAGTTTATATACCATGAGATACAAGATGAAAGGTAATTAATATGACATTTAACGAGGTAGACTTGAAGTGGATGAATTACAAAATTTTCAATGATTTTTAAATAGAAGTGAATTGGTTTCAAGTATTATCAAACGTAGGTTGTGCTGTCCGAAAATTAAAAATGCTATAATGATGATAACGATGAGGTGGGCTTAGATGGATGGAAGGAGTTCAAATGGTAAAGTAGAACGGAACAGAAAGATCATTACTATGACCAGGGTAGAGGAAGGAGTTTCACAAAACGTTTTTGAATACATAGTTTAGCTTTTTGTCCATATAATAGGTAGAGCTTCGAGTATACATAGGTGGAGAAAACGTAAACATTTCGAATGACTGAATTTGGTCCTATAGACTACTTTAGAAGAGAAGTCCTGTGGGACTGAATGACCTGACTCTAGAAAGTGTTCACGAACCAAAGACTTCATCATCCTCCGTTTTTCCTTCTCAGCCACACCGGGTACTGTTCACTCATACCTTCGCGAAGAACACGTTTACAAAGTCCGAAATAGTCAGTTCTTCAAGAGCATGGGAAACAGTTGGTCCATATAGAGGTGGACATATTCAGTAGTTTATCGTTGACGCATTATCTGGTTGGGAAATACTGAGTGTGAGTCAGAAAGTGCAAAGTACACTTGTATGGACAGGTTTTAATCAGTTCAGCATTAGTGTCACCTTCGAATGCAGAACTCATAAACAATGTCTTCTTTGGCTCTATGATTTGTCTAGGAGTGGTTTCTTTCTTGATGTTTCTCTTAACAGGCCTTTTAGAGTATCCCCCACTTAAGGGTGTTGCTCGAAAATTTCCCACGTCTTTATCAACTGTATTTTTAGAGCAAATTTTCTGGAGTACGGAGGATGGTTGGGATATGTCTACCATCTACCTAGAGGTACCTGACTGGTTAAGCCAGTGGTTTACTGCCCTGTAAAAAGGTTTGCTTTCGATAGGTCAATCTTCTCAATGTGCCATCCTCTAGTCTATCTATCTAGCATGACATCTGAGAAGTGATACTTTACTCTCTTCGATAATCAAGAGCATGGATGGATGAAAACAGCGAAATCCTCAGTAGAGATCATCAGGAGCCTGAATAGTACTGGAAAGTAAATGTGAGTACGTTGACAAGATGAGATGAAATTGCGAAAGCTTAACAGCTCAACAGATTTAGACGGAAAGGTTGAAAGCAGTTAACGAACACGTGAAAGAGCTGAGAAAAATTGGAGTAGTCTCTGAGGTAGTCTACAAATTTAAACCTACTGGAGCTTATACTTTACGACTGAATGGTATGCCTTAAGTACATCAACCAAGAGTTCTTCTGCGTATGGTCTTAAACATGTATAATTCCACCTACAATGGAGAGGCTTCCTGAACTCCTCACACCATTACACAAGAAAGTGATAAATTTTAGTGTTAAGGACATCTTTGAATTCGCTTCTAACCTACACGATGTAAATGTAGATGGGAACCAAATGCTGTCGTTATATGTCACATCACTGTTCATCAATGCAGCGCTTATGGAGACTGTAATTTGTATGATAACAAATACTAAAAAGCAATTCGATATGGGAATTCCAATCATTAGTCTCAAAGATCTGCTTGTAAGATGCATTATGAAAGTACACTTCTTCACATTCAACAACCTTTATTACAAACAAAACGACAGTATTGTCATGGCTTCCCATTAGGTTCAATTTTAACAGATTTTCTTACAAAGCTTGAAAATGATTCATTGAAAGAAGTAAGTAGAGAAAGGGATTCAAAAGTACTATCACCAACAGAATTATGGAGGAGTGGGGGGAGGAAATTAACATGGAAATACATTAGGGTTTAATGCATATGGGACATCACGAGGAGTAAATACATCCACGCCATTGACAATAATTTCTAGCTATATCTACAACAGCCTCCACCTTTTAGATCTCAGAATCCCGAGGAACTTAAACCAGACAGCCTACCACTTCCCTACGTGGCTCAAAGTAACTGTCGAAGATTTCACGGACTGATACCAGGTTTTGGTTTGACCACTGGTGGCTATTTTCCAAATTATTTCTAGGTTGGCTAACGTCGTTCATCAGAAATGGTTGTGCGCTGAGATGCGCAACACGTCACCTAGCCGTCTGAATAGATTCACCTTCACAACCTCATCGGCAGACTTACTCTCCTTGTCTAATAAACAGTCTACACATAACCGTTCTGACATTCCGTTCACAATCAGTCCATTGAGCATAATGCATTTTCCCAAATAGATGAGGTCGCCAACATACTCTACCATTTCACTCCACATTCTTAAACTAGTAGTCAGGGTAGTACAGCCCTGTAGCATCGTCTTACAAATGACAGGAGAGAATTCGCATGTCAGACATTTGAAGATTTCTGTTCAATTTGTTCAGAAGACTGCATTTTATCAGCGTCTTCACCCAGGAGGACTGTCACACTCTCACTCTATTTTGACGAAACTGTTTCGTGGTAACAAGTCACTCCCTATGTCACTAAAGTCAATTAGTACGTCTGTGATGAAGTTAAACAAAAATGAGGACAGCGGGCATCCCTGCCGGACACCACTGGTGGTTGTAGTCATCTGAGATGACAACTCTCCGTAGGCTCCGTGAGTTTGAGTCGAGTGCCTTGGTTAGCGCGATATAAAACATCACTGTTTCCTTGTGATGCCCATCACTTATAAATCTGCCTTATGTTTGGAGACATTCTATGTATCCTTACATGGGTTTCATTATATATATATTGCTGCACTGTGGTTTAATTGCTAGCAGACCTATGCCATATATTCTGTCAAAGTTTGTGTGTCATACTTTGAAGACCCGGAGTGTTTGCGAGCCGAGCCCTGAGTGTTGCCACTTGTACTTGAAGCTTGCGAATTAGATCCAATAGCCAGTCAGTTAAGAAAACATCTTAAAATGTCTCCAGACATCCTAAATAAGGCTGAAAATCTGATTGACTGCTTGGCTGTGGAGGTGATGAAGCGTATAGCCTCTTCTCACCAGGCTATAGTTTACAGCGTCCCAGATTCTCTGCATCTGAAGACTGTACAACACAAAATCCTGATTTGTTGCGGCATGACTAGTGTTCCATGTGAATGCAAAGGACTTCGTAGAAAGTCTAACCAGACTAATAGTCCCATCATTTTTAATTTCAGTAATTCCCTTGATTCTAGTAAGTTTACTAAATGTCAGGATCACCTCAGACTGAATAGCAGTTATAAGTCTATAATGATAGCTCAGGATAAAACACCGTGTCAGCGCAGAATAATGCGTAGTAATAACCTGGTCACCTCCCCTAGCTTAGATTTACCAAAAAAGGACCGTGCACAGCAACAGTCACCTAGTGCTGAAATTAGCATTCAGCAAACTACACAACAACCACGCTTACCAATGGAACTAGGAACTGATTTCGATAGCAGTACCCCTGTAAATAACGTCTCACCGGAAGATGTTAAAATAGGTAGAACTGCTGCAAGCTGTTCTAGGAAATTCTTACCCAAACGTGGTAACCTCACCACGATGAACAAGTTTTGCCGGGTTGAGACTAATGATGGGGAAGAATACTTTGTATTCAATAAGCTTGCTGAGAGTAAGAGTATCAACAAACCCACACTTAATACGAAGAAATCCTCTCTAAACACAAGTATATTTGGTGGTTTTCAGGGTACTCCACCTTATAGAAACTTAGGCACCAAAACTCCCAAAGTCTTGCAACCGAAGCACCTTACCCCACAATATTCTTCTAGTTATGAAAACAACACGAGGGTGTATACCGATATGATGGATAGCACATGGATGGATAGACCTTCTGATGCTATGCCTTTTAACCGTCAACCCAGGCCCAACATCTACTATCCTCATATCCAGGAACACATAGTAAATTTTCCAAGTGTCCCGAATCACTGGTACGACCCATGGGACCTAGGACCACCTCACTGCACTCTAACCCCGATGTACAGACACCCAGTCTGAAGCCCCCTATCATTCACAAACTCTTGCGTTGCTGACACACAAACAGAATTAGGTTATGGTGATATGTTAAGGCAGTTTGTAGTATCCCGTGACTTATTCACGATATTGCTAATTAATACACGTTCCTTAATCAATAAGATAACTGAACTACAGATATTATTATTTATCGCCAAGCCTACTGTAGCTCTGATTACTGAATCATGGTTCTCATACTCTGTACTTGATGTGCATATAGACATAGATGATTACACTGTACACCGTGCAAACAGAGACTGCAAGCGTGGTGGAGGATGTCTCATATATATACATAACTCATTCGTAGTCAGTAAGGTGGAAGATGAAATACTGAACGAAGTATCGGATTCACTCTGGGTCGTCTTACAAGGAGATAAGTACAAGCTTCTCATAGGCTGTGTTTATCGAGCACCAAGCTCAACCAAAGAAACTGATGCGTTATTAGCTAAATCATTCGCACACGCCTCCCCGTTTAGTACTAATTACAAAATAATTGCAGGGGACTTCAATCTTCCAGAAGTCAATTGGTTAAGTAGTTCCGGCCCCCAACGCTTCGACGGATTACTTGCCACTATCGATTGTTATGGATAGCAGCAACACGTCCAGACACCTACTCGTGGTGACAACATGTTGGACCTTGTGTTTTGTCATGACACAATCCCAGTCTCCATCTATGTTGGTAACAGATTTTCCAGTAGTGACCATAGAATGGTACTCTGCTCTCTGCCTTTCTCACCACTAAATACAGGAAACAAACAGGATTCAGGGAGCATGATATGTCGTAGTTACAAACATACAGACTGGGGATTAGTCCAAGAACTCATTCGACTCTGTCACTGGGATGAATATTTTACCACTGACTCCCTGGAGGCTGTAGTGTCCCTATTTTACAGGAATGTTATCCTTTGTCTAGATACTGTTGCTCCTAAGAAGGTAGTGAAATTAAGTAGACACCAGCTGAATACATTCCGAGGGCATACCACAAAAAGTTAAGGAATTTGAAGAAACAGTTCTATTCCACTAAGGATATATCACTGCTGCACTCAATCCACGAGTCTCTTGAATCTATCAAGCGCCAACGCTCTCAAAAGGACCTCGACGAAGAGTTAAGGGCACTTGAAAGCACCTCCAAAGTTTATAATCTAACAACACTTCTTAAAAAACGAATGCAGTCGACGAGGGACATCCCCTATTTACTTCATGACAAAGTCATCTATAATGTGCCTGCCACTATCTGTGAAATATTCAGTGAGTGGTTTGCAAACTTCAGTTTAGAAACGCGCACTCCTGGTGAAACCGGGCCCCTTACTAGCTCTTTCCTCGGAAGCATAGTGTTCACCAACCAATTAACAGAACAAGCAGTTAAAAGCCTGAAACCTTCCACTAGCACGGGACCAGATGGCCTTGCTTCTATAATCTTCAAAAACAGTGGGTGTGATATACCCCTATTACTTCTTCAATTCTTCTCAATATCCATGGACACTGGCACTTACCCTAATGAGTGGAAAACTAGCTTCATAATTCCACACTATAAATCCGATGATAAGGCAAACGTCCGCAATTACATACCTATAAATATAACCCCAGTTGTCTCACGAATCATGGAGAAAGTTGTCAAAGATCAGTTGTCAGACTATCTACTTAGGGAAGATCTTGTTACAAGGTCTCAACACGGATTTTTCGAAAATAGGTCTTGCGTTACTTGCCACTTCGACTTTTTCAACTACATCACTAGTAGTAGCGAAGCACGTAAGCTAGTTGTTGTTCTCTACTTCGATATATCTAGGGCATTTGACATGGTATCTCACAGTATTCTCTTTGAGAAGCTGTATTCATGTGGGATTCGCAATCCATTACTGAACTGGTTGAAATCGTTTCTAAGCAACAGGGTACAAATAACCAAGGTTCGATCTGTATTGTCTCATCCTAGGCAGATCACAAGTGGGGTTGTGCAAGGTAGTGTCCTAGGTCCACTTTTATTTACAGTATACATTAACAGCATTTGCAGCTGCTTCACCTCAGGTAAATCATTCCTATATGCTGACGACCTCAAAGTCGTTTACTCCTGCTACGCTCATGAATTAAGCGATGTGGTAAATAAAATACATCTTGAACTAAGTGGTCTCGTAACATGGTGTGCTGAATCCTGTCTGAAGTTCAACATTGACAAATGCGGCTGGATTTGTATCGGCAACAGTAACCTTGACCTAAATCTTGAAATAAATGGGCGTAAACTAGCCAAGCTCAACTCAGTCGTAGATCTCGGTATCAGATACTCTAGTAACTTAACATTCTCTGAACAAACTGATTATGCCAGACGTAAAACACGAAGGCTCCTAGGATGCATAACTCGCAATTTCTTTTGTTGTGAAACTAGGGTTTTATTATACAAAGTATGTGTCCGAGCTATGTGTCCGATTGCTATTACCTCACCTTTTTTAAAAGTTATGGAAAGACTGATTTTACTTAATCTTGAACCCTCTTTAAAGCCTTTTAATGACCCCGACCATTTTGCCTATAAACATAGTAGGAGTACCTTAGATGCCGCTGTTGTGCGTCGGTGGCACAGCGGTTAGGACTCTCGCCGATCATGCACATGGTCCGAGGTTCGATCCCCCGCCGACGCACACCTGATATTTATGGTCGGCCTGCTAAACTTGGGCTACCGATATCACACGCTGAAAATTTCATACTTGTACCAAAATACTGTGTGGAATCAAGCTATAATAAAAAAAAAATAAAAATATATCATAATATAGTCTCTAGTTTAGATAGAGGGGCCAAATATGTTCGGTGTGCCTACCTTCATTACACATCTGCATTTGACTCTGTTCCTAGGTCTCTCTTGTTAAGTAAGCTTGCTGCAACACAGATTGAGAGCTGGATAAATAAGTGGTAGTATTCCTACTTTTCTGATAGGAAGCAGTACACTGTCTACAATGGAAAGTCCTCCACTACCTCACTTACTTTAGCTGGTGTTCCTCAATGTGCTGCTCTTTCTCCTTTCTGTTTTCTTTTTTCTTACATGACTTGCCCCATTCTGATGTAGCCACTTTTGTCAAGTATGCTGATGACCTCTCTGTCTCCATGCCTGTCAACTCTCAGTCAGACTGTTCCATATTAAATAACTTTCTCTCGGAAATTAGTCAGTGGTCCTCTTCAAACGGTCTTAAGCTGAATCCGTCTAAATGTCAGGTAGTAAATTTCACTTTCAGACGAAAACGTGACCTACAACAACTAGCTAGCTCACATGGTCCCACTATCATTGACGGCATAGAGGTTGAAACTACATCTAATGTCAAGTACCTTGGACTGAGTATTTCCTCCGATCTTTCTTGGTCCTCTCACATCTTGCTAGTTACTAGAAAGATGTTTCGCTTAACGTTCTACGTTAGGAAGTTAAGGAAGTCTGGTATAAAGCAGTCTTTGCTTTCTCAGTTCGTCAACTCTTGTATTCTAACCGTCCCTCTTTACTGCTCCCCATTAATCTTTCCTGGACTACTACTTAAGAAAGACTTTGCTTCGCTGCGTAGGGCACTAAAAGCTGTTAGTAGGGGAAGTGGGATTTCGTTAAACCAAAGGGTTAACGCTATTGTGGATAGACATATAATGTCATGTAAGAAACTAGCGAATTCTATATTGTCTGACCCCAAACACCCTCTCTATACGCACATCTCTCCTTGCATTTCATCTGGTAGAAATAGAAGCAACTATAGGAGGCTATATACCAGGACTACCAAGTATAAAACTCCACAATACCTTATCTGGCACAGCTGTTACGTGATGAGAAAACTGTTAGGCATGACACGATCACCTTACTGCGGAACTCTAAATATTAGTTCCCATTAGCTTTTGTTCTCCTTTCTTTGTTACTATTATATTGTTGCTAACATATTCTATTACACACTAATTTTACATTTCATATCCTCTGGTGCATTGCTTAAATATGTGAATACAATGCTCTTCTTTTTTATTTCTCTTTTTTTCTTTCACTTGTTGTTGCCTTCTATTTTTTAAAATCTTATAAAAATTTATGAGGTAATTAGATGCAATATTGTAATGCAAGCTGAAAATTCCATACCTGTACCACAAATACTCTTTGGAATAAAGCTATTATTATTATTATTTTACAATACTGCCCGTTTATTCTTAGCGGACTCAGACAAAATGACAAGCTTAAATTAGAAGGAGTGCAACGGCAATTCACCTTAGCAATTCTTGGTTGAGAAAGTGGTCTCGAATACTATGAACGTTGCGACAGACTAAGATTAGAACCACTCTGGAAAAGACGTCTTAAGCTAAACCTAATTTTTTACTACAAGCTAACTAATCTGCTCGTGCACTCCTCCGAGCCAATAATTGAACCTACCGCTGTCATCAGTTACAATCTTAGAAATCATCACAACCTAGCTGCTATAGAGCATTGTCAGACTTACATGCCGTACAACTACTTCTGTCCATAGTAGTTCTTAGTCTGTATATCCACTCGATATACTATTTGTCCATATACCTGTTTTCGTTTTAGCTCAGCTTCTACTTCAAACCATACTGATCTGTGTTCAACAATAACACAACGTAATAAACGACTACTTTCTATACGTAAGAATAGTTTAGATCACTCAGCTAAGAAGATACGTACATCCCTACACATTCCACGTAGCCTCAACAACGACCCCGAAGTCATTGTGTCCGATTTGTTATCAGAGGTATACGCAACTGCTAAACAAAATAAGCTGGACCTTATTTCTCTGGGAAACTCTGTGAATGAATTAAATGAGAATATAAACACCATTAAGCCGTTACTGCTTCTTTGTAACCCAACTCATGATACTAATCCGGAAAGTCTGCTGAAGTCTGAGCGTATGTTAGACTTTATAGCCAACGAAGTCACTAAATTGTTCGGCTATTATATAGCTGTGAAATCAGAAAGTATGGGGCACGTGCGGTTCGAATCTTTTTTATATAGTCTAGTACAATGACAGGGTGTACTCAAGAGGTTTGCAGCCCTTAACAAGGGGTGCTGAACCAACTTTATGGGCTCACTGGCAGTATGTTGTGCATTATGCCATTCCATATCGAAAGGACACAGCTGAACAACTTCAAGGACTATTTGCTTCATATAATATTAAAATCTATGTCAAACCTTCTAAATCTCTGGAGAAAGCGTTGGTGCATGTCGAAGATATAGTTCCCAGAATGTCCCAAAGTAATTGTGTCTACAGAATGCGATACATGTTATATAGGGGAGGGCAGTAGGCGGGTGAAGATCAGAGTGAATGAACATAGACTATGCACGAAACGTCCACCTAGAAATGAAGTAGAATTAAAAATTCCATATTAGTGTGTTTATTAGACATATCACACAGTGAAACAGTATTATTTACTGGATGACGTTTCGAACAAAATTTATTGTTCATAATCATATCAATTCTAAGTAATAGTACTATCATATCCGAGCCACCGTTTTTATAAATGATAGATGGTGTATCATCTATCCCACAACTACCGTTACGTTTTAGTGTCTTTACCGCTGATGCTATATTTTGCATATTAAAGTTGATTTCACCTAACTCGTAGTTATTTTTGCAGGTTATATCGAGGATTGGAGACGGATGCGCTTTGGTGTTATTGGAGAACCATTGGTTTAGGAGTTCACAAATAATCTGGGGATCATCATAAATTATACCTTCATGCTCCAAGTGGCCAACATTATTTTCTTTACCCTTTTTTAGTCGTTTTTGCAAGATCTTGCAGAGTTCCTGAGTTTTAGAGGTGCCCCTAGGGCTTTATTTTCCTCGAGTTGTGCCTTCATTTGATGTCTCTGCTCAAGATTTTTAAATGTTTCATGTATCTGGTGTAATGCACTAAATTCTTTATATAAATAAAATTTCCTTTTCAGTTTCCTTAGTTTTAATCGCGTTTTGCGGTCTATGAGAAGAGTTGGTGTCCTTAAGGCAGACATTAGGGGTGCGATTGTATCTCTTACCGAACTGACCGTCTTGTAGAAGGTATCAAGTGTTACTTCTAAGTTATCATTGGTAAAGTATTCATCCCAGTCAGAGCTTCTCAAGAGCGTTGGTAGGAATTCCCAGTCGGCATTTCTATAGTCCCTATATTGATAGTGAACCGGGGAATTTTTATGTGTGTGTTTAGTTATTAGTTGAAGAGGTAGGGTATGTCGTGATCACTGTTGTCGAGTTTATCCCCCACCTCTATCGAGATCGGCTCTATTTTGTGGCAGAGGACTAAGTCGAGAATATTGTTATGTCGTGTTGGGAGGCGTACACACTGTTTCCATCCTCCTACGTCTATAGCTTCTAGGAGCTCGTCATAGATTCTAGGTCCAGTGCAGGTATCCCAGTTCACTCCGGGGAGGTTAAAATCGCCACAAATTATTTTGTAGTCGAATTCCAGGGTAGGTACATGCTCTAGTATTTCTGCGATAACCGTATCAGTCGTTTTAGGGCTGCTTGGGGCTCTGTATATACATCCCACTAGAATTTTATTTTCATTTGTGTTGATGCTTATCCACTTAGATTCTGGGAGTTTGTCGATAGTTAGGTTTGTAAAAGTATTGGGGTCAGTAGATTTAGAAGCATATATTAGACACCCGCCTCCTCTTTTGTCCACCCTATCATTCCTGTGGATGTCATAGTTATCAATTATCAGCTTTGTGTCAGGTATATCATTAGTTAGCCAAGTTTCAGTTACCAGAATCAGTGTTGGCCGTTTCACGTATACCAAGCTGCGAAGGGAAGTTATTTTCTTAAGGAGAGATCGAGCATTTAAGAGCATAATTTTTAGAAAACCAGTTTTGTTGGGAGGGTAATTAGTGGGTTTTCTTGTTACTATCCCTAACTCCTGGTAGCCTATGTTATGTTCCGAGGTTTTCTCAGATGAGACATTGTCAGTGTGTCTACTATTCCCTGAACAAATTGTGCTGCAAGAGGGGCTATTGTTTGCTGCAACCGAAAATAATCCTGTTGCATATATTGGTTTCTGGCCTCATTACGTGGGTATCTGGAATCATTCCTTGACATTAGATAATCTGTTTCACTATTCAGATTGTTAATTACAGGGCCGAAATAACCTGCTTCTAGGTTGTTTTGAGGGTAGTGCGTGCCAAGTCTTTCGCAGTTGTACATTTGTGGACTCATTTCGTGCATGAACATAGAAGGACCGTGTCTGTCAGCTGGAGACCCTCATGTGCATAAAGTGAGATTATATTATTATTATTATTATATGCATTTCATTGTTGTATGAGGGAATTGACCTGAAGCTTTGTTTATTTTCCTAAGTATTTGTAATCCATTCAACGCATACTTTGGTTTTTTGTTAATGCGAAGTAAATATCTCTATATTTCTTGATGTGGTTCATTGAATCACTAGTTATCAGATTTTTCCCACAAACTAAAGACAAATGACAGCAACCATGTAATTCAACCGTAAATCATGTAACTTGAATAACAGTTATCCATGCCTACACAGTTGGTGTGTCCTACATAGGTAGGAATAAATAAGAACCTTATTATATTATCAATATTAACTATGCTTACTAATCGTATGTGTAATTTATCGGATTGTTGATGCCTGTAAACTGGCGTCCCTCATGTACTAAAATGAAAATGTCTCCTTATTATTATTATTAACTAAAAATCAGCGTAGAACAGCATTAGTGCAACGATTATTATATTAAATAAATATGACAATCCTTGCTGTTCCTGGTAATGTGTCAAGTGAACAGATCTATTTAAGCACGTGGGTCGAAGCGGAAAGAAGCAATATCACGAATTTACAGCGTGTGGCAAAACGTGTCAAGACTGTTTTCGGAGGAATATTTATCTAGTAGATAGGTGAATAGCCTTATTGGGATGCTGGTTTTGACTTTACTTGGCAAGTTCTATATCTGACTCTACTTATCTGTGAATAATTTGGAAGGAAACTTTGTTCGACAGAGAATATGACTCAGAGGAGATCCGTTGCTGCGTAATTAATGTGCTGAAAAAGTGAAGTAAAGGTTGTTATTTAGAAAGGAAACTATTCCTTTGAGAATTTCAGATTGGAGAATAAGGTTAATTCGTTGACGCCTGAAGCAAAGTTGTTCGATCTTATGTATTGTGCATTGGTATTTGTATGCGACTTTAGGACTTCTTCACGGGGTTGTAATTGTAAATTTCATTCGAACACTTTCAATCTTTAGTCTGTCCTTAACAGGGGTACTATCTAAGATAAATGGACAGTATCACAATAGGAGCATGTGCGTTTTATACAACAGCATCTTGGATCCAAGTAATCTTCTGGCGTTAGAAACTTGGTTGGTGACATAGTGAGAGAATTTAAAATCAGCCGATCAATAGAGCCCGATGTCTGGTAACGAAGCAAAAAATAGTGATCGGCCTGTCGTATATGAGCATGCATCCTTAGAGCATCCTCGACTTTCAAGTCTACCACGCAACTTTCTAAGAAAATGTCAGGTAACAAAAGTACCTGAGTTCTGAAACAGTGATAATTTTAATTCTTATAAGGCTGGCAGAGGGAGCGTTCATAAACGCCATTGGCCTTCTACAATATTGCAGAACGGCAATGGGTGACTGTGGTAGTTGTTTCGACAGGATAGCCGGTCAGTAATTTGCAATTCACATTTCGCCTTATATTTTGTTATAGTTGACATTTACGCGACATGTTAAACGTTTGCGTGACATTTTAGCGTGGGTAGTTATCATAGTGGGTCGAACTCGAAAGAAGGTGTCAGTTCAAAACCCAGTGGTCGCTGAACAGTTATAGTCCAAGCCTTTTGTTGTACATAACTTTGGCTTCTTATTCTAGTGAGACGGTTGTTTTGACCTGAGTCTGAGTTCTGCTCTTCACATTTCACTCCAGAGTGCTTGACATATATTTGTCTGTGCTGTTTGATTACGGTTGTGTATGACCTATTTTTGTGGTGAAACTCGCACAAGTATTTCTCTAATTCCATGCCTGTAACAAATAACCCTTTCACTAACTAGTAATGTTTAATCATATGAGAAAGCCGCGAAGTCAGTCACCTGTTAACCTATTAACATATCTGCTTGCTACAACAAGCAAGACACCTCCCGCAAAAATGCCAGTGAGTCGCACAGCACTCCGATACGCCACAAGTGTCAAGCTGCCGTATCACTACCATCGACTGTGTCTGGCACAGATGGCAAAAGCATGCTGACAACTAGTAGTAGTATCACTTCTGCAAACTCAGCACCTGCTCCTGACGTAGACCTCTTCACTATACCTTATATACGTGTCACAAATCTCCAGATGCCAAGTCAGGTTTCAACACTTACTTCAGAAATAGAATGACTAGAACTGTCTGTAGAAGAGCTGAAGATGTGGGCGATTAAGTGTAGTGAGACTACGAATGCAGGATGTTCGGAAAATTTAGCCAGCATATTTGATTTATCAGTATGGATTTGTGACATAAGATCCCAGGTCTGTGAGCTTACACCTCTGAGCACCCTGACCATAAACATGAACCCTGGTGAGCTCGACAAAGAATAGGTAACCAAGGTAGACAACCTCACAAACTTCAACACAACAGAGGTCATCAAAAGACTGAATACATAACTGAGTGTAAGCGTCTAAAATAAATCAGGTAATGAGGGGTTACAAAAGGTTCAAGGCATCTTACTTGGGGCGGTGAAAATGCCCAACTTTCAAACAAAGTGCCACGGAGTGAAGAAGAGTCAGCACGACCACAGCTGCCTGCCTCATACGCCCTCAGTACGAAACACAGACAAGGCCTAAGAAATTCATCAACTCACAACGTATCCTAATACAGGATACCAGCTACAAAGAAATAAAAGTTGTAGCAGATAAGATAGTGATGGAAAAGCGCGCCTACAATCACCTCACCAAACCTAATATTAAGAACAGCATGACACTGCAAGTCACAGAGATAGATTAACCCACGACCAACATTGTAGAACTCATAGTCTCCCCGCTCTCAGGCCTCACAAAGCTAGGTACACAGAACACGACGCCAGTCGAAAGGCTAATGGATTTTCCTTCCCTTAAATTAGCTCCTCCATCCTTTGCTTTGGATTCAGCTATATCTTCGGATAACCCGAGGAGAGAAATCAATGCCCATCATAGGTCAACAACATCTCATAACCATAACGTGGGAGTTAAAGGGGAACTTGGTAAAACAACTTGCCAAAATATACCATTCAAACAAAAATTTCACTACACTAACAAAAATTTTCAAGAAGAAAGGAAACAAAAAAGCAAATTATACTAACAACCACGGGAATAGTAGAAAAAGAACAGACTCTCCAAAGACCAGCACATACTCGCATCATATGCCAAGTCACACTAAAGCCCATACTAATAACTTGCATAGTAACATCATAATGCAAAATGGTACAAGTGGCAACGCTCAGGGCTCGGTTCCCAAACACTCCGGGTCTTCAAAGCATGACACACAAACTTTGACAGAATATATGGCATAGGTCTGCTAGCAATTAAACCACAGTGCAGCAATATATATATAATGAAACCCATGTAAGGATACATAGAATGTCTCCAAACATAAGGCAGATTAATAAGTGATGGGCATCACTAAGAAACAATGATGTTTTATCCGCCACATCCCTGTCAGCGCTAACCAAACAGCTGGTGGGGATGTTAACCCTTCTAAAAATCCATACCACTAATGTCGGCTCCGAAACGGGAAGAAAACAGATATATGCGGGTGCACACGGAATTATTAATCACATCCAATGCCTGTACAAGCATAGGCCAAATATGAACTCCTACGCAAGCCTAGAACTACCTCACCCTATATTAAATCCATTAATAGTACTCATCACTCACCAAAAGACGGTAGCAACGCGATAGATGTGTGTGATCATGGTACTGACACTAATTGTTTTACAGGGTTGTTATGCCACGAGAGACTAGTGGATGCAGAACTACACTTGAGCCTGATTAACGAACTTAAATACTTCAAACATTTCTTCAACTCTTAACCTTATCCCTATTAATGCTACATATATCCTAAACAAACTACCGATGCTCAGGGAACACGCATTGGTAAATAAACACCCTTAATGATTATTACTGAATCTCCCGACCGAAAGCTGCTACCTTGACGTGGTGGTCGGGCTTGAACACCGCAATGACCCAACAAGCTAGACTGGATGGAACTTATGTTCCCGCAGGTCCTACCATGCCAGAAAGGTTGTTTGGATAGCGGATAGACTAAAAGCAGTTACCCAATCCAATCCTATGACTTCAAATAAATCACAAAATATCATGCCGGATCGGTCGGGGCCCGGATTAACAACGACAGCGCTTTCTGCTGCCATGTCACATGGCAGAAGTGATAAATACGCTACTGAGACACACCAATTGAAAAACAACAAACGAAAACAGGCCGTGTGTGACCGGCCTCAAGCAGTTGTCCCCTGGGCTCTGCGGTCACGCAACCAACTTCCACGGTGTGGGCAGCCGGGAAGTAACAATCGCCCTCACAATCCGAAGTGCACGCAAAACCTCTCTAATCCTCACTCACCTTTTTCTTCATCTCCATCTCTATTATCTTACCTTCCTTCTACTAATGCAACTCCTCTACTTAATGGCTCTTCACTTCCTCTTCACTCTGTGTGCACTGATAACGATGGAAGCCATTACTGAATCTTCGTGTCACTGCAATATACCAGACGAAGAGATGAGCATCGATAGGTGCACACACTTTCGATATGACAGGAAGAGTGGTAAGGGAGGAGGCTACCTTATGAACTTCCTGAACACATTGCATTGTAGCTAGAAAATAAGGAACCCAATGATACACACGACAATCTGTGGGCAGATGTGCACCTAAAAATGTTACAATACTGATAGGATATATCTAAAGAGCACCTGGCACCTTAAGTGATTACGAGACAAAACTCATTGATACACTGCAGCAAGTATCCACTTTTCCATGCGAGCATAAGATCATATATAGAGACTTCAACCTACCTGAAATCAACTAGGAATTATTCGCAGGCCCAGCATTTATCTATTATTTATGAGCAATAAATTGTGCTCGAAACATCTTCATGGTTATGGTCAAGGTGCTCAGAGGTGTAAGCTCACAGACCTGGGATCTTATGTCACAAATCCATACTGATAAATCAAATATGCTGGCTAAATTTTCCGAACATCCTGCATTCGTAGTCTCACTACACTTAATCGCCCACATCTTCAGCTCTTCTACAGACAGTTCTAGTCATTCTATTTCTGAAGTAAGTGTTGAAACCTGACTTGGCATCTGGAGATTTGTGACACGTATATAAGGTATAGTGAAGAGGTCTACGTCAGGAGCAGGTGCTGAGTTTGCAGAAGTGATACTACTACTAGTTGTCAGCATGCTTTTGCCATCTGTGCCAGACACAGTCGATGGTAGTGATACGGCAGCTTGACACTTGTGGCGTATCGGAGTGCTGTGCGACTCACTGGCATTTTTGCGGGAGGTGTCTTGCTTGTTGTAGCAAGCAGATATGTTAATAGGTTAACAGGTGACTGACTTCGCGGCTTTCTCATATGATTAAACATTACTAGTTAGTGAAAGGGTTATTTGTTACAGGCATGGAATTAGAGAAATACTTGTGCGAGTTTCACCACAAAAATAGGTCATACACAACCGTAATCAAACAGCACAGACAAATATATGTCAAGCACTCTGGAGTGAAATGTGAAGAGCAGAACTCAGACTCAGGTCAAAACAACCGTCTCACTAGAATAAGAAGCCAAAGTTATGTACAACAAAAGGCTTGGACTATAACTGTTCAGCGACCACTGGGTTTTGAACTGACACCTTCTTTCGAGTTCGACCCACTATGATAACTACCCACGCTAAAATGTCACGCAAACGTTTAACATGTCGCGTAAATGTCAACTATAACAAAATATAAGGCGAAATGTGAATTGCAAATTACTGACCGGCTATCCTGTCGAAACAACTACCACAGTCACCCATTGCCGTTCTGCAATATTGTAGAAGGCCAATGGCGTTTATGAACGCTCCCTCTGCCAGCCTTATAAGAATTAAAATTATCACTGTTTCAGAACTCAGGTACTTTTGTTACCTGACATTTTCTTAGAAAGTTGCGTGGAAGACTTGAAAGTCGAGGATGCTCTAAGGATGCATGCTCATATACGACAGGCCGATCACTATTTTTTGCTTCGTTACCAGACATCGGGCTCTATTGATCGGCTGATTTTAAATTCTCTCACTATGTCACCAACCAAGTTTCTAATGCCAGAAGATTACTTGGATTTATATCTCATAACTGTCAAAACCGAGAATCCAAGATGCTGTTGTATAAAACGCACATGCTCCTATTGTGATACTGTCCATTTATCTTAGATAGTACCCCTGTTAAGGACAGACTAAAGATTGAAAGTGTTCGAATGAAATTTACAATTACAACCCCGTGAAGAAGTCCTAAAGTCGCATACAAATACCAATGCACAATACATAAGATCGAACAACTTTGCTTCAGGCGTCAACGAATTAACCTTATTCTCCAATCTGAAATTCTCAAAGGAATAGTTTCCTTTCTAAATAACAACCTTTACTTCACTTTTTCAGCACATTAATTACGCAGCAACGGATCTCCTCTGAGTCATATTCTCTGTCGAACAAAGTTTCCTTCCAAATTATTCACAGATAAGTAGAGTCAGATATAGAACTTGCCAAGTAAAGTCAAAACCAGCATCCCAATAAGGCTATTCACCTATCTACTAGATAAATATTCCTCCGAAAACAGTCTTGACACGTTTTGCCACACGCTGTAAATTCGTGATATTGCTTCTTTCCGCTTCGACCCACGTGCTTAAATAGATCTGTTCACTTGACACATTACCAGGAACAGCAAGGATTGTCATATTTATTTAATATAATAATCGTTGCACTAATGCTGTTCTACGCTGATTTTTAGTTAATAATAATAATAAGGAGACATTTTCATTTTAGTACATGAGGGACGCCAGTTTACAGGCATCAACAATCCGATAAATTACACATACGATTAGTAAGCATAGTTAATATTGATAATATAATAAGGTTCTTATTTATTCCTACCTATGTAGGACACACCAACTGTGTAGGCATGGATAACTGTTATTCAAGTTACATGATTTACGGTTGAATTACATGGTTGCTGTCATTTGTCTTTAGTTTGTGGGAAAAATCTGATAACTAGTGATTCAATGAACCACATCAAGAAATATAGAGATATTTACTTCGCATTAACAAAAAACCAAAGTATGCGTTGAATGGATTACAAATACTTAGGAAAATAAACAAAGCTTCAGGTCAATTCCCTCATACAACAATGAAATGCATATAATAATAATAATAACATATTCTCACTTTATGCACATGAGGGACTCCAGTTGACAGACATCATCAATATGATAATAATGTACACATGAAGTGGGCATGTTTAGTTGATTCAATCATTTATTTAGCAAGCCTCAACTCAAAATATCCATAATCCTATCGTACAAACCTCGACCGGAATACACAGCCTAACATACTTACGCCGAAAGTTGCACCAGATTCCCACGAACTACATTGTGGTGAGAGCTGTCCACTAGCCAAATTGGTAGACAGTAATTTACGTCAATATTTACGTTCCCAAGATTTGTCGTGAGAAAATGTGAACAAAGATTGATTCAAAACCGACCACAGCAAACTTTGCGTAGGCGGATGCAGTTAACATATAGAGGACTTGACATTCAAGAAACAGTCACAAATAGATGAAAGATTAACTTTACGTGAGAAACAACCAATCGGAAGACTGTTTTTGTTTTCTTAAATATCCATAATTGCCGAAAATGTCAGTAGATTATGTCTAAGAGAAGAATTACATCGAGTTACTGGGAAACTAAATAATATACGAAATGAAATTGAAAAACTCAAAGACAAACTCAAATATATGATCAATGACAAAGATTATACAATTATTCTTGAAACATCCAAAAAAGCTAGAGAATCTGCATTAAGAAAATCAAAAAACACACAAATCAAAATATTCAACAAACTTATTGAAGAAAAGAACACAGCAAATGAAATTGATGTCAATGCTTTATCCTCTATCGACAAAACAAAGTGGGTGATCAACCTCTCATCAAGGGAACTAAGCTCCAGTGAGATAAAAGTACTGGAGAAAGGACTAAATTTCAACGTAACAGTTAATAAATTAAAACCAGAGGATGTCATTCCTAACATAGAAGTAGCACTAGGTTCAATAGATAAAACAACAGCAGAAGAGGTTCGAGCACAATGTGCATTAACCCTGAAAAATCAAAAGAAGGCAAAATCAAACTTGACAAAGTCGGAAAGAGAAGCTTTAATTAATCTAAAACAGGATAAAAATATTGCCATCGCAAAAGCTGACAAAGAAAACGCCACCGTAGTTTTGAATAAATCTGACTACATCAAGAAAGTCAATGAACATATTGAAATGGGTCCATATGAGGAAATTAAGAAGCCCGTAGACACAATAATGAATAAGGTTAAAAAATCCACAGCGGAATTAGTACGCAGAATGAAGCCGTCACTGGGTGAGTCAAAATGGTTTAATTTAATGCCTAAAACTAATAATGCTAGTAGATTATATGGTACTATTAAAATACATAAGCCAGCTTATCCCATAAGACCAATAGTAGATTTTAGAAATACCCCTACATATGAATTATCAAAACATTTAGCCCTAATATTATGCCCCATTAGAAATCGTTCAAATTCTAGACTAACTAATTCATATGAAATGAAAAATAAACTAAATGACATACAACTAGATAATGATGAAACAATGGTTAGTTTTGATGTAACCAGTCTTTATACTAATATACCAGTCAATATGGCCCTAGAAGCAGTTAAAAAAGAACTAACTGCGGATACTGAACTCAATCATATGACAAAGCTGTCCATTGAAGAAATTATTTTAGGGATTCAGTTATGCCTCACATCTACTATCTTTAGATTCCAAGGCAAAATATATAGACAAACTGAAGGTGTAGCAATGGGATCACCAATATCCCCGATCGTAGCAGATATATTTATGGATGGCTGGGAAAATATGGCACTTAATACGTTTAATCCCACTCCAAAAATATGGTGGAGATATGTGGATGACACTTTCACAGTGTTAAAAACAGAACATATCTCTAGTTTCTTGACACATATAAACTCACAAGTAGAAGGAATAAAGTTCACATTTGAATCAGAAAATGAGCAAGGAGAATTAGCTATGTTAGATTGTAAAATAAAACGAATAGAAGAGGGCAAATTACACACTAGTGTTTATAGAAAACCAACGCATTCTAATAGATATTTAGACTTTAATTCGTCTCATCCTTTAACTGTTAAGGCAGGCTTAGTTAAGTGTTTAACAAACCGAGCAATGGCACTAAGTAGCACAAAAAAAGACCTAAATGATGAAATAAAACAGATGGAAGAGGCGTTGGTTCTAAATAACTATCCTCTAAAATTCATTAGGAAGATTGAAAAACGCCAAAAGAACAATAAAAAGAATTGTGAAACTAGTAATAATAACATAAATAAGAGAGAATATAAGTCATCTACAGTTATACCATATAAAGAGGGGACATGTGAGACCCTACGTAGGATTCTAAATAAAGCAGGAATTAGGGTGGCATTTAAACCTACAAACTCACTCAGGGACAAGCTCTGTGGGTTAAAAGACCCAGTGGACCCAATTAGACAAAATAATATAATTTACAAAATGCCCTGCAATGATTGTGAGGTCAACTACATAGTTCAAACTAGTAGGTCAGGGGTAGTCAGATTGTCAGAACATAAGAATTTAACTAAGGTAAGAATGGTTGACCCCGAGAAGATAAGTAATTTAGAAAAAAGCTCGGCAATTGCAATGCATGCATTAACACACAACCACACAATAGGGTGGGAGAGGGTTAAAATTCTAAAAAGTAATCTAGGTAGGTGGAGAGAGAGGTTGATTGATGAATCCGTATTCATCGAGTCTACACCCAACACATGCAATAGGAATGAATCATCACTCATACCTGAAATATGGAAAATAATACTACCAATCAAATCAAGTGAAAATCAAGTGAAAAACAATGGAACTATATAAATGAATTTAGGAAGTCGTGTGATTAACTTGATATGATTATGAGCAATAAATTGTGCTCGAAACGTCATCAGTAAATATTACTGTATAACACTGTGAGACTCTATCAAAATAAAATTTACCCATAATGGAATTACACTCTACTACAGTGCCCAAGTTTTATTCTTATATCAACGGATAAAACATCACTGTTTCCTTGTGATGCCCATCACTTATTAATCTGCCTTATGTTTGGAGACATTCTATGTATCCTTACATGGGTTTCATTATATATATATTGCTGCACTGTGGTTTAATTGCTAGCAGACCTATGCCATATATTCTGTCAAAGTTTGTGTGTCATGCTTTGAAGACCCGGAGTGTTTGGGAACCGAGCCCTGAGCGTTGCCACTTGTACCATTTTGCATTATGATGTTACTATGCAAGTTATTAGTATGGGCTTTAGTGTGACTTGGCATATGATGCGAGTATGTGCTGGTCTTTGGAGAGTCTGTTCTTTTTCTACTATTCCCGTGGTTGTTAGTATAATTTGCTTTTTTGTTTCCTTTCTTCTTGAAAATTTTTGTTAGTGTAGTGAAATTTTTGTTTGAATGGTATATTTTGGCAAGTTGTTTTACCAAGTTCCCCTTTAACTCCCACGTTATGGTTATGAGATGTTGTTGACCTATGATGGGCATTGATTTCTCTCCTCGGGTTATCCGAAGATATAGCTGAATCCAAAGCAAAGGATGGAGGAGCTAATTTAAGGGAAGGAAAATCCATTAGCCTTTCGACTGGCGTCGTGTTCTGTGTACCTAGCTTTGTGAGGCCTGAGAGCGGGGAGACTATGAGTTCTACAATGTTGGTCGTGGGTTAATCTATCTCTGTGACTTGCAGTGTCATGCTGTTCTTAATATTAGGTTTGGTGAGGTGATTGTAGGCGCGCTTTTCCATCACTATCTTATCTGCTACAACTTTTATTTCTTTGTAGCTGGTATCCTGTATTAGGATACGTTGTGAGTTGATGAATTTCTTAGGCCTTGTCTGTGTTTCGTACTGAGGGCGTATGAGGCAGGCAGCTGTGGTCGTGCTGACTCTTCTTCACTCCGTGGCACTTTGTTTGAAAGTTGGGCATTTTCACCGCCCCAAGTAAGATGCCTTGAACCTTTTGTAACCCCTCATTACCTGATTTATTTTAGACGCTTACACTCAGTTATGTATTCAGTCTTTTGATGACCTCTGTTGTGTTGAAGTTTGTGAGGTTGTCTACCTTGGTTACCTATTCTTTGTCGAGCTCACCAGGGTTCATGTTTATGGTCAGGGTGCTCAGAGGTGTAAGCTCACAGACCTGGGATCTTATGTCACAAATCCATACTGATAAATCAAATATGCTGGCTAAATTTTCCGAACATCCTGCATTCGTAGTCTCACTACACTTAATCGCCCACATCTTCAGCTCTTCTACAGACAGTTCTAGTCATTCTATTTCTGAAGTAAGTGTTGAAACCTGACTTGGCATCTGGAGATTTGTGACACGTATATAAGGTATAGTGAAGAGGTCTACGTCAGGAGCAGGTGCTGAGTTTGCAGAAGTGATACTACTACTAGTTGTCAGCATGCTTTTGCCATCTGTGCCAGACACAGTCGATGGTAGTGATACGGCAGCTTGACACTTGTGGCGTATCGGAGTGCTGTGCGACTCACTGGCATTTTTGCGGGAGGTGTCTTGCTTGTTGTAGCAAGCAGATATGTTAATAGGTTAACAGGTGACTGACTTCGCGGCTTTCTCATATGATTAAACATTACTAGTTAGTGAAAGGGTTATTTGTTACAGGCATGGAATTAGAGAAATACTTGTGCGAGTTTCACCACAAAAATAGGTCATACACAACCGTAATCAAACAGCACAGACAAATATATGTCAAGCACTCTGGAGTGAAATGTGAAGAGCAGAACTCAGACTCAGGTCAAAACAACCGTCTCACTAGAATAAGAAGCCAAAGTTATGTACAACAAAAGGCTTGGACTATAACTGTTCAGCGACCACTGGGTTTTGAACTGACACCTTCTTTCGAGTTCGACCCACTATGATAACTACCCACGCTAAAATGTCACGCAAACGTTTAACATGTCGCGTAAATGTCAACTATAACAAAATATAAGGCGAAATGTGAATTGCAAATTACTGACCGGCTATCCTGTCGAAACAACTACCACAGTCACCCATTGCCGTTCTGCAATATTGTAGAAGGCCAATGGCGTTTATGAACGCTCCCTCTGCCAGCCTTATAAGAATTAAAATTATCACTGTTTCAGAACTCAGGTACTTTTGTTACCTGACATTTTCTTAGAAAGTTGCGTGGAAGACTTGAAAGTCGAGGATGCTCTAAGGATGCATGCTCATATACGACAGGCCGATCACTATTTTTTGCTTCGTTACCAGACATCGGGCTCTATTGATCGGCTGATTTTAAATTCTCTCACTATGTCACCAACCAAGTTTCTAACGCCAGAAGATTACTTGGATTTATATCTCATAACTGTCAAAACCGAGAATCCAAGATGCTGTTGTATAAAACGCACATGCTCCTATTGTGATACTGTCCATTTATCTTAGATAGTACCCCTGTTAAGGACAGACTAAAGATTGAAAGTGTTCGAATGAAATTTACAATTACAACCCCGTGAAGAAGTCCTAAAGTCGCATACAAATACCAATGCACAATACATAAGATCGAACAACTTTGCTTCAGGCGTCAACGAATTAACCTTATTCTCCAATCTGAAATTCTCAAAGGAATAGTTTCCTTTCTAAATAACAACCTTTACTTCACTTTTTCAGCACATTAATTACGCAGCAACGGATCTCCTCTGAGTCATATTCTCTGTCGAACAAAGTTTCCTTCCAAATTATTCACAGATAAGTAGAGTCAGATATAGAACTTGCCAAGTAAAGTCAAAACCAGCATCCCAATAAGGCTATTCACCTATCTACTAGATAAATATTCCTCCGAAAACAGTCTTGACACGTTTTGCCACACGCTGTAAATTCGTGATATTGCTTCTTTCCGCTTCGACCCACGTGCTTAAATAGATCTGTTCACTTGACACATTACCAGGAACAGCAAGGATTGTCATATTTATTTAATATAATAATCGTTGCACTAATGCTGTTCTACGCTGATTTTTAGTTAATAATAATAATAAGGAGACATTTTCATTTTAGTACATGAGGGACGCCAGTTTACAGGCATCAACAATCCGATAAATTACACATACGATTAGTAAGCATAGTTAATATTGATAATATAATAAGGTTCTTATTTATTCCTACCTATGTAGGACACACCAACTGTGTAGGCATGGATAACTGTTATTCAAGTTACATGATTTACGGTTGAATTACATGGTTGCTGTCATTTGTCTTTAGTTTGTGGGAAAAATCTGATAACTAGTGATTCAATGAACCACATCAAGAAATATAGAGATATTTACTTCGCATTAACAAAAAACCAAAGTATGCGTTGAATGGATTACAAATACTTAGGAAAATAAACAAAGCTTCAGGTCAATTCCCTCATACAACAATGAAATGCATATAATAATAATAATAATATAATCTCACTTTATGCACATGAGGGTCTCCAGCTGACAGACACGGTCCTTCTATGTTCATGCACGAAATGAGTCCACAAATGTACAACTGCGAAAGACTTGGCACGCACTACCCTCAAAACAACCTAGAAGCAGGTTATTTCGGCCCTGTAATTAACAATCTGAATAGTGAAACAGATTATCTAATGTCAAGGAATGATTCCAGATACCCACGTAATGAGGCCAGAAACCAATATATGCAACAGGATTATTTTCGGTTGCAGCAAACAATAGCCCCTCTTGCAGCACAATTTGTTCAGGGAATAGTAGACACACTGACAATGTCTCATCTGAGAATACCTCGGAACATAACATAGGCTACCAGGAGTTAGGGATAGTAACAAGAAAACCCACTAATTACCCTCCCAACAAAACTGGTTTTCTAAAAATTATGCTCTTAAATGCTCGATCTCTCCTTAAGAAAATAACTTCCCTTCGCAGCTTGGTATACGTGAAACGGCCAACACTGATTCTGGTAACTGAAACTTGGCTAACTAATGATATACCTGACACAAAGCTGATAATTGATAACTATGACATCCACAGGAATGATAGGGTGGACAAAAGAGGAGGCGGGTGTCTAATATATGCTTCTAAATCTACTGACCCCAATACTTTTACAAACCTAACTATCGACAAACTCCCAGAATCTAAGTGGATAAGCATCAACACAAATGAAAATAAAATTCTAGTGGGATGTATATACAGAGCCCCAAGCAGCCCTAAAACGACTGATACGGTTATCGCAGAAATACTAGAGCATGTACCTACCCTGGAATTCGACTACAAAATAATTTGTGGCGATTTTAACCTCCCCGGAGTGAACTGGGATACCTGCACTGGACCTAGAATCTATGACGAGCTCCTAGAAGCTATAGACGTAGGAGGATGGAAACAGTGTGTACGCCTCCCAACACGACATAACAATATTCTCGACTTAGTCCTCTGCCACAAAATAGAGCCGATCTCGATAGAGGTGGGGGATAAACTCGACAACAGTGATCACGACATACCCTACCTCTTCAACTAATAACTAAACACACACATAAAAATTCCCCGGTTCACTATCAATATAGGGACTATAGAAATGCCGACTGGGAATTCCTACCAACGCTCTTGAGAAGCTCTGACTGGGATGAATACTTTACCAATGATAACTTAGAAGTAACACTTGATACCTTCTACAAGACGGTCAGTTCGGTAAGAGATACAATCGCACCCCTAATGTCTGCCTTAAGGACACCAACTCTTCTCATAGACCGCAAAACGCGATTAAAACTAAGGAAACTGAAAAGGAAATTTTATTTATATAAAGAATTTAGTGCATTACACCAGATACATGAAACATTTAAAAATCTTGAGCAGAGACATCAAATGAAGGCACAACTCGAGGAAAATAAAGCCCTAGGGGCACCTCTAAAACTCAGGAACTCTGCAAGATCTTGCAAAAACGACTAAAAAAGGGTAAAGAAAATAATGTTGGCCACTTGGAGCATGAAGGTATAATTTATGATGATCCCCAGATTATTTGTGAACTCCTAAACCAATGGTTCTCCAATAACACCAAAGCGCATCCGTCTCCAATCCTCGATATAACCTGCAAAAATAACTACGAGTTAGGTGAAATCAACTTTAATATGCAAAATATAGCATCAGCGGTAAAGACACTAAAACGTAACGGTAGTTGTGGGATAGATGATACACCATCTATCATTTATAAAAACGGTGGCTCGGATATGATAGTACTATTACTTAGAATATTCACCCTCTCACTAGTGACTGGGACCTACCCTGAAACTTGGAAAAACACGTATATACTACCTAAGCATAAAGGATGGGCCAAAACTAGTGCATGTAATTATAGGCCTATCAATATAACACCTGTCATATCAAGGATCATGGAGAAAGTAATCAAAGACCAAATGTCAGACTACTTTCTAAAACACAAACTCATCAACCAGTTGCAACACGGATTCCTTAAAAAAAGATCTTGCGTCACTTGCCATATAGACTTTTTCAACGAAGTCACCTATAGAAGAGATAGGAGAGAACTAGTAATTATCCTCTATTTCGATATCAGGAAAGCCTTCGACAGAGTCCCACATAGTCTGTTAGGCAGCAGGCTATGCTCACTATGGATACGCAACTCCCTCCACAACTGGATAAAATCATTTCTCAGTGACAGAAATCAGACAACAAAAATTGGCTCGATGACCTCCAGGCCTAGGCCGATTAGCAGTGGTGTCATCCAGGGGAGTGTATTGGGACCCCTTCTTTTCATTATATACATAAACAGTATATGTGAGTGCTTTAGTATAGGCAAGCCAATACTGTATGCAGATGACTTAAAGGTGACATATACCTGCACAAACACAGATATCGGTACAACCATGAACGCCATACATGAAGAATTTACAAAAATGGATATATGGTGTAACACCTGGAGACTTGAGTTTAATGTCGAAAAGTGTGGCTGGCTCTGCATAGGCTGTCCTAACCTAGAACTCGACCTAGCAATTCAGGGCCACAAAATCCCTAGACTCAAATCTGTGCTAGACCTAGGACTGACATATTCACACAATCTATCATTTTCTGAACATATCTCGAAACAAGTATCGAAATCACGCAGGCTTATTGGTTTCCTATTCAGGAACTTCTACAGAAGTGAATCCAGAATACTACTGTACAAGGTTTGTGTGCGCCCACTCCTAGACTATTGTTCATTCATATTTAGTAGTATACGCATAGAAGACAAACTAAAAGTAGAAGGAGTACAGAGGTACTTCACGCTGAAAGTAATCGGAACCGAAAACGGCACAAACTACTCTACCAGATGTGAAATTCTAGGACTAGAAACATTATGGTTAAGACGACTGCGACTAAATCTGGTACTCTTCTATAAACTACTTAACCACATAGTGTATACCCCTACTAATTGTACTCGGTTTTCAGAAGACACTGGATATAACCTCAGACACACTTAAGGTACGGTGGCTATAGAACAATGTAAAACAGCCACCAGGCAAAAAATTTTCATGATTAGGTATGCCCAAATATGGAACAAACTACCTGAGGAAATGCGACTAGCAAGCTCACTGGTGTCCTTTGAAAAAGCTCTTAATGACACACTAAGTGGGTTTGTAAGTGATACCACTGCTAATTCCCATGTAAGAGCTTCAGAAATTATAGGCCCATTTAATGTATGAACTTAGAGACTACACCTGTTGTTTCTTTTGCCTTTATCTATAATTTCAGAAAAAAAGCAGCAGTCATGAAAATAACACCCATACAAATAAGAGTCGATCGAATTATGTCTACCTGATACAAAGCCTGAACCATAATCAACATACGAATGAAATATGAGAAAACAAGGTCGAGACTTACCACAACATCACATGGAAGGATATAAGTTACTTGGACACTATTTATAATCCACCAACTAGTCTCCTTTCCAAAAGGAATGCGGCGATATTTTATCCACAGTCATGAGCAAATACATAAATCCACAGTTCCCGTTGTATACACTCAGTGGAGATTGCAGCCAACAAAGTAATGCATTTAAAGCATATGCACACTTCCCATCATCACAGCGACACCGCGGAATATATCAAAATCGCAGAGTAATCAAACCCAACACGCGATGTAATTAACTGAATCCGAAATGCAAACAAGTTGTATTCCGATTTTGAATATTCGTCCATATGTCGATCATGATGACAAATCCAAACCACTACCTATACAGCGTCAATAAATCTGGATATCTATGAAATGACGAAAATATGCTGATAGCTGCATCTCAGATCCCAATGACTCATTCGATGGCAAAATTCTGCTCCTGCATGCCTCTTTCGACATTTTTGTATGGATTGGTTCGCAGTTACTCAGGTTCCAGACCGAAAAGAGTAAAAAATTCACCAGTTGCTGAATTATAATTACTTCTCTGCATGTTTAACTGGATACTAACTGCTGTGGTGAGCCTTTTGCAGTTTATATTGCTTAAAACATCGTTTACGGTAAACTAAGTAACGTTTTATAAGCCATTTTTATACTCTTGTGACTAGTCCACCATATCGACCGAATGTAACGCAACACTCAGTTGTTTCGCTCATCTTCAACAAATTCAAACAATAATTGTGCCTAGGATTATGCCATATAAACTGTTTTAACTTATGCAGAGTGTACTTACGGTCAATATTGCATTATCTTGCCTTGTATATATATTTTCTGTTAGTGAAAAATTTTAAACATATTTACTCCATGTGTGCATTATTATGATATTGATGATGCCTGTCAACTGGAGTCCCTCAAGTGCATGAAGTGGTAATATATTATTGTAAGACGCATTTTATTGTTATATGAGGGAAATGACTTCAAACTTTATTTATTTTCCCAAGTATACGTAATCCATCCAACGCATACTTGGGTTTTTTTTTTGTTAATGCGAAGTCAATATCTCTATATAATAAATACATAAATAAATTTATTCTCATAGTACAGAACATGAGGGACGCCGGTTTACAGGCATCATCAAGTTGTTACAGAAATAGAACCATATAATTCAATCACAATTTACAGGCAGTAGCAAGATATGCTTTACATGTTCGCTGGAGATTATACATACACTTGATAAATGTTAATACCAGTAGTATAAATCAGCCTTTCCACTTATATACAATCATTTCTGTGCAAAGTTGGAAAAATCTGCTAGATTGTCAGTGAGTGCAACACAACAGGAAATACAGGAGTATTGTCTTCGCATTAACAAAAAAAACAGGTCTTTGGTGGATGGATTATAAGTGCCTGGGAAAAAAATAAAGCTTGAAGTAAATATTCATACATAACTTTGTTGTGTGCAGAGTCCTTGAATTATAGTTCATTGATGTGTTATTTTGAAATCAGTGATGTGTTTATCTCATTTGATCTTCAATGTCATTGTTGGGAGTAAGTACATAAGCTTCGGACGCATTAATTAATGGATTTCTACTGCTTGTGGGTATTTTCTTAGCGTGAGGAAGGTTTATGAAATTCAGCTGTTCCGACAGGAGTTGAGAATATTAACTGCTCAGCAACATTATGGATATAAGTTCATCACATTATCTAAGGAAAGGTGGGTTGCAGTTGGTGAGGGATATATGGTGCCCAACGAGCGTTCATCTGTCCATGTGATGTGGTGAGTTATACCTTTTTCATGTTGTCGGTTTATGTCCATTTTATTCCACTTATTGTGTTGGGTAGTAGGTTTACAAACGAGATTTCTTGTCTGTTTGAGGATACGTATCTTAACCGTTAATGTTTTATCTAGAATTATAAATATAGGCAAAAAACAACAGGTGTAGTATTTAAGCTTATACATTAAATGGACCTATAATTTCGGAGGCTCTCAGATAGGAACTAGAACTACTATCGTTTGCAAACTCTTGTAGTTTGTCATTAAGCACCTTTTTGAAGGAGGCCAATGTACTTGCTTGACGCATTTCCATTGGCAGTTTATTCCATATCTGTGCATACCTAATCAAGTAAAACTTTTGCCTGGTGGCTGTTTTACATTGTTCGATAGCTACTGTACCCTTAGGGTGTCTTAGTTTGTACCCATTGTCATCTGAAAGTCGAGTGCCATTAGTAGAGGTAAAAACTAAGTGGTTTAGAAGCTTATAGTAAAGTGTCAAGTTTAGTCTCAGGCGTCTTAACCATAGTGTTTCTAGTCCTAGGGTATCACATCTGGTGGAGTAGTTCGCACCATTTTCGGTTCCGAGTAATTTTAACGTGAAGTACCTCTGCACTCCCTCGACTTTCAATTTGTCCTCTATGCGTATACTACTATACATGAATGAACAGTAATCAAATAAAGGACGCACACAAACCTTGTACAACAGAATTCTAGACTCATTTCTGTAGAAGTTCCTGAGTAGAAAGCCGATAAGTCTGCGTGACTTTGACACTTGTTTGGAGATGTGTTCAGAAAATGATAAGTTATGTGAATATTTCAGCCCTAGGTCCAGTACAGATTCCAGTCGTTCAAGTGCATGGCCTTGAATTGTCAGGTCAAGTTCTAAGTTGTTGCAACCTATGCAGAGCCAGCCACATTTTTCGACATTAAATTGGAGTTGCCAGGTGTCACACCATCTATCCATTTTTTCTAATTCTTGCTGTATGGCGTTTACTGTTATTCCAAGATCTGTGTTCTTGCATTTATACGTCACTTTTAAGTCATCTGCATATAGTATTGGTTTACCTACACTAAAGCATTCACAGATACTGTTTATATATATTATGAATAAGAGTGGGCCTAATACACTTCCCTGGATTACACCACTACTTACTGGTTTAGGCCTTGAGATTATCGAGCCAACTTTCGTTGTCTGACTTCGGCCACAGAGAAATGATTTTATCCAGCTCAGGAGAGGATCACATATCCCTAGTGAGCATAACCTGCTGACTAGCAGATTATGGGGAACTCTGTCGAAGGCTTTTGTTATATCGAAATATAGTACAATTACTAGTTCTCTGTTGTCCCTACTTCGTGTAGTTTCATTGAAAAAGTCTATGTGACAGGTCACACATGATCTTTTTTTAAGAAATCCGTGTTGTGATGGATTGATAAGTTCATGTTCTAGTAAGTTGTCTGACACTTGGTCTTTAACCACTTTCTCCATTATTCGGGATATTACCGGTGTTATATTGATAGGTCTATAGTTGCATACACTGGTTTTGGCCCCTGCTTTGTGCTTAGGCAATATGTATGTGGTTTTCCACACTTCAGGATAAGTTCCAGTTTCCAGTGAGAGAGTAAATATTCTAAGTAACAAGACTACCATTTCTGTGCTACCATTTTTGTACATGACAGATGGTATGTCATCTGTTCCAGTACTACCATTAGACTTCAAAGTCTTAATCGCTGAGTCTATATTTTGTATATTAAAGTCTATTCCGCCTAATTTGTGGTTGCTTTTGCAGGTCATTTGGAAATTTGGGGTCGGGTGCACTCTGGAGTCATTACAAAACCACTCACTGAGGAGTTCACTTATAACCAGGGGATCATTGTATATTATACCCTTATGTTCCAAGCTGCTTACAGTATTGTCTTTACTGCTTTTTAGACGTTTCTGCAATATCCTACAAAGTTCCTGAGTTTTGGAGTTACCCACAAGCGCTTTATTTTCTTCAAGTTGTGACATCATTTTTTGTTTATCTTCGAGCCGTTTGAGAGTTTCATGTATTTGGTTTAACGCATTAAATTCCTTAAATACATGGTATTTCCTTTTCAATTTCTTTAGTTTTAGTCGCGTTTTGCGGTCTATAAATGGAGTTGGTGTCTTTAGAGCAGATTTTAGGGGCGCGATTATGTCTCTTGCTGAGCCAATTGTTTTGTAGAAAATATCAAGTGATACTTCTAAGTTATTGTTGATGAAGTATTCTTCCCAGTCAGAACTTCTCAGCAGATCTGATAGGAATTCCCAATCGGCATTCTTATAGTCCCTATACTGATAGTGCACCGGGGAATTTTTAGGTGTGTGTTTAGTTGTTAGTCGGAGGGGTAGCGTGCAGTACAATATGTTGTGATCACTGTTATCAAGTTTATTTCCTACCTCTATCGAGATGGGCTCTATTTCATGACAAAGGATTAAGTCAAGAGTGTTTTCATTTCTTGTAGGGAGGCGTACGCACTGCTTCCATCCGCCTACGTCTATAGCTTGTAGTAACTCGTCATGGATTCTAGGTCCTGTACAGGTATCCCAGTTTACTCCAGGTAAGTTGAAATCGCCACAAACTACTTTGTAGTCAAAGTCCAGCGTAGCTGCATGCTCTAGTATTTCTCCAATAGCTATATCAGTCATTTCAGGGCTATTAGGGGGTCTGTATATACATCCCATGAGAATTTTATTTTCGTTTGTGTGGATGCTTATCCACTTAGATTCAGGGAGTTTGTCAGTAGTTGGGTTATTGAAAGTATTGGAGTTAGTGGATTTAGAGGCATATATTAAGCAGCCGCCTCCTCTTTTGTCAACTCTATCTTTCCTATAGATGTCGTAGTTGTCTATTACTAGCTTTGAGTCAGGTATATCAGTAGTAAGCCAGGTTTCAGTCACCATTATTAGTGTTGGCCGTTCTATGTATGCCAGGCAGCGAAGCGATGTTATTTTGTTAAGGAGAGATCTAGCATTCAGGAGCATAATCGTTAGTAAACCAGAGTTATTGGGAGAGAGGTTAACATGGTTACTTGTTACTATTCCTACGTTATGTTTGGAGGGGCTCTGAGGTGAGACAGAGTCAGTGTGTGTACTATTTCCTGGATGAATTGTGCAGCGAGTGGGGCTATTGTTTGCTGCATCCGAAAATAATCCTGTTGCATGTTTTGACTTTTAGCATCCATAGGTGGGTATCTGCGTTCATTTACTGGTGATATATAGTTTGCTTGACCTAGGTACCCTGTGTTAAGATTACCTTGGTAATTGTACCTCATGGGTCTTTCATAGTCGTATGCATATTGGCTCACATCACATGTGTGAGTGAAGTTATTGAGAGGGTCAAGTGTCGATCTATACTCATTATGTTGCTGAGGTTCAACATAGATACTGTGAGAGTTTGGACAAGAATATGCATTAATATGGTGCCTATATGAGCCCCGTTTAGTGCTCCTTATATCCTGATGATCCGTTCTACGTTGCATTCCCAAGTTATGTGCGTTGCTAGGCATATTACTCCTAGTTCGGGAAGGGGTGTTTTCATTCACATGATGGATGACTTTTTTGGGAATATGGTTTTTTACCCATGCATTGTCTTTTTTTAGACTGACATGTTGCTTATTAGACTTATTGAGAGGGAGGTATGTCGAAGTCTGGAGTGGGACTCTAGGCTTTGTCGTCTTTCTTGCAGTTTCTACTGCGGGACTCTCGGGCTTGCATGCAGATTGAGTGTGGTCTGCCAGTGGTTTCTGGTCAGACATAGTTTGTGAGTCAATATCAACCTCATGTATGTCAGCAGGTTTTCCAGATGTGCTCTCATGTACTTTAGGATTGCACCCAGTGACACTGCTCTTACTGAGTTTCGAGTCGCTTTTACTTGCCGGTTTTTTTCCAACACTATACAGGTGACTTGCTGTGCTTCAGTGTCCGTCGACACTTGAGCACTGATACCAGGTGTAGTTCTCGGTGTGGTCAACTTTGTATCGAAGGAGTTCTTGGTTGCTTGCCTTTGGTTAGTTGTTTTATCCGAGACTACTTTAATAGTCTTGAATTTAGTGGCAGTAGCCAGAAGATCTTCGGCCTTCTTAAATCGTTCAGCTATTATGTAGCTGTCGAACCTAAAGAGTATGGGACATGGATGCTTTAGGTCTTTTTTACTTAGGCGAATGCACTGGCAAGGTGCACTCAAGAGATTTGCAGCCTTCAGCAATGAGTGCTGAACCGACTTAATGGGCTCGCTATCTGGTACATTATACACTATAGCGTTTTGTTTCGAAGCCAGCCTTTTAACAACTTCGCTGGGTAGAAAGTCAATGGCGTTTTCTAACTCCTTCGCATTTTCTGAGTCAGTAGGCGTCATTCTAGAGGTCATATTAAAAAGCTTTAGGATTGTAGGATCCTGCAGTTCCTTTTTCATAAGTGAGATTGTTTCGGGTATACATTCAAATGAACTTAATTTCGCTTTTAATTCATCAATCTGTAGCTGCATCTCTTTAATAATGCATGTTAAGTAAGAGAGCTCTACTTTTTCAGACAGAACATCTTCCACCTGTATTACAGGGGTCAGAGTTATGTTCGAGTCTTTTACGTTGGGTGAACTACTAATAATAAGGGGTGGTAAGGTGTTATTAGACGAGCTGGTGCTATTTTCTAAGTTACTGGTGTTCACACGAACACTCCTTTTAGAATTTCGGCCCATCGTTATTAAAGATCAATCAACAGTAAGCAATAAATGAATATAAACGAAAACACGTGCAAAAAGCGTCACCTGGTTCGAGCGTACCGGGCAAATACTTGGTGTGTTCCATTGAATCACCAGTTATCCGATTTTCCCCACAAACTAAAGATAAAATGACAACGGCTATGTTATTTAACCGTAAATCATGTAATTTAAATAGGTAACTTAAATAATTCTTATCCATTCCTATACAACTTGTGTGTCCTATATTTGAATGAATAAATATGTACCTTATTATATTAACATTACTAACTATAATTACTAAACGTATGTGTAATTTATCGAATTGAACATGCCTGTAAACTGGCGTCCCTCATGTAAAGAATGAGAATATACTATTATTATTATTCTAAAAGTCGGACATAATATACGAAATATATCAGCGTCAAAGTTCGCAAAAGCCTTGCGTATGGCCCATAATATTCGAAAACCCTTAGTGGCTGCAGCTCTACAGTTTGTTGCTGTCATGCTGCACAACCACTCCCAAGTCCTTGTACTCAGTGACCACTGGGAAAGTAATGCCATTCATTGAGTAATTGTGCACGTGACTACGAGATACATGCATAACTACACTCTTGCTTAAGTTGATCTCCAAGGCCCAGTGCTTACACCAATCACTCAACAAGTTTAAATCTTCCTGCAAAGCAAGTTGATCACTGTCATCGTGTAAAGCCCTCCATGTCTTGATGTCATCAGCAAACAGTAAGCAGGATGACTTAACTACCGATGGAATCTCATTAACATAAATCAGGAAAAGAAGTGGGCCTAGAATTTTACCCTGAGGAACGCCACTCTTAAGCGATTGCCACGTTGATAAAACCCCGTTAACTCGTACTCTTTGTCTTCTGTCCTTTAGAAAGTCTTGAATCCAGTCAGCAACCACTTTATTGATTCCCAGACTAACTAACATTACTAGAAGACCTGAATGAGTAACCCTGTCAAACGCCTTGCTAAGGTCGATGAATATGGCATTCACCGGTAGATTAGTATCAGCTGAGCTTGCCCGACTTTCTCTGGCCAAAAGAAGGTTGGTCAAGCAAGAATGACCTGCTCTAAAACCATGCTGTTCCACAGCGAAAAGTTTGTTCCCTTCAGTGAGCTGAATGACAGCATCACGAATTATTCTTTCTAGCAGTTTAACAACAATACTGGTCAAACTAACAGGACGATAGTTCTGAACTAAGTTTCTAGATCCGGTTTTGAAGACCGGACTAATGATGGCATCTTTTCAGTCTCTTGGACATTTAGACTGGTCCAGAGACATATTGAAGATTACCGACAATGGCTCGGATATGTTTTCAGCCAATGCTGTTAATATGCGTGGGTGGAGTTCATCAGGGCCACTGGACTTACCAGGATTGAGCCTTAGAAGCCACTTTAGGACAGTATCCCTTCCAATGTATAAGGGTGCCATTTTTACGTTACCTTCTGGAAAATTTACAAAGCCGGTATCAATATTATCAGAGAATACTTGACTAAAGTGCTTGGACAAAGCCTCAGTCTTAGTCAAGTTATCCTCAACCATGTTTGTCTGGTCATCTTCAAGCATAAGAGGTGGGATAGCATCACGCTTACGTGTTCTTCTCTTGATATATGAGAAGAGTCTTTTTGGGCAGCCTGGTGAACTTTTAACTAACTGGGTTCCGTAAGCTACCCTTGACTGGTGAATCAAAGTTTTACACTGGTTTCTGGTTTCATAGTATTTCAGCCGAAACTGCTGAAGCCCAGTAGAAACAAAGAGATTCCAGAACCTTTTTCTCCGTCTTAGGAGTGTTATGGCTTGTCTATTTATCCGTGGTGGCCGATTTGTTGGCCTTTTAGGAACCCTCCAGGGAATGAAATCAGTGGTAACCCTCTCAAGTGTATTCTTAAATCTATCCCATTCATCTTCAATGGATGAGACCATATTGACTGACCAGTCGGCAGTTGAAGCACGCTCCTTTATAGCGACTACGTCAGCATGCCAAACACTAGGTCGGGATTTGGGTTGAAAACTGACTAAATTGCCAGCCCTTGAGTTAAAATCTAACACCCCATGATCACTGTTTGCTAGAGGTGAATGAATAACTAGACCATCCACGTCGTCGTTGTCATGAGTAAGCACTAAGTCCAGCAAGGAAGATCCTTGGGTAGAATCGAATCTTGTACTACTTAAGACATGTTGTGTCAGGGCATTTTCCATGGTAGTCAAGAATAACCGGCTGTCAAACTTATTAGCGGATCCTGGAGATGTGACAGCTACCCAGTCTATAAGAGGTGCATTAAAATCACCTAGAAAAAGACAGCTACTGTGTTTACTCCATTGTTTGAGGTGATCGAAAATAAATTCATCACACTGACAATAGAGACTTCTTTACAGAACTCCAATGAGTAGAGTACCAGTTGCAAAGCTTACTTCACAGCTAATTACCTCACTTGTCCCACTGTCATGCGCTTCAGATTTCACGGAACGAACATGTAGGGAGTTGTTGATGTACAGAGCAACCCTGCCACCTCTACGACCCTTAACCCTGTCGCTGCGCAAGCAACTAAATCCGCATAGATCAGGTGTCTCATCTAATCCAGAAACCAGCCATGTTTCAGTAATGGACACAATACCTGGGCTAATATCTTCCACTAATACACCTAGCTCGTGAAATTTGTTCCCGATACTCCGTATATTAGTGTACACTACCTTCAGGCTTCCTATGCGGTCTGACTTACCCACACAGGTCTTGGAAGCATACATTTCCATAGCCTGACTATTTGAAAACCTACCGGTTAAAGTTAGTCTCACCATTTTTACGTCTTGTTTCTAGCTGGGACAAAACTTCTTCTCGTTTAAGTCTGTCTTCAAGAGACAAATCAGGTCTGACTGAAATTCCTGACTTGGCAAGGTTGTGTACATTAGCCAGTAGATGATTCCGTTCATCAGGAGAAGCTAAGACTACTTTAAGCAACCTACGCTGATTAGAACATTCATCATCTCTTTTGCCTATTCTAATCAGCTTTTTAATCGATACTCCAGGGAAATTCGCTGGGAGCATCTTCCTTATAATACTACTCACTAATTTAAGGTCGTGGTCGTGCCGTTTCACGGGATCAGATTCTTTGGATTCTTCTAAATTTCCAAAAATTATGTTAGAATCTAAGGAGAGCTTGTCGTGTTTATCAATGGCCACGTCTTTTCTCACCACTATTGATGCAGCCTGGCTGCAGATGACAGACGTTTGCCTACCATCAGTATTACTACATTTCTTCCGATTGCTTATTTTTGTTACCCACTTATCATCTGCCTGCAGTTGCTTCTCAGGACTGCTGCAGTTTTCGATGGTACAATCAAGATCAGTGTCTGCACCACCTTCATGGTGAACTTCGCTTACAGTGTTCTCTGGTGCTGAGATACTGTTTACAGCTTCCGTTTTGTTCCCTTTTCGCTTACTAAGACGCTTCGAACGCCTAGTAGGTTTTACTTCCGGGGTAACTGGGATAGTAACCGCCGGTGTGATAACATTCATGATGGCACTTACTGCGTCACCTTCAGACGGGCAGTCCGTGTCACTCTTACTAGCCACGCTATCATCAGGAAGTTCCATGGCTTTAGACAGTAGTTCGTGAGCCTCTCTATCAATGTCATCTTTGGGGAGCAAGACATTCTGCACATCCAGTGGGATGTTGCAGCGCTACAATGTTTGTATGCAGCTGGACGTAATGGGGTACACACAGTTGTCTGTAGAAATCCTTCTTCTCTCGTTCTGAGACATTTGTGGGCTTGTAGTTGGTAGGAGCAAAAGCACTTTGTTTTATTTATAATTTTGATATATTCAACCCTTATTATTTTTTGTTGAGGGTCCAGACTAATGTTTAATTTTCGAGCTGTAAAAAGATGCACGTCGCTGTCCTACAGATCGGAGCGATTCACATTTGTGACCACTACCATATCTGCTGATCAGCATGCGCCACCCTCCCTCCTTTTTGATGATAAGCTCTGGGATTGTTTTGCAAACTGTAGTTGAAGTATTGCACCGCTTTAAGCCCGTTCCCATTTCTATTTAATTTCATCACAGATGTACTAATGTACTTAACCCTAACCCACTTCAGTGACTCAGGGATTGACTTGTTGCCACCAGGGAATTATCTCATCAAGTCAGAATATGCAGATGATATGGAAGTAGTAGAGGACTTGTGCAAGGATAACAACAAGATAAATTTTATGTAACGAATCACGCAAAAATGTAACGCAAACGTTGGACGTACCGCATGCAGTGCGAGGACGCTGACAAAATGCAGAGTCTTCTGAACACCTTGAGCTGCAATCTACGAATGTTTGGCGTGAGATTCGCTCCCGCCAAATGTAAGATGATGCTACAGGACTGAACTACACTGACACCTAGTTTAGAAATAGGGAGTGAAGTGGTAGAGCACGTTGACCGCTTCACTTATTTGGGAAGTACCATCAGCCAGCGCCAACAGGTTGATCTCTGACGAAACCTCAGTTCGGATACAGAGGGCTAATTTCGCATATGCCAGTTTACGCCGTCTCTGGCGTAGACGTGACATCCGGCTATCGACTAAACAGCGGATGTACTGCTCAACAGTCCGCTCCGTCCTCCTTTATGGCTGTGAGACCCAGCCATTGAGAGTGGAATACATGGAAAGATTAGCTGTCTTCGATCATAGTTGCCTGTCTTCTATCTCCCGTGCGAAGTGGTATAATAATGTGAGCAATATTGAGGTTAGGCGTCTGTGGAGTACTCAACAATATGATTGTACACTTTTTGTTAGTTGTTGAAATTAAAGACATTGTCAGTGTGATGATTTTACTTTAGATCAGCTCATACAATGGAGTAAACACAGTAGCTGTCATAAACCTTCCTCACGCTAAGAAAATACCCACAAGCAGTAGAAATCCATTAATTGATGCGTCTGAAGCTTATTTATTTACTCTCAACAATGACATTGCAGATCAAATGAGATAAACACATCACTGATTTCAAAATAACACATCAATGAACTATAATTCAAGGACTCTGCACACAACAAAGTTATGTATGAAAATTGACTTCAAGCTTTATTTTTTTCCCAGGCACTTATAATCCATCCACCAAAGACCTGGTTCTTTTTGTTAATGCGAAGACAATATTTCTGTATTCCCTGTTGTGTTGCACTCAATGACAATCTAGCAGATTTTTCCAACTTTGCACAGAAATGATTGTATATAAGTGGAAAGGCTGATTTATACTACTGATATTAACATTTATCAAGTGTATGTATAATCTCCAGCGAACATCTTCAATTTGACTTTTTGAATGAGAATGAAGAATGTGGATATTTGACCATTTACAATGACAGATGATCTGCAAACATTATTGGTCCCATATCTTACAATTCCCTCGTGAATCACGTATTACGCTCAACAACGACGCAACCTGGATTACAGTTGTGAAATATACTTTTATACCAATAAAAAAGGGTTGATTTATAATACTTCACGATTGTAACTTACAACATAATTGATTGTGTCTGCAAAAATAGCTTGAATTTCTTGAAAACACCTGCTTATAAAAAAATATAAACTGTCATTATTATTAGTTCACATTGAGTACAATTCATTTATGGTGTTACGATGAAAATGCAGACAAATGCATACAAGTGTATCACTTATTTTGAATTATTACCAAATCTGGATATAAATCAAGAATAAGACTCGATGCCGTACACACGAAAGTTATATGGAGCAAACACTTCAACCTGTATTCCTTTCCCAAGAGAAAAGGAACGATCACGAACTTAAATTAGTGAGTAGTATTATAAGGAAGATGCTCCCAGCGAATTTCCCTGGAGTATCGATTAAAAAGCTGATTAGAATAGGCAAAAGAGATGATGAATGTTCTAATCAGCGTAGGTTGCTTAAAGTAGTCTTAGCTTCTCCTGATGAACGGAATCATCTACTGGCTAATGTACACAACCTTGCCAAGTCAGGAATTTCAGTCAGACCTGATTTGTCTCTTGAAGACAGACTTAAACGAGAAGAAGTTTTGTCCCAGCTAGAAACAAGACGTAAAAATGGTGAGACTAACTTTAACCGGTAGGTTTTCAAATAGTCAGGCTATGGAAATGTATGCTTCCAAGACCTGTGTGGGTAAGTCAGACCGCATAGGAAGCCTGAAGGTAGTGTACACTAATATACGGAGTATCGGGAACAAATTTCACGAGCTAGGTGTATTAGTGGAAGATATTAGCCCAGGTATTGTGTCCATTACTGAAACATGGCTGGTTTCTGGATTAGATGAGACACCTGATCTATGCGGATTTAGTTGCTTGCGCAGCGACAGGGTTAAGGGTCGTAGAGGTGGCAGGGTTGCTCTGTACATCAACAACTCCCTACATGTTCGTTCCGTGAAATCTGAAGCGCATGACAGTGGGACAAGTGAGGTAATTAGCTGTGAAGTAAGCTTTGCAACTGGTACTCTACTCATTGGAGTTCTGTAAAGAAGTCTCTATTGTCAGTGTGATGAATTTATTTTCGATCACCTCAAACAATGGAGTAAACACAGTAGCTGTCTTTTTCTAGGTGATTTTAATGCACCTCTTATAGACTGGGTAGCTGTCACATCTCCAGGATCCGCTAATAAGTTTGACAGCCGGTTATTCTTGACTACCATGGAAAATGCCCTGACACAACATGTCTTAAGTAGTACAAGATTCGATTCTACCCAAGGATCTTCCTTGCTGGACTTAGTGCTTACTCATGACAACGACGACGTGGATGGTCTAGTTATTCATTCACCTCTAGCAAACAGTGATCATGGGGTGTTAGATTTTAACTCAAGGGCTGGCAATTTAGTCAGTTTTCAACCCAAATCCCGACCTAGTGTTTGGCATGCTGACGTAGTCGCTATAAAGGAGCGTGCTTCAACTGCCGACTGGTCAGTCAATATGGTCTCATCCATTGAAGATGAATGGGATAGATTTAAGAATACACTTGAGAGGGTTACCACTGATTTCATTCCCTGGAGGGTTCCTAAAAGGCCAACAAATCGGCCACCACGGATAAATAGACAAGCCATAACACTCCTAAGACGGAGAAAAAGGTTCTGGAATCTCTTTGTTTCTACTGGGCTTCAGCAGTTTCGGCTGAAATACTATGAAACCAGAAACCAGTGTAAAACTTTGATTCACCAGTCAAGGGTAGCTTACGGAACCCAGTTAGTTAAAAGTTCACCAGGCTGCCCAAAAAGACTCTTCTCATATATCAAGAGAAGAACACGTAAGCGTGATGCTATCCCACCTCTTATGCTTGAAGATGACCAGACAAACATGGTTGAGGATAACTTGACTAAGACTGAGGCTTTGTCCAAGCACTTTAGTCAAGTATTCTCTGATAATATTGATACCGGCTTTGTAACTTTTCCAGAAGGTAACGTAAAAATGGCACCCTTATACATTGGAAGGGATACTGTCCTAAAGTGGCTTCTAAGGCTCAATCCTGGTAAGTCCAGTGGCCCTGATGAACTCCACCCACGCATATTAACAGCATTGGCTGAAAACATATCCGAGCCATTGTCGGTAATCTTCAATATGTCTCTGGACCAGTCTAAATGTCCAAGAGACTGAAAAGATGCCATCATTAGTCCGGTCTTCAAAACCGGATCTAGAAACTTAGTTCAGAACTATCGTCCTGTTAGTTTGACCAGTATTGTTGTTAAACTGCTAGAAAGAATAATTCGTGATGCTGTCATTCAGCTCACTGAAGGGAACAAACTTTTCGCTGTGGAACAGCATGGTTTTAGAGCAGGTCATTCTTGCTTGACCAACCTTCTTTTGGCCAGAGAAAGTCGGGCAAGCTCAGCTGATACTAATCTACCGGTGAATGCCATATTCATCGACCTTAGCAAGGCGTTTGACAGGGTTACTCATTCAGGTCTTCTAGTAATGTTAGTTAGTCTGGGAATCAATAAAGTGGTTGCTGACTGGATTCAAGACTTTCTAAAGGACAGAAGACAAAGAGTACGAGTTAACGGGGTTTTATCAACGTGGCAATCGCTTAAGAGTGGCGTTCCTCAGGGTAAAATTCTAGGCCCACTTCTTTTCCTGATTTATGTTAATGAGATTCCATCGGTAGTTAAGTCATCCTACTTACTGTTTGCTGATGACATCAAGACATGGAGGGCTTTACACGATGACAGTGATCAACTTGCTTTGCAGGAAGATTTAAACTTGTTGAGTGATTGGTGTAAGCACTGGGCCTTGGAGATCAACTTAAGCAAGAGTGTAGTTATGCATGTATCTCGTAGTCACGTGCACAATTACTCAATGAATGGCATTACTTTCCCAGTGGTCACTGAGTACAAGGACTTGGGAGTGGTTGTGCAGCATGACAGCAACAAACTGTAGAGCTGCAGCCACTAAGGGTTTTCGAATATTATGGGCCATACGCAAGGCTTTTGCGAACTTTGACGCTGATATATTTCGTATATTATATCCGACTTATTTCAGACCTCATTTGGAATATGGGATCCAGGCAACGAGCCCGTGTTTCAAATACGAAATAGACTTATTAGAAAGGGTGCAAAGAGTGGGAACTAAGCTGATAAAGGGTTTCTCAACCCTCACATATGAGGAGAGATTAAGTCGACTGGGTTTATTTCCACTGTCATACAGACGACTTAGGGGTGACCTAATGCTGGCATACCGTATCCTAAGAAATGAATTTGGAGCTAATTGACCTAATTTATTTCTTCCTTCTAGCACCAACCAATTGTGAGGACATCACCTCAAGGTTCAAAAACCACGGTCGAATCGTCTGCGTCTGGAGATGCGTTTTTCGCATCGAATTGTGAACCATTGGAACTCCCTACCGGAACACGTTGTATCAGCTCCATCCGTTGATTCATTCAAGGCGAGATTGGACCTCCTGTGTGCAACAAATCGAAAGGATTAACACAGGCATATAGCCCACTATCGTAAAAAAAATTATAAACTGTAAACTATTGTACATAATTTTTGTTTACAACGACTCATGTTTAAATATATGTGATTTCTGAATACCTTTCGAAATACAATATTAATATTGTACTGGTTCAAATTTGAAAGGGAGCGTCAGTTCGAAAAACGGTGGACGCTGAACTGTTAATGCCTATCTCTTTGTATATACATGTATCAATTTTTTGACTTCTGCTGGTGTAATTCAGTGGCAATTATGAAGTGCTTTTCCTCAAGTCGTGTTCTGCTTCTTCGCTCAACCATGCGTGCTTGACCTGTATAATTGTTTGTGTTGTTCTACTACAATATATACTGTAGGTGGTTTCGCCTTCTCACTGGCCGTTCCTGTCTTCTTGCTCAACTCATACCGTGTTGTATACTTTGGATTTATTGCAGGAATCTATTATCCTTATCGGAAGACAACTCAACAACCGGCGCACAGCTACCAGTAGACAATTCCCACCGTGAACACTTCTGTGGATTATATTAATAATTTGTAGCAGAGGACTTAAACAAGATATCCAAGTAACCTTTTTATTAACATTACTTATTACTGCATTTTTGATAATATGTTGTTACACTACCATCTCATTGACTTGCATTTTTATTCGCATATTTATCATGTTATTGAGTTCTGTAGGCAGTCCCCTACACGTCTAGTGCTAGGTAAGGAGGGGAAATCAATTGACATGCCTGTGAAGCTACATCGACTGAGATGGTTAGGACATGTGTTACGTATGCCTAGTCATCGGCTTCCTCGACGGGCGAAGTTAGCTGACATAGGGTCAGGCTGGAAAACTAAAACATGACAGCAGTCAATGAAATCCACAGCAGTTAGTTTAAGTCAGCCACGTAGGAAGGTGTCGAGTGGCTTCTTGGTTGGGATCCTCGGGACGGTAAAAACCAATGGCTGGCAACAATTAGTGATATGGCCTAAAATCGTTCTCAATGGCGCAGATGCGTCCACTCCTTGTGACATGATTGTAAATGAAACTATATCGTTCTTCGTTATTACTATTCTTTTGTCTCACACCTCTGTTTACTGGCTCTATTATGCATTTCTTCTACTTTCTTCTCTTGTTTTGTGTGCTACAAAGAGGGAGTGTGGCGACTTGAACTGCTGCACATATGTGCAAAGTTCTATGTCGAATACAGACAGACAGACGGACTAGCAGGCTCATTGGCCTCCTTTGAAAAGGCACTTGACGACACACTTAGTGAGTTTGCAAGCAATACCAGTGCTAATTCCTATGAAAGAGCTTTAGAAATCATAGGCCCATTTAATGTATGAACTTGTAGACTACAGCTAATGTTTGTTTCGCCTCTATTTATAATTTCAGACAAAAAAGCAGCAATCAGGACAATAACACCCATACAAATAAGAGTCGATCGAATTATGTCCACCAGATACAAACAGTGAAACTAAACAGACGTACGAATGAAATATGAGAAAAGAAGGTTGAAACTCACTACAATATCACATGGAAGGATATGATTTTCTTGGACATATGTATAATCCACCAACTGGTCTCCTATCCGAAAAGAATGCGGCGACGTTTTATCCACAGTGGCGAGGAAATACATAAATCCACAGTTCCCGTTGTATATACTCAGTGGAGGTAGGAGCCAACAAAGTAATGTAATTAAAGCATATGCATACTTCCCATCATCACAGCGACACTTTGCGGAATATGTCAGAACCGTAGAGTAATCCAACTCTACACGAGATATAATCAACTGAATCCGAATGGCAAACAAGTTGTAGTACATGTTAGAATATTCATCCATATGACGATCATGATGACAAATCCAAATCACTACCTATACAGCGCCAGTAAACCTAGATATCTACGAAATAACGAAAATATGCTGAAAGCTGCATTTCAGATCCCGCTGACTCATTCGATGGTAATATTCTGTTCATGCACGCCTCTTTCAACATTTTGTATGGATTCGCAGTTATTCTGGTTCCATACCAAAATGAATCAAAAATCCATCGGTTGCTGAATCATTAATACTTCTCTGCAGGTTTCACTGGATACTAACTGATGTGGTGAGTCTCTTGCAGATTGTATTGCTTAAAAAATCGTTTACGGTAAACTAACAGACTTTTTATGATCCATTTTTATAATTTTGTGAGTAGCCCACCATATCGAAAATAGATTTAGGCAGATTTTGATTGGTTGTTGGCTAGTTGGCTTCTTATTGGTCTAAAATATAAGTTAAAGCGGTAATCTTTGTATTTTGACACGGAAATTTACAGGCAGATTAATTGAAGACTTACCTTACCATAATATTGGTGGAACGCAACACTCAGTTGTTACGCACATTTTCGACAAATTCAATTAATAATAATAATGTTGTCTAGGATTATATCATATAAATTGTTTTAACCTGTGCAAAGTGTGCTTACTGTCATTTTTCCATTACCTTCCCTTATATATATATCTTGTGTCAATTAAAAATTTTGAACATGTTTACTTCATGTGTACATTATTAACATGTTGATGACGCCTGTTAACTGGAGTCCCTCATGTACATAAAGTGAGAATGTATTATAATAAGATGCATTTTATTGTTATATGAGGGAAATGACTTCAAGGTTTATTTTTTCCCAAGTATTTCTAATCCATCCAGAACATACTTGGGTTTTTTGTTAATATTTCTATATTTCTTGATGTGCTGAAAATCTGATCGACTGCTTGGCTGCGGAGGTGATGAAGCGTATAACCTCTTCTCACTGGGAAATAGTTTACAACATCCCAGATTCTCTGCATCGGAATACCATAAAAAACAAAATCCTCGATGGCTGCGGCATGGCTAGTATTCCATGTGATTGCAAAAGACTTCGTAAAAAGTCTAACTAGTCTAATTGTCCCATCATTTTTAATTTCAGTAATTCCCTTGATGCTAGCAAGTTTACAAAATGCAAGGATCACTGAAGGCTGAACATCAGTTATAAATCACTAACCATAGCTCAGGATGGAACACCGTGTCAGCGGAGAGTAATGCGTAGTAATAATCTGGTCACCTCTGGTTTGAATTTACCAAAAGTGGATCGTGTACAGCAACAGTTACCTAGTACTGACAGTAGCATTCAGCAAACTACACAACAACTACGCTTGCCAATGGAATTAGGAAATGATTAAGATACCAGTACCCATGTAAATAAAGTCTCACCGACAGATGTTGAAATAACTAGAACTGCTACAAGTTGTTCTAAGAAATTTACACCCAGACGTAGTTACCTCACCACGATGAACAAGTTTTGCCGGGTTGAGACTAATGATGGGGAAGAATACTTTGTATTCAATAAGCTTGCTGAGAGTAAGAGTATCAACAAACCCACACTTAATACGAAGAAATCCTCTCTAAACACAAGTATATTTGGTGGTTTTCAGGGTACTCCACCTTATAGAAACTTAGGCACCAAAACTCCCAAAGTCTTGCAACCGAAGCACCTTACCCCACAATATTCTTCTAGTTATGAAAACAACACGAGGGTGTATACCGATATGATGGATAGCACATGGAAGGATAGACCTTCTGATGCTATGCCTTTTAACCGTCAACCCAGGCCCAACCTCTGCTATCCTCATATCCAGGAACACATGGTAAATTTTCCAGGTGTCCCGAATCACTGGTACGACCCATGGTACGTAGGACCACCTCATTGCACTCTAACCCCGATGTATGGACCCCCAGTCCGACCCCCTTATCATTCATAAACTCTTCCGTTGCTGACGCACAAATAGAATTAGGTTATGGTGATATTTTAAGCCAGTTTGTTGTATCCTATGACTTATTCACAATATTGCTAATTAATGCACGCTTCTGAATCAATAAGATAACTGAACTAAAGATATTATTATTAATCGCCCAGCCTACTGTAGCTCTGAAAACTGAATCATGGTGCTCATTCTCTATACTTGGTGTGCATATATGTATAGATGATTACACCGTACACCGTGCAAATAGAGATTGCAAGGATGGTGGATTACTTGCCACTATCGATTGTTATGGATAGCAGCAACACGTCCAGACACCTACCCGCTGTGACAACATGTTGGACTTGTGTTTTGTCATGACACAATCCCAGTCTCCATCTATGTTGGTAACCGATTTTCCAGTAGTGACCATAGAATGGTACTCTGCTCTCTGTATTTCTGACCACTAAATACCACTATCGAATCAACTGCAAATACGTGTAATAGGAATGATTCAACATCTGTCCAACCGGATATCTGGAAAATTCTTCTACCCCAACAACGACAAGAAGGAGAGAACAAAGAAAAGTATGAAACTCAAGTTTCGAAGTTGTGTGATTATAACTGATATGATTATGAACAGTAATAAATTGTGTTCGAAACCTTGTCATCCAGTAAACAGTAATACTGTTTCACCCTGTGTGTGATATATCTAATAAACAAATTAATATGGAATAAAATAAATAGGTTAAATTGTGAATTGTAATAAAATACTAGAGACATAATAAGGTCCACACATAATAGGGATAATAATGGAGTGAAGTGAACTAGGTGAAAAGGAATAAGAAAGGCACAATACGATGTGAATATGTGACATGATTACGTCTCTGCTGACCTTACAGTAGGCCAGGGTAAGCAAAAGAGGATGAATGTGCTTTTTTGCACATATATAAGCCAGGTTTCTTCTTCCTAATCTCCATAGCTTTCGGTGTATCTAAGAGACGTAATCGTATGCCTTTAGGGTCATCTATTTTGATATGGTGTTCACAATCCACTAGATGAGACTATTTATTTAGTCACACTTTTTCCAGGCAAAACAGAAACATGTTCAGTGGAGCGCAAAGATAAATTCCTCTGAGTTTGACCTATATAACTAACTCCACATGAGCGGTTGCATTTGTATACGCACACTGATGTGTCCATGTTTGGTAATTTATCTTTGGTGCACTGTGTCGGTGCCAGTGTGGTTAAGAAATCGATGTGTACTTCTGAAGCATTGAAAGTTCTCTCAATTGACCTAATCAACCTACGGCTTAGTATATCAACTTTGAACTGTACTCTTAAATAAAACCTTTTCTTATTCACTGTATCACGCTTAACTTTATTAGTTCTTTTGGAAATATACTTCTTAACAAAATTGGTATGATAACCACTTTTTGTAGAAGGGTATTTTTAAGATCTTCGTTTACATCTTCAATACAATCCTTCCAACATGTGTGCGTAATTCTATGACTTATATATCTTATGTATGTATGTACCCCAATACAGACAGTTCCTGATATAATTTTCACTCGCCTTCACTGGCTATTTGCATTCTAATATTCACGGATTTATCACTGTGTAGAATCTGAGGAAGAAGTTATCCAGAACAATTGTTCGCTCAAAATCATCTTGTTCTGGCATGTATATATATATATATATATATATATATGTATGTATATATACTTACGTGTGCTAATGGTATGATTTTAGTGTGTTCTTGAAGAATTGGGCTGATATTCATTTCAAGTTAATTGGTAAGAAGGCATGTCAACTAAACAGTTTATACTAACAGTATTAATATGATCTATATTTGTATACATTGTATGCAACAATTGGTATCCTTCATATGTCCAACAGTGTTATTAACTTATACTTTGTAACGTTTTTTAAAATGTATATCTATATCTATATGGATTTATCCGCATGCTTTGAAATACATTCTATGCCGATGTATCTAGTCTTATGGTCTTATTGGTGTTGGTGTTGTTTGTCCTCTTCTTCTTCTTCTAACTTCTAAGGATTGTACCTGCTACTAATCTACTAAGATTACTGTTGCCTTTGTCTTTTAGAAATACTTAAATGCAATTTATACAATCGTGCATTGTATTAACATGTAAATATGATTTCACTTAAAAGAAACATTGCCTAAAATATGCATGTTTTGAATGTTATATAATGGTCATTAATGTAGTGTACACACATGTATCTCATTGTTGACACCTGTGCTACATCTAACTCGTATTCTATATTTATTTATATATGCATTATATTTAATCTCTAAATAGGGATAATTACTATTATTATTATTATTATTATTATTATTATTATTATTATAGGGTTAGTTAATCTTTTAATCCACTGGAAAAGGAACACACTTTCCTCTTAAACACATTTTTAGGATATGTTTATTTCGGCATCCTTGATCTGTTAAACTTTTGCAATTGAAAATAAAATTCGACGGTTGATTTGAAGTGTAGATAGAGAGGTTTAGAGGTGGGCTAGATAACAGCTAGTATGTATAGGAAATCAACTCACACACTTTATTGATAAATAAATACTTAGACTGTAATTCATCTCATTGAGAATCGTTAAAGGAAAATAGGTTTAGTTAAATGTCTATTTATATGTATGATAAGCACAGAAGCTTAACTAACTAACTAGTGAGTCAGAAGATTTAAGTAAGGAAGTTGAACAAATAAAGCAAATATTACTAGGGAATAACACACTACCCACCAGAATTTATTCAGAAATATACGAAGAACCATAGGAAAAGACAAGATGAATAATGGAAATGACGAAAATAAGGAAGGAAATATGGAATTTTAAATCCACTGTAGTACTGACATATAAAGAAGGAACGTCAGGGGCCTTACATAGGATTCTGAACGAGGCTGGAATTAGGCGGGGTGGCATTTAAACCAACCAACCTACCAACTAACCAAATATCTCAGAAATAAACTTTGTCAGGTTAAACACCTGATAGATCCAATTAAGAAAGATAATATGATACAGTTTAGACAATGATAGTAGACTAGAGCATACATATTTGTTTGACTGCTCAAGTAACATCGGAATTAGGAAAAATGAATCAAACATTCCATTTCTGGACGTAGAATTGACAAGAAGACATGATGGAATTCCAAAAACATCTATACACAGCAAACCAACTGAAAAGTTTCCACGGTTGGATACTTGTCAGTTGAAAAAAGATCTCTAGTCATCCCAGTCGCCTACCGAATCAGAAGGATTTTCACAAGTGACTGCTTAAAAGAGCTCTTATTTTTCAGAAATATTCTGGCTCAAAACGGATACCCAACGCATGAAACCAAAGCCAAAAAGAGAAGAAGACACTTCAGGACCAGAAGAAAAAATTGTATATGAATTTGGACTTCAGGAGAAGCTTCGTGGAACTCAACTGACTAATCTATCATTCAGAGTTGCTAACAAAGTAAACGAAAATCAACTAGAAGCAGTGTGTTTCCGTCTTCTTTGTACTGCAGAAGCTCCTCACCATATGCGTCAGAAAACTGAAGCTATGCGTTCAAAATGAAACGAGTCCAACCTCTACATTTACTATGGATCTAGTTCGGTTTGTTTCCTTAGGTCTCATTGTTTTATCCCCTTCATTTTTTATTGTTTTAATTTACTTCCATGCTCATCCAATTCACGCCCATCAGTATCCGTCAAAATCTATTTTCTATTCTAATCCTGAGTAAGTTTATTTCTAAGCCCCTCATAAACTACATTCACACTCTCGAACGTTCAAATCAAATTAACAATTATTATCACTTTTAACCTTCTCCTCCGTTATTATGTGGAATTAGATAGGAATGATTGTATCTAAGTAAACTTATGCACATAAATGCGATTGCGCAGCTACCCTTTTGAGAATGAAATTGCCGAGAAGACTTCTTGTTCTTTTCTCTCTAATACTGAAGTAAAAGCAACAGTGTGTACCAGTTATAGTGAGAGATGAGGCAAAATTTCACTGATGTGCGGTATTTTGTCGTTTTGTAAAACTCAGTTCATTAGAGAAAGCTTTTTGCATGCGAGTCACACATCTATTGTGTGAGGACTAAAAGATACAGCATAGTTTCCTTGGCTACGGTAGGTAGAGAGGGATTCGAGCCGGAGAGCCACTGGTTGAAAGTCGATCATCTAAATCAGTGAACAACGTATCAACCCAGTATTTATCTGATATGTGACCATCTTCACTTATTCATTATACAACGCAACTGCCATCATCGTAATTCGAAAAGCAGAGCAAACCTATAACCAATCAAATCCATTGAGAACAACACTTGGTCACCAATGTGATGCTCACCAGCTACTGGTCATATACATGAAGTTACCTGGAATTCTAGTGCGAATTTGTAATCAGTAAGGGGAACCAAGTGAGACAACTAAACAGTTACTTGTCTGTGATATCGGTAGGTGGTTGCGTGATATATATCGCGAATTGGCAGAAGTTGGAATCCACGGGCTGACAATTGAGTCAGGTCCCAGTAGCTGAGAATGATCTACGAGCTCACCTTGTAACGCGAAGGTCCTGGGTTAGAACCCCGTGGTAGGTACGTGCTACTGAACAGTCCCAAACTAGGAAAAAATGGCTAAGATGGATATCAGGTTTGAGTAAAGTTATGCTGATCGTTATGGAGATGAGACTCATTAGTGTAAGCACTCGACACTCAGTCAGCTCGAACCCCTGGCCAACAGATTTGTATCATCACTCTTCAAAACGATAATTTTCTGGTCTTACAGCCTATATAAATGAAATATCACTTTCCAAGGATTAACTTCAGACAACATGATATTTCCAGATCAGAGAGTGACTTAGATTTTCAGACAAACACACAACTCATCCAATGACTTGAATCCATAGACTGAACGAAAGCTATATCACCAGCAACAGAAACAATATTCACATACTGTTGATGACTGAACATTCAATATCACGATTGCAACGATTGTTTGTTGCATTCCTCATTCCATGACTCAGCGCTATTTGATAATGGCTGTTCAATATTATTACTAGTATTGCTATCTGTTATACTTATGTTAGCATTTCCTGATGAATTTTCGATAGATTTTAGTCCACTATGAATATTTTCAAAACCAAACTGTTCTTCTATAGAATGTAGCCTTTCTTTTAGACATGAAATTGTCGACTTCTTATTTCGAGCAGTTAACGATGATTTCTCCATTTTGATTTGACTCGAAAAATTAAATCCTTTATTTTTCGAGTCAAATCAAAATGGAGAAATCATCGTTAACTGCTCGAAATAAGAAGTCGACAATTTCATGTCTAAAAGAATGGCTACATTCTATAGAAGAACAGTTTGGTTTTGAAAATATTCATAGTGGACTAAAATCTATCGAAAATTCATCAGGAAATGCTAACATAAGTATAACAGATAGCAATGCTAATAGAAATATTGAACAACCATTATCAAATAGCGCTGAGTCATGGAATGAGGAATGCAACAACCAATCGTTGCAATCGTGATATTGAATGTTCAGTCGTCAACAGTATGTGAATATTGTTTCTGTTGCTGGTGATATAGCTTTCGTTCAGTCTATGGATTCAAGTCATTGGATGAGTTGTGTGTTTGTCTGAAAATCTAAGTCACTCTCTGATCTGGAAATATCATGTTGTCTGAAGTTAATCCTTGGAAAGTGATATTTCATTTATATAGGCTGTAAGACCAGAAAATTATCGTTTTGAAGAGTGATGATACAAATCTGTTGACCAGGGGTTCGAGCTGACTGAGTGCCGAGTGCTTACACTAATGAGTCTCATCTCCATAACGATCAGCATAACTTTACTCAAACCTGATATCCATCTTAGCCATTTTTTCCTAGTTTGGGACTGTTCAGTAGCACGTACCTACCACGGGGTTCTAACCCAGGACCTTCGCGTTACAAGGTGAGCTCGTAGATCATTCTCAGCTACTGGGACCTGACTCAATTGTCAGCCCGTGGATTCCAACTTCTGCCAATTCGCGATATATATCACGCAACCACCTACCGATATCACAGACAAGTAACTGTTTAGTTGTCTCACTTGGTTCCCCTTACTGATTACAAATTCGCACTAGAATTCCAGGTAACTTCATGTATATGACCAGTAGCTGGTGAGCATCACATTGGTGACCAAGTGTTGTTCTCAATGGATTTGATTGGTTATAGGTTTGCTCTGCTTTTCGAATTACGATGATGGCAGTTGCGTTGTATAATGAATAAGTGAAGATGGTCACATATCAGATAAATACTGGGTTGATACGTTGTTCACTGATTTAGATGATCGACTTTCAACCAGTGGCTCTCCGGCTCGAATCCCTCTCTACCTACCGTAGCCAAGGAAACTATGCTGTATCTTTTAGTCCTCACACAATAGATGTGTGACTCGCATGCAAAAAGCTTTCTCTAATGAACTGAGTTTTACAAAACGACAAAATACCGCACATCAGTGAAATTTTGCCTCATCTCTCACTATAACTGGTACACACTGTTGCTTTTACTTCAGTATTAGAGAGAAAAGAACAAGAAGTCTTCTCGGCAATTTCATTCTCAAAAGGGTAGCTGCGCAATCGCATTTATGTGCATAAGTTTACTTAGATACAATCATTCCTATCTAATTCCACATAATAACGGAGGAGAAGGTTAAAAGTGATAATAATTGTTAATTTGATTTGAACGTTCGAGAGTGTGAATGTAGTTTATGAGGGGCTTAGAAATAAACTTACTCAGGATTAGAATAGAAAATAGATTTTGACGGATACTGATGGGCGTGAATTGGATGAGCATGGAAGTAAATTAAAACAATAAAAAATGAAGGGGATAAAACAATGAGACCTAAGGAAACAAACCGAACTAGATCCATAGTAAATGTAGAGGTTGGACTCGTTTCATTTTGAACGCATAGCTTCAGTTTTCTGACGCATATGGTGAGGAGCTTCTGCAGTACAAAGAAGACGGAGACACACTGCTTCTAGTTGATTTTCGTTTACTTTGTTAGCAACTATGAATGATAGATTAGTCAGTTGAGTTCCACGAAGCTTCTCCTGAAGTCCAAATTCATATACAATTTTTTCTTCTGGTCCTGAAGTGTCTTCTTCTCTTTCTGGCTGTGGTTTCATGCGTTGGGTATCCGTTTTGAGCCAGAATATTTCTGAAAAATAAGAGCTCTTTTAAGCAGTCACTTGTGAAAATCCTTCTGATTCGGTAGGCGACTGGGATGACTAGAGATCTTTTTTCAACTGACAAGTATCCAACCGTGGAAACTTTTCAGTTGGTTTGCTGTGTATAGATGTTTTTGGAGTTCCATCATGTCTTCTTGTCAATTCTACGTCCAGAAATGGAATGTTTGATTCATTTTTCCTAATTCCGATGTTACTTGAGCAGTCAAACAAATATGTATGCTCTAGTCTACTATCATTGTCTAAACTGTAATCATGTTTGTTAATGATTGGTACTCATACTTATTGCTAAGGGGTTCTGGGTAGGATTCAAAGACCCTAGGCATTTATTAGTCGAAAAGCTTTAAATGTGAAGCTATGCTATAGAATAAATTCACTCGGGGTACGTAAGAATTTTCGAGTTTAATAACTTTTTGTTTCTGATGTTGTTATTAGAAAATTATTTACAGATATTGGGTGAACAGTTACGTGAGTATCAAAAATTATACCAAGAAATGATTTTAAACAATGCGAACACCAGGGAATCAGCTGATCTAATGCAGCGTTTAATTCGAATAAGGAAAGCTTACAATTTAAGATGTAGAAGTCTTCAGGTGAGTAAACAGTTAAGTGTTATTGCGCCTTTGATGTTTCCCTCTGAATAAGTGATTTATCCTCGAAGATCTACACCTGTTTCACTCATCACCAAACAATGATAACCTGAGAAATAAGTTATTTAGGTGTGATTGGTATTTTTAGGTTGATTGCCATTTGCCATTGTTTGGTTATGAAATAATAGAGGAGATTTTTAGCTCAGGATGATGACATTGATTTAGTTGTTTTCTCTGAGAAGATAATTGCTTTCATTTCAAAGCTTTTGTTGTCTACCTTCAAGACAACATCACTTCAGTGCAGGTTTTAGTATGTAATGAACATTTTTATTAGCTTGGAATTTGAACTTTCTTGTTATGTGACTTATTCAAATCGTTATTCCGTATCATTGTCAGTGGTGCAGATACATTCATTCTTTCCGATCAGTACAAGAACAGAGAAAGGAGCAGGAATAATGTAAGGTAGTGTGTGTCAGTGATTAATCGGTATGGCGCTGGCCGACCATCCACGTGGTCCGGGGTTCGAGTCCCGTTAGGCGCTCATGATAAAATCCTGTAACCGAACAAATCCCCGCAATAACAACAATTGAAAAGAAGAACAACTTACTCTTGATAGATCGATTCTCGCTTCTAATTCCTGGTATACTTTGTCTACTATGTTACGATCATATGGAGTACCAGTTGCGCAACCAATAGAATTGCAATAATATAATAATTAATAATAATAATAATTGTAATAATAATATTTTGCCTTCAGATTCCACTGCATCTCCTTGTTTTTGTATAACACCGTGCAGTCAATCAGTCATTATTCTTTGACATACCACAGTATGTTTTATCACTCTATGCTGCGTACCATCCATGGCATCAAAAACGTATGCCTAAAACAAGCACACACAAACACCCCAATCACCGAAATAAACGCCTAGGCCTCTTGAGCATTCATTTCTTCCTAACCGGCATCGGACGCTGTTTTGCATTCTCCCTTTCATCTGGGAAAACGTATCCTCAGACTTCGTAGTTCAGGCACACCAGTTAGATAATTACTAAGCTTCTTCTTAGTAATGACTAAAATGTTTCATTCTATTCAAATATGCTGCTTATCAGCAACGAAACAGAAGGCTTTTCTGGAATTCAACAACCTACGACATCACTGGCGTACACGTGATATCCAGCTATCGGTCAAATGACGTGTGTACTAAGCTGTAGTTCGCTCCGTCCTTCGCCATGGCTGGCTGTGAGATACAGCCATTGAAAGTGGAATATAAGAGAAGACGAGCTACTTATGTTTGAACATAGGTACCTGAGTTCTACCACATATTTTCAGTGGTATAATATGGCCAGTAAAGTTGAAGTTAGATGTAGCTTGTTTATTAGGTAATAATGATAATAGTAATAATAATGATAATCTACTTTATTCCAAAAACAGCACTTATAGTACAGAATTGAATTCTCAGCATTTGTCATAATATTGCATCTGGTTTACTCAAAATATACATAAAATTAAAAATTAGAACAAAATTAACCAGAGGAATTTGTCCACACTTACGATATAAAGTCAAAAATATTCCAAGTAGAAAATGAGAGTAATAAATATAATAATAATAATAATAGCAGTGAGTTTGTTTGAAACAGTAGTGTCGATTCAGTTTGGAAATTTTAGCATGTTATAGAGTATTGAATCTAATATCTGTTCTGTTCTGTTCACACAAAAAACTGGATCTAGACTTCGCCGATGATATATGTCTGATTTCCCACAAACTGGAAGATATGCAAGCGAAAAGGAACAAGTTGGCAGAAGAAGCATCCAGAGAAGATAGGACTTCAGGTGAACATAGAGAAAACAGAGGTGATGAAGATTCCTGGGCAACACCACCAGCAGCAACAGTAACAACAGACAACAATCAGCATAAATGAGAGGAATCTGAAAGAAACAACCTCCTTTACCTACCTAGGAAGCATCGTTTCAACAACAGGCCAGCGGAACTGACGAGGATATCAAAGCAAGAATCGGAAAAGCAAGACAAGCTTTCACTACTCTCAAGTCTGTGTGGAGGTCAACAGCACTGTTCAGCATCAACAATAAGATCCGGATTTTCAACTCCAATGTGAAGTCATTGCTACTTGCCATACGGATCAGGGACTTGCACTGCGCGTCATAAAGAGCATCTCAAACAAACTACAGACCTTCATTAACAGTTGTCTTCGCTCAATACTCAAGATCAGATGGCCGGCCAGAAAAGATCTGCAACAGAGTTGGATCTCTGGGAGCGAACCAACAGAGCAGGAACCGATTTTGCAACAAATAGGCAGGAAGAAATGGAGATGGATTGGCTGGCCATACTCTAAGGAAACAAACCATCAACTGACATCACTAGACAAGCCATCGCTCGATTGGAACCCGAAAGGGAAGCGGCGAGTTGGTCGTCAGTGCGAGGGTGGGTGACTCGAAGGAGGTCATGTGAAGAGGAGATGAAAACGTGTGGGCAGACTTGGAGCCAAGTGAACACTCTAGCAGAGAACCGAACTCAATGAAGACGCACGACTGAAGCCCTATGTTCCTCTAGGAATTAAAAGACACAATAATAATAATAAATGAAATTTGATAAAATTCGTCTTTCGCCCAATTTTACTTGTCAAGAGCAATAGGATAGATAATACACTGAATTTTTTAGATGTCTTGCTAAGCAGGCAAGAAGATGAGTCATTCAACAGAGGCGTGTATATTAAAAAGCACATCCACAGGACAATACAAACACTTCCTTAGTTATGTGCTCATTAAATATAAAAGAAATATTGTTAAGTGTCTTATGTGCAGAGTAAGAAAGATATGTAGGGACGATCACTTACAGAGGGAATTTGAATACATTCATATTCCCATGACAGAGATAGGCTATCTAAATAGCTTCATTAAGAAATATATGAAAGCATCAGATAGAAAATCTGCTACGACGATGCCACAAAAGAAACCTGTATTTAATTGGTTCTTGTCAGGTGAAATTCTGTCCCATAAACTTTCCGGGAGTATAAGAAAAACATTTCATACAGTAAACCTGCGTTTGTTATTCTCTACTCGATGAGTGATGACTGGGACTCAGAAGAAGGATAAGCTAGATGATTTGCCACATCTGTAGGTATTAATCAACTCACCTGGTCCTGTGGTGATAGTTATGTCGTGCTTACTACTAGACAGCTGAGCCAACGTGTTACCGATCATCCCTCATCGTGGTTTGGCGAAAAACAGATAAAATTCACCCACATCTCCATTTTGTCACATTTAGTTGATAATGGTTATTTAGTGGACAGAAAGAAAGCATCGAAGATGAAATTCATCTCATCCCACCGAATCTTCCTTGGGGACTTTGTATTCGTCTACTGTACATAGTTGAGTTAGTAAGCCTTGAGTATGAGTTCAAAAGAAATTGCTGCAGCCATTATCCCTCCCTCAGTCAATTGACAGTAAACCAACTGATGGTATCACCACCACCACCTCTTACTTATATTTTCAACCCCTTTCTTATCACACCTTCATTAAAGCCAGTGGTCCAAGGAAAACGGCCTTACCTTAAATCTCCCTAAATGTCAAACAGTCAATTTCACCTTTAGGTATAAATCTAACCTAAACAAACTATCTGGTTAGCACTCAAGAGATATGCAACATAGATGGCACTGAAATAGAGACCAAGTCGGAAATTAAATATCTTGGCGTCATTCTATCTTCTGATCTTTCCTGGTCGTCTCATATCTTGATGATTTCTAAGAAAACATTCCGTCTTACCTTCTACATCAAGAAGTTAAAACATTCTAGTATAACCCAACCCTTACTCTTACGATTCGTTAACTCTTGCATCCTGCCTGTTATTCCCTATTGTCCTCCCTTAGTCTTTCCAGGGCTACTGAAGAAGGACTATATCTTATTATGTAGGATGTTAAAGGTTTTCAGCAGGGTAAGCAATGTGCCACTTAACCAGCTTGTTAATATTCTGGTCGACAGGCACTCGGACTCATGTGAAAAATGGACTAAATCCATTCTATCTAACTCACACCACCCTCTTCATTCACAACTCTCCCTTTGTATCTCAACAGGCACGACCAGAGGACTATATAGAAAACTATATGCTCGCACTAGCAAGTACAAAAACTCAACCATATCCTACTTAGCTCGTGTTCTGTGCGATAAAGAAAGCATTAGGCGTGAAACTTATAGCTTATTAAATAATCAGTAGAACAATTGGATCTCATCTTTTCAACTCATACCAATAATAGGTACAACGTTTTTTTGTTTGTTTTTCTTTTCTCTCTCTCCCTCTTTTGTTACACAGGTTTATATATACAAAGTTAGTTGAACAGTAATCTCAGAGATAATTGTCATTTATTCACGGACTAAGTCAGTGTATGAGAAGTGACAATCCATGAAAAAAATCCACGAATAATCTCAGTCAATCGAGAATGTTGACAAATTACGGTAAGAGTAAACAATAGACACCTTGATTTGACTAATCAGATAGTTCAGCATTACAAATGGTTCCTAGTCATAATCCTCTTTGAAAGTGTCGCCTAAATTTGGTTTTTGACTTCTCTGTAGATAATGTGTTGATAGGGAGGAATAAAACATGCATGTGTGGAGGGATAAAAGCTTTGGAAGAGTATTGCCGGGCTTATTGACGGTTATACATTCAGATGCAACCACTCTATATGAGGAAGTCTGTGTGTAAGTTGGTAAGTCGTACATAACTGGTGATTTTTTAGACACATTCTTCTCGAAATCAAAGCTCTCCCTAAGTAACATATTGCGTATATGCAACCAGTATCTGCTACAGCTGGAGAAATAGAGAATACATTAGTTTGATATGTCTATAACCACTTCTATGAGAATCTGGGACCAGTATTCGCAGCATGTTAGAGATATATACCCTATATGATTCATTTTTATTGCATATATCATAGATAAACTTCTTTGAAAATGAAGTACCACTTTTCACCTAGAAGAATCTGATTGGCTGTTTCAAGGTCGTCTGAAGTTGGTGTCTATTATTTACTGTTACCCCGACTCCTACATTACCGAACAACAACAATAGAATTAAATTACTATACACAGCGAAATCTCACTCTGTTCCCAAATCATCACTAAAAAGCTAAACAATCACGACTTATTGGGTCACAATGCGAGTTTATCGACGATCAACAGAAATCAGTAACTAAGACCAGCACAGCATAGTATAGTACAGTACATGATATGAAAAGTTAACATATCAAACCTCATTACTCACCTCTAACCACTATTACTCCTTTGGTTGCTATCAGCATCTCCACCCATCTCATCCTCATCACTCGAATCGGATAAAACAATATCCTCATCCACACTAGATTGAACACCGGGTGCAGGAATGAGCTCTGGGGGAAACAGCTTTTGTTCACGTGAGTCAGCAATACCTCACTTCATTCAATAGAATTAACACGTCCTTATAAAATGTGAACATACCCAACTACACTCACCACTCACACGGTCATCCCTGTTAACACTGGTCACCGGGTGAATAGGAGTAAATTCAGAAGACCTCGGATTCTCCTGACATGCTGTGTTCGGCCTGTCTGTCGTCGTGAAATTCAACTTTTTGAGTATTTCTTTTCCCTTTCGCCGCAGTTGGGTCCATGGTCGTTTGGGATATCTTTTTAAGTGGAGACGTTGTGAGATTTTCATCCACTTGTATTGCGGCAAAAGCTCATTCTTGTGTTCGACTACCAGTTCCGTCAATGCTGTCATCTCCTCACCTGTGTATCTCGTTAATCAAGCCGACGAGATACATAGGTGCACATTGTGCCTGTACTTCATCAGCCGTTGTTTTGTCTATCCCACTTAGTGTTATTTCTATTTTAGGGATGGCATCCTCAGGTTTCTGTGAATGATGAAGCAGAGATCCGAGTTTTGGATGCTATCAATCAGCTTAATTCATCATTGGAAGAATGCGTAAATCCTAGATGTTTCTTTATATAATATTTGTAATACGAATGTGAGCTGGTCGATATGATATGTTTTAGGTTACTTGGTGTCAGCGAGCTGTATTTTCAGTTCGCCATAGAAATTACACCAAGTGACCAAACATATCCCTATCGCTTAGTTCGAATCATCTGCATTAATAAGTATTTGTGAACCTTAGTTGTATTTTCTTATTGTGCATCCAAACAGTTCTACTTTCTCTAAAACTTTTACTGGTAGTTATTGCATTGTGTTCAGGATATAGGGATAGTTGATATGCACATATTCCGTCTATGTAAGTCGTTTCAGAGATTCTACCTAAGCACATTGTTACAAAACATTCAGGCAGTAAACCCCTATATAGTTCTCATCGATAACACAACAAAAACAGCTATTTGTCAAAAACGTGAAAATACATGAAAAAAGCACTCCCTTTTTCAAACATCATTAGTTTGCGCGCGCTGTTGTAGTGCTGCAACATCCCACTGGATGTGCAGAATGTGTTGCTCCCCACAGATGACTTTAATAAGGGAGGCTCACGAACTACTGTCTAAAGCCATGGAACTTCCTGATGATTGTGTGGCTAGTAAGAGTGACACGGACTGCCCGTCTGAAGGTGACGCAGTAAGTGCCATCATGAATGTTATCACACCGGCGGTTACTATCCCAGTTACCCCGGAAGTACAACCTACTAGGCGTTCGAAGCGTCTTAGTGAGCGAAAAGGGAACAAAACGGAAGCTGTAAACAGCATCTCAGCACCAGAGAACACTGTAAGCGAAGTTCACCATGAAGGTGGTACAGACACTGATCTTGATTGTACCATCAAAAACTGCAGCAGCCCTGAGAAGCAACTGCAGGCAGATGATAAGTGGGTAACGAAAATAAGCAATCAGAAGAAATGTAGTAATACTGATGGTAGGCAAACGTCTGTCACCTGTAGCCAGGCTGCATCAATAGTGGTGAGAAAAGACGTGGCCATTGATAAACACGACAAGCTCTCCTTAGATTCTAACATAATTTTTGGAAATTTAGAAGAATCCAAAGAATCTGATCCCGTGAAACGGCACGATCACGACCTTAAATTAGTGAGTAGTATTATAAGGAAGATGCTCCCAGCGAATTTCCCTGGAGTATCGATTAAAAAGCTGATTAGAATAGGCAAAAGAGATGATGAATGTTCTAATCAGCGTAGGTTGCTTAAAGTAGTCTTAGCTTCTCCTGATGAACGGAATCATCTACTGGCTAATGTACACAACCTCGCCAGGTCAGGAATTTCAGTCAGACCTGATTTGTCTCTTGAAGACAGACTTAAACGAAAAGAAGTTTTGTCCCAGCTAGAAACAAGACGTAAAAATAGTGAGACTAACTTTAACCGGTAGGTTTTCAAATAGCCAGGCTATGGAAATGTATGCTTCCAAGACCTGTGTGGATAAGTCAGACCGCATAGGAAGCCTGAAGGTAGTGTACACTAATATACGTAGTATCGGGAACAAATTTCACGAGCTAGGTGTATTGGTGGAAGACATTAGCCCAGGTATTGTGTCCATTACTGAAACATGGCTGGTTTCTGGATTAGATGCGACACCTGATCTATGCGGATTTAGTTGCTTGTGCAGCGACAGGGTTAGGGGTCGTAGAGGTGGCAGGGTTGCTCTGTACATCAACACTCCCTACATGTTCGCTCCGTGAAATCAGAAGCGCATGACAGTGGGACAAGTGAGGTAATTAGCTGTGAAGTAAGCTTTGCAACTGGCACTCTACTTATTGGAGTTCTGTAAAGAAGTCTCTATTGTCAGTGTGATGACTTTATTTTCGATCACCTCAAACAATGGAGTAAACACAGTAGCTGTCTTTTTCTAGGTGATTTTAATGCACCTCTTATAGACTGGGTAACTGTCACTTCTCCAGGATCCACTAATAAGTTTGACAGCCGGTTACTCTTGACTACCATGGAAAATGCCCTGACACAACATGTCTTAGGTAGTACAAGATTCGATTCTACCGAAGGACCTTCCTTGCTGGACTTAGTGCTTACTCATGACAACGACGACGTGGATGGTCTAGTTATTCATTCACCTCTAGCAAACAGTGATCATGGGGTGTTAGATTTTAACTCAAGGGCTGGCAATTTAGTCAGTTTTCAACCCAAATCCCGACCTAGTGTTTGGCATGCTGACGTAGTCGCTATAAAGGAGCGTGCTTCAACTGCCGACTGGCCAGTCAATATGGTCTCATCCATTGAAGATGAATGGAATAGATTTAAGAATACACTTGAGAGGGTTACCACTGATTTCATTCCCTGGAGGGTTCCTAAAAGGCCAACAAATCGGCCACCACGGATAAATAGACAAGCCATAACACTCCTAAGACGGAGAAAAAGGTTCTGGAATCTTTTTGTTTCTACTGGGCTTCAGCAGTTCCGGCTGAAATACTGTGAAACCAGAAACCAGTGTAAAACTTTGATTCGCCAGTCAAGGGTAGCTTACGGAATCCAGTTAGTTAAAAGTTCATCAGGCTGCCCAAAAAGACTCTTCTCATATATCAAGAGAAGAACACATAAGCGTGATGCTATCCCACCTCTTATGCTTGAAGATGACCAGACAAACATGGCTGAGGATAACTTGACTAAGGCTGAGGCTTTGTCCAAGCACTTTAGTCAAGTATTCTCTGATAATATTGATACCGGCTTTGTAACTTTTCCAGAAGGTAACTTGAAAATGGCACCCTTATACATTGGAAAGGATACTGTCCTAAAGTGGCTTCTAAGGCTCAATCCTGGTAAGTCCAGTGGCCCTGATGAACTCCACCCACGCATATTAACAGCATTGGCTGAAAACATATCCGAGCCATTGTCGGTAATCTTCAATATGTCTCTGGACCAGTCTAAATGTCCAAGAGACTGAAAAGATGCCATCATTAGTCCGGTCTTCAAAACCGGATCTAGAAACTTAGTTCAGAACTATCGTCCTGTTAGTTTGACCAGTATTGTTATTAAACTGCTAGAAAGAATAATTTGTGATGCTGTCATTCAGCTCATTGAAGGGAACAAACTTTTCGCTGTGGAACAGCATGGTTCTAGAGCAGGTCATTCTTGCTTGACCAACCTTCTTTTGGCCAGAGAAAGTCGGGCAAGCTCAGCTGCTGCTAATATACCGGTGGATGCCATATTCATCGACCTTAGCAAGGCGTTTGACAGGGTTTCTCATTCAGGTCTTCTAGTAATGTTAGGCAGTCTGGGAATCAATAAAGTGGTCGCCGACTGGATTCAAGACTTTCTAAAGGACAGAAGACAAAGAGTACGAGTTAACGGGGTTTTATCAACGTGGCAATCGCTTAAGAGTGGCGTTCCTCAGGGTACAATTCTAGGCCCACTTCTTTTCCTGATTTATGTTAATGAGATTCCATCGATAGTTAAGTCATCCTGCTTACTGTTTGCTGATGACATCAAGATATGGAGGGCTTTACACGATGACAGTGATCAACTTGCTTTGCAGGAGGATTTAAACTTGTTAAGTGATTGGTGTAAGCACTGGGCCTTGGAGATCAACTTAAGCAAGAGTGTAGTTATGCATGTATCTCGTAGTCACGTGCACAATTACTCAATGAATGGCATTACTCTCCCAGTGGTCACTGAGTACATGGACTTGGGAGTGGTTGTGCAGCATGACTTGAAAACAGCAACAAACTGTAGAGCTGCAGCCACTAAGGGTTTTCGAATATTATGGGCCATACGCAAGGCTTTTGCGAACTTTGACGCTGATATATTTCGTATATTATATCCGACTTATTTCAGACCTCATTTGGAATATGGGATCCAGGCAACGAGCCCGTGTTTCAAATACGAAATAGACTTATTAGAAAGGGTGCAAAGAGTGGGAACTAAGCTGATAAAGGGTTTCTCAACCCTCACATATGAGGAGAGATTAAGTCGACTGGGTTTATTTCCACTGTCATACAGACGACTTAGGGGTGACCTAATGCTGGCATACCGTCTCCTAAGAAATGATTTTGGAGCTAATTGATCTAATTTATTTCTTACTTCTAGCACCAACCAATCGTGAGGACATCACCTCAAGGTTCAAAAACCACGGTCGAATCGTCTGCGTCTGGAGATGCGTTTTTCGCATCGAATTGTGAACCATTGGAACTCCCTACCGGAACACGTTGTATCAGCTCCATCCGTTGATTCATTTGAGGCGAGATTGGACCTCCTGTGTGCAACAAATCGAAAGGATTAACACAGGCATATAGCCTACTATCCTAAATAAATTGTAAACTGTAAACATATAACAAAAACTTTTGAATTAATTATTAATTATACTAGCAATCGCTCATTAGTCTACAAGTTCAGTTGACGAAATTCAGAAATGTTTTATAGGATTTCGCAATTACACTGATAATTCAACACCACGTAGAGGTGCAGTGGCTGCGATAGTCTCAGCATCTGTATGTCGGACAATGAGACAGTATTCCAGTCAATCAGCAAATCACTATGTGAACGTTATTATTATTGTTCCCTTGGTTCCTAGTGGAAAATAGTGCTTCAACTGCACGTCTGCACTTGTTTCTGTCTTCTGCTGCATCCATGTTAGTCCATACTGTTTCAGCTCCTCTTCACACGATCTCCTCCATGTCTAGGCGAGGTTATGTGAACGTTGCTGGATACTAATGATGGAAATCTGAACTTGGCTGACCGACTGACTGGTTTCGACATAGGACTTTACACAGAACCGCAGCAGTTGGATTTCTGACACATCATGTGTTACATGAAGGAAGAAAAAGAGCAAACGGAAATTGGAAGTGTTATGCGAATGTAATTTTTCTAACGCACACCATTGCTTTTGTATTTCCCTCTGCTCATTTGTAACTTTGGAATCCTATTGGTTGTTTGATTGTTTTAATTCATTGATCATATTTGTTTGATCGTTTTATTCAACCAGTTTAATGTATCTCCCTAGGTCATTTTAAATCCTTTATATTTGTAAGCATTGTAAACTATTTTCACTGATGATACGAGACAGTGGAAGCTCTCCACATCAACGGTCTGTTTTCTCTTCTTGTCTTCTAGCGTCGCGTGTTCGATGCTATTGTATCGCAAATAGTAATTAGCAGAGTAGGCTTGGAAATCGACTAGAGAGACAAATTCGTTAGTGCGAATTACCAAGTGTATTAACGGCCATGTTACGAAGAACGCTAATAAGCAGAAGGCATAGTAACATGAGAAAACAACCTGGCACTTATGCAGATGGCAGAGTGAATGCATCTGCGTCACTCAGAATGATATTGGACCATATTACCAACTGTCTCCAGTCATCGGTTCCTAGAATCTCGAGGACCATTAAGAGACAGTCTGCGCTTCCCTATGTGGCCCAAACAAACTGTCAAAGATTTCATGGACTGATTCCAGCTTTTCGCTTTACCATCACTAGCTCCCTTTTACAATTAAATCCTAGCTCAGCTAACATTGCCCATCGAGGAAGGTGACACTTAAGCATGCGTAACACATATCTTAGCTATCTCAAACTATGTAGCATCACAAACTCACTGACAGATTTCCCTTCCCTACATAACGCTGGACGCCTAACCACCTGAATTTATTCTCGCCATATTATACCATTTCACATGGTAGACAGAGGGCAGACACATATGATGGAAGACATCTAGCGTTTTCACGTCTTCCAATTTCAATGGTCACGTCTCACAGCCATTAGGGAGGACGGAGAGGACTGTTGCTGAGCAGTACACACGTCTTTTCATTGTCACTCAATGAAATGCCACGTCTACGCCATAGGGGGCATAATTTGGCGAATGCTGTGTGGGCCTTTTGCATTCATGATGAGATTTCGTCAACAATCGGACCATTCGATTCGACACAAATTCGCAAACAAGTGAAGTGATCAGTACGATCTACCGGTATACCCTCCATCTTTAAGCATGTAAATCGATTTAATCAACTCGTGTAGAAACCGCAAACTTAGACAGAAGCAAATCGCTTGCAGCAAATACAAACACTGCAGTTCTGGGTGTTCAGACATCTCCCCATTTTGTCAGATTTTTTACAATGGGGAATATATCATCCGCATATTCTAGGTTGACAAGTCTACTCACTGGTGGCGAGTCAATCGTCAAGTCGCTGATGTCGGCAAGGGTCTAATTGATAATTCCACCAATGGTGAAGTCAAACGGAAATAGGGGCGCAGTGGTTGTTCTTGGTCAGTCATAATGGTTATGTGACAAATTGAGTCTATATTTGCATTTTCCGACTTGATCCTGTTGTGAAATAAAAGATTCAGTAGGGGAATCCAAATCGCTCAACATACATTGGTTTCTCTCTGTGTGTTTCTGATAGAAGGAACTAATGCATTGTAGAATTCATTGTGAGGAAAGAAGAATGGGTGCTCTACTGAGTGGTGTGCAAACAACGTTCCATCACATGGAGTTGGTGATTTCGTCTCAGCAGCGGTCTTGTATAACAACAATGGAGTTAGCGATCGATATCAGAAATTAACTTCTTGATGTGTGTAGATCTCAATGTACATGGACAAACTTGTGTCAAATACAACGCTACCCTTTGAATACAAACAAATTCGAAAAATATCTTGAATAGTTTATTGTGCCAGATTATTTTTCCGTGTATCTCGCTGGATGAGACTTTTCGTTATAGTTGATTTCGCCTGAGTAGTTACAATATGTTATTTCGATGAGTACATAAGTGCTTTCAAGGTGCCTATTGTCCATTTAGTTTTCTGTCCTTTCATTTTTTGTTGTTCCATTTTAATTTATGTGTGGTGTAATTCTGTGAAATTAATCATACATTTATTTGTCTATAATTATATTTCACATATTATTTGAAACTTACTTAACTTATCCCTTGATTGTGGAAATAGTTTTGAGTTTGCTTGGACTAAATAAATTAAGCTATTAATTTTTTTTTATTCTAAGGTGTATCCTTGTTTTACCGATTTCAATATGCATTAAATTCCTATGATTCATTTTCGCTGGAATAAAGGCTCACAAATATTCCCGTATAGTGCCACTATTTTTCATGATGTCTAGTTTACCAGGTGGCTTATAATAAATAATACATTCAAGACTTCAGAAACATAATCTGAGACCTGGTGGTGGCTCTCCTTACTCAATAAATAAGCAGAAGTAAACGTTTTCTTTATCAATTTCAAGTAAATTCGATAAAGGAATATACACTTGCATCACGTTAACCATTTGAGACAATGTCTAACACAACAGATATTATAATTTTTTAGATTTATTTGCAAGTATATTTAATTCGTATTAAGGATTTAAATTAGTGATAAATGTCTTTTTTTTTTTCATTAAAACGTTTACACAGGAAATCTGAAGACAACAAAAAAAATAATAAATCACTCACATTTGTCTGTTTTTAACAAATGTTTCCATTAGATTTAGTGAATCTAAGTAGCCTCTAGCAATTTCAATTAATAAACTTCAACGCCGAATACCTTTCTTCAAAATTCCGTTTGACATACATCTATTCGAGAACTATTTGATTTTACATAAATATCTGATTTTTAACATTTAAAAAATTCACCATTGTTTTGTTCACTGTATCAAAGTCAATAAAACGATAGGATTTCAGAATTTTGCTTTGATATTGCAGTAATTCTAACAGTCAAGTTGCCATGTAGATTTTTGTCCACTTAGCAATTAGTTAACATCATTTTATCTAGAGTTTTGACATTTGGGGAGAGCGAATATGATCGGGGAATTTGAAGTGATTGGTGGCAGTTAGTGTTGGCCGAGATATGGCTCCATTGCTTCCAAAGACGCCACTTTTGCTGCTGTCTTCCACTGTTTCAGCATTTCAATGGTAGTCAAGACTGTCGGTTGTTAATTTGTGCATCCAAGACTGTTGATAGTGTTCCTGTTCGAATTCCCATTATTTTTTTAGCGTTCCGAGTGGACAAACTTTAATTTTTTGAGTCTCACTGACAGTAATGTTTATTTTGCGTGGCGTAATGTTGCTATTCCTACCTTCCTTTTCAACGACATTACTACTTACTAACACGCGTATGGAGTTCAGAGGACGGGTACTGAGCTTTGAACCATGTGTGTAGTTCGCGAGTCTGTGTGTTGGTCATTTCGAGTGACACTTGAGGCAACAAATAGACAGTCTTCGTGTTTAGTTGAAGTTGATCTGCAACTAAGGTTGATGAGAGTATGACGCCTGAACAGTATGGCAGTTTCAAAGATTGTCTTGATATTTGCGTATATTCCTTTAATACTGGTAAACATATGAGGTCTATTGATGCTTATAATGTCAAAATAAAAACCAGCTGTAAACTACAAATACATTTATTTGCATGAGATATTACTTAGTACTAACAGAATCAGTGTATTCATAGTGTGTGCTAATATGTAGAATTATCTTTCATAACTTCATGTTGTGCTAGTCCTTACATGTGCTTTATTTTTTTCAGGTAAACGGAGGTTGTCAAATATGAAATCAGCGGAAATATCATTCGGTCAAACTAACGTTGCTACTCTTCATCGGGATTTTCTTTTGTAAATTAATGAAATGTTTAATATACTCTTCAATTCTACTTCCTCTAGACTTTTTCAGTGCGTCGCTATACTATGTGTTTTTGTAATAAGTGAATTCGGATCAATGCATGTTAAGCTTAGTTAGTGGGATGGAGATTTACCATAGTATTATGAGACTGTTACTTTAGCCCTTCGTAAGATTTCGTGTCTGTTTCTATACAGTAGCACATTGTAAAAACTAAGTAGGATTTAGCAAGTTGAATAATAATTCTGTACTGTTCGATACGCTAAAATCGCCTTATCTAGCCAGTTGAAAGTCTGTATACTTTTAAACACCAAGTATGAAGTACAAGTAAATGTAATAACTTAGGCTTGATAGGTACTTCACTAATCTGTTGATATGCAGTGACATCATCAAATAGACTGTTCACTTGGCAGTGAGCAAAGAAACAATTTTCATCTATTTCTAATATGCCGTTGAATCATATGATGTTATCTAATATCCATCATTTCTATGATCAACAACTGCGGTGTTTGCATATCTACTTTATGAATATTTAATAACTGACGCCTTTATGCATCTAATTACCTCCAGTATTACAAAAATATTTCCTATTCATTTGATGTGTGTACGGTAAACAAGGCATTCATACATCCTCCCACAAATGCCAAGGTTTCTGGTGTCACAAGTGTTAATAAGAGTTGCTTCCTTGGTTTCAATACAAATGACGTTCTAAAATATCTCCAGTCATTGAACCCTTCCTGTAGCCTAGTTCCAGATTGTTTGCCTAGCCTTATTCTTAAAAATGTGCAGATATCCTGTGTTATCCTCTCATAGACATATTTAATGAATCTTTTTCCAGAAATGTTGTGCCAGCCGTTTGGAAGGACATTAAATTTGTACCTATACCTAAGTCGTCTAATGGAGCATGTTTTAAATTTAGACCTATTGCTATTACCTCCCCTTTTCTAAAAGCTATGGAAAAGTTACTCTTACTTAATCTTCAACCTTCACTTAAATCCTTTAACGATCTCAAATAATTCGCCTATAAACACAGTAGAAGTACTTTAGATGCAGCTGCAGTCTTACATCACAACAATTTCTCCATTATAGTCGTCCACTACCAATTGTATTTTTGTTTGACGAACTTAATGTACATATGCATACGAAATGAAATATGTCAAGTGCGCGGACTAACTATTCCAGTGTCTTTTAATTCGCAGCTACACTGTACAAAGATGAACAGACTGTCAGACTGTTAATTTCAGTTTCCGATGTAAGCGAAAGTCATGTGAAGCTGATGATTCCTATGACCGTTGCGAAATTGATGACAGTGATATAGAAATCAAGTCTGACTTCAAGTATTTCGAACTAATTCATCAAACAGCGTATTAGCCCTTAATGTACAACACATGAAGGCATAATGTTTATGATCTAGGTATGCAACTCTAGGTGAACGCTTGTACGGTACATTCATTATTTATAAAACTAACTCGTATGTAAGAACTACGATTTGACCAGTTATACAACGTTTAATATATTTAGACACAATTAACCTATTTTTTAAATCATGGAAAATTCCCATTGTAACATATAGAAAATCAAAACAAATGATTCAGCGAAGAGACTCTTTTGAATGAATTTATCATCAAGCTGTACAATCGTATATATATGGTTTTAAGAAGTTATATCCGGTGAGGGAATTGAAACATAGGTGTGAATGCGTAAAATACTACTAATAATAATAATATGAAATGCAATTAAAACTAAAATGTTAGTGACTATAATCGTGGTTAAATGTCAAGTGGCAAAGCAAATTAATGTCATATATAGAATAATTCATAGGATGGATAGAACTTGAAAAAAGTGTGCAATCATAAGATTAGCAGACAAATCGAATAAAATAAAAACGTTACGTAATATTGTGTGAAATTTAATAGCATAGAATTTAATGTTGCATAAAGGAATTGATTTAGAATGACAAGTGAAATAATACCGAGGACAATTATACGATTGTACAGCTTGATGATAAATTCGTTGAAAAGAGTGTCTTCGCTGAATCATTTGTTTTGATTTTCTATATGTTACAATGGGAATTTTCCATGATTTAAAAAATAGGTTAATTGTGTCAAAATATATTAAACGTTGTATAACTGGTCAAATCGTAGTTCTTACATACGAGTTAGTTAGTACGACCCATGGGACTTAGGACCACCTCACTGCACTCTAACCCCGATGTACAGACACTCAGTCTGACCCCCTATCATTCACAAACTCTTGCGTTGCTGACACTTAAACAGAATTAGGTTATGGTGATATGTTAAGGCAGTTTGTAGTATCCCGTGACTTATTCACGATATTGCTAATTAATGCACGTTCCTTAATCAATAAGATATCTGAACTAAGGACATTATTATTTATCGCCAAGCCTACTGTAGCTCTGATTACTGAATCATGGTTCTCATACTCTGTACTTGATGTGCATATAGACATAGATGATTACACTGTACACCGTGCAAACAGAGACTGCAAGCGTGGTGGAGGATGTCTCATATATATACATAACTCATTCGTAGTCAGTAAGGTGGAAGATGAAATACTGAACGAGGTACCTGATTCACTCTGGGTCGTCTTACAAGGAGATAAGTACAAGCTTCTCATAGGCTGTGTTTATCGCGCACCAAGCTCAACCAAAGAAACTGATGCGTTATTAGCTAAGTCATTCGCACATGCCTGCTCGTTTAGTACTAATTACAAAATAATTGCAGGGGACTTCAATCTTCCAGAAGTCAATTGGTTAAGTAGTTCCGGCCCCCAACGCTTCGACGGATTACTTGCCACTATCGATTGTTATGGATGGCAGCAATACGTCCAGACACCTACTCGTGGTGACAACATGTTGGACCTTGTGTTTTGTCATGACACAATCCCAGTCTCCATCTATGTTGGTAACAGATTTTCCAGTAGTGACCATAGAATGGTACTCTGCTCTCTGCCTTTCTCACCACTAAATACAGGAAACAAGCAGGATTCAGGGAGCCTGATATGTCGTAGTTACAAACATACAGACTGGGGATTAGTCCAAGAACTCATTCGACTCTGTCACTGGGATGAATATTTTACCACTGACTCCCTGGAGGCTGTAGTGTCCCTATTTTACAGGAATGTTATCCTTTGTCTAGATACTGTTGCTCCTAAGAAGGTAGTGAAATTAAGTAGACACCAGCTGAATACATTCCGAGGGCATACCGCAATAAGTTAAGGAAGTTGAAGAAACAGTTCTATTCCACTAAGGATATATCACTGCTGCACTCCATCCACGAGTCTCTTGAATCTATCAAGCGCCAACGCTCTCAAAAGGACCTCGACGAAGAGTTAAGGGCACTTGAAAGCACCTCCAAAGTTTATAATCTAACAACACTTCTTAAAAAACGAATGCAGTCGACGAGGGACATCCCCTATTTACTTCATGACAAAGTCATCTATAATGTGCCTGCCACTATCTGTGAAATATTCAGTGAGTGGTTTGCAAACTTCAGTTTAGAAACGCGCACTCCTGGTGAAACCGGGCCCCTTACTAGCTCTTTCCTCGGAAGCATAGTGTTCACCAACCCATTAATAGAACAAGCAGTTAAAAGCCTGAAACCTTCCACTAGCACGGGACCAGATGGCCTTGCTTCTATAATCTTCAAAAACAGCGGGTTTGATATACCCCTATTACTTCTTCAATTCTTCTCAATATTCATGGACACTGGCACTTACGCTAATGAGTGGAAAACTAGCTTCATATTTCCACACTATAAATCCGGAGATAAGGCAAACGTCCGCAATTACAGACCCATAAATATAACCCCATTTGTCTCGCGAATCATGAAGTAAGGAAGGAGGATGATTATTATTTTATGCATTCACACCTATGTTTCAATTCCCTCACCGGATATAACTTCTTAAAACCATATATATACGATTGTACAGCTTGATGATAAATTCGTTGAAAAGAGTCTCTTCGCTGAATCATTTGTTTTGATTTTCTACAATTAACCTACGCTGCTTACTTCTATGACGCATTACGTAAAGCTACCTTCATATAGTTTCCGCTGAAGGTAATCTCCTATAGCTACTGCCTTAGTGAGCAACTTAACGTTATCTTTGAATAGCAAAGTAAAAGTGGAAATTCTGAAATCTTTCTTGGTAAAAAATCGTCTCTTACTCGAATAAAGTAAATATACCCTAGTCTCCTCTCCTCAGAAGCGTTTAGAGGTATTCATCCCATCGCCTCAAATGACTCGCTATTTGCAGTTACAACAGTCAGATTCGCGAAATTAGTCCGAAACACAATGACTACGATTCTCAGTCACAGAACATTCTACTTTGCTACCTAATCGTCTAGTCGTATCAACAGAAGTTTCGCCAAGAAAAAGAAGACCACTGGTTCAAGGAAAATTTATTGAAAGTTTTCTTAAATAAAATCATGGAAATCCGCGTTTATAGTCACCGAGAAATCACAACATCGAGAAAACCAGCGATCGTAGACCACAACCCAAAACGTTATTCTTGCTAATTAAGGGTCTCACCTTTAACTGAGATCGTTCGTACACTCACCAGATCATCGTATTTTGTATTCATTTTGTAAATCGTTTTGCAACATATCGAGTGGCTGTTAGCACTGGCTGTACTGAAGGCAGTCCTGGTTCATGTATTTGGATCTGGTACTTTAAGCATTAATAAGCATACATAACACTTACCCTTTAGGAGTTCCAGTTTCTTTTAGTTCCCAAAAATACACACAAGCACAACAGATTCATACTTCTCATGTGGCTCAAACTTGTTTGATTTAGATTCTCCCACAATATATATCTGACTTTTTAACTGATTACAGACACACTGATGGTAATTCATCTTCTCGAAAAAACTTTCTTCAAACCAGGTTCTAACCCAGCTAGCAACGATTTCGGGCGCATTGCAGACTTTTTGAGGCAGGCTTAGGGGCACTGTTCTACGTAAGTGGATGCGCCCGAAGTTTCTTGCCCCAAAAAACCTGCAGTGCGCCCGAAAATAATGCTAGCTGGGAAATTCTCAAGGTTTCATATGCTCTTCGAAAAACTCGCTAATATCAAACCTGATCGCGCTCTCTTCACCAGATTCACTCGTAGATTGTTGCATGCTGTAAAGATGAACGTGAAAGACATTTTTTTTCCAGATTTCTACATGTTAAGTAAGCAACTGAGCCAGCAACAATAACCGCAACCAACGAGTGAACAGCTTAAGCTGTTGTTTCTGCCACCCAAACATGTTCATGTGCATAATTTCCAAAACTTCTACACAGTACTAATTCATTAATAGCTGAAAAACAACTAAAACCCCGAAACCATGCATGAATGCAACGTATGAAACAATTACTATGAAATAAATGCACTGACCTGATGGTAAAAACCTTCGAAACAAACGAAATAACTAATTTTAACAGAAACGGAAACAATAATGAAGTGAAACGCAACATTTGTGAACAATGTGCATCCAGATAAGTTGTGAATAACTGCAGGGTTAACGGAAAAACTAATGTGTAAACGAACAGCTACGGCCCAGTAACATGGACGAGAATGACCTTTGAGCGTCTCACTCCACCAATGACCTTGTACGTGACGTTTAATTTCAGTCATTCACTGATAAGTTAACCAGTTTAAGTTATGCGGCGAAGCACAGACGCTACTTCACGCGCCGCCTTCAGGTACTTTTCTACTATGGTGATCAGTAATGGGACAAAAACTCGTATAATACCACTAAATAAGTTTTCTTTTCTTCTTTTGCAGAAACGAATGCCAGTATAAACTCATTGGAGCAAGAAGGTCGTCTCGTTTCAATTTACTAACAGTTACATTGAAATTTAGTCCTTTCTCAAGTACTTTTATCTCATTAGAGTCTAGTCATAGAACAAAGCTGCCCATTGAAGAAATAATTTAGGGATTCAGTTATGCCTCACATCTACTATCTTCAAGTTTCAAGGTAAAATCTACAGACAAACAGAAGGCATAGCAATGGGATCACCAATATCCCCTATTGTAGCAGACATTTTTATGGACAGCTGGGAAAATAGTGCTCTCAATACATTTAATCCTACTCCAAAAATATGGTGGAGATATGTGGATGACACATTCACAGTGTTAAAAACAGAACATATCTCTAGTTTCTTGACACATATAAACTCACAAGTAGAAGGAATAAAGTTCACATTTGAATCAGAAAATGAACAAGGAGAATTAACTATGTTAGATTGAAAGATGAAACGAATAGAAGAAGGTAAACTTCACACTAGTGTTTATGGAAAACCAACGCATTCTAATAGATATTTAGACTTTAATTCGTCTCATCCGTTAACTGTTAAGGCAGGCTTAGTGAAGTGTCTGACAAACCGAGCCATAGCACTAAGTAGCACAAAAAGGACCTAAATGACGAAATAAAACAGATAGAAGAATAGTTGGTTGGTGTTAAATAACTATCCTATAAAATTCATCAGGAAGATCAGTAAAAGCCAAAAACAAAATAAAAATAATTCTGTAACTAGTAATGATAACATAAGTAAGAAAGAATATAAGTCATCTACTGTTCTATCATTTATTGAGGGAGGGGACATCTGAGACCCTACGTAGGATTCTCAATAAAGCAGGAATTAGGGTGGCATTCAAACCTACAAACTCACTCAGAGACAAGCTCTGTAGGTTAAAGGACCCTTTTGACCTAATTAGACAAATAATATAATTTACAAAATACCCTGCAATGACTGTGAGGTCAACTATATAGGTCAAACTAGTAGGTCAGTGTCAGTGAGATTATCAGAACATAAGAATTTAGCTAAGGTTAGAATGGTTGACCCCGAGAAGATAAGTAATTTAGGAGAAAGCTCGGCAGTAACACTGCAAGCATTAACACACAACCACACAATAGGGTGGGAGAGGGTTAAAATTCTAAAAAGTAGTCTAGGTAGGTGGAGAGAGAGGTTGATTGCTGAATCCTTATTCATCGAGTCTACACACAACACATGCAACAGAAATGACTCAACGCAAATACCACAAATATGGAAGATATTATTACCGCCGTTCAAATCAGAAGGGGATAATAAATAATCTCAAAATTCTATTTCAATTCAAACACATCACAACATTCTAACAAGTTACTCATTATGACTATAAAAACAGTCGTCTTATTTTTCCCATCTGATTGTAATCAATCAATAACACTGGTACTATAATTTCTGAATGTACATTATCTCACATTGATTTTTAATCCAATATCTAATCGATTCCACACATGTATATAAATGAAAGAAAAAAAGTTGTGTGAGTAACTTGATGGGCAATAGTTTGTGCTCGATACGTCATCAGTTAATATAACTGTACAACACTGTGTGATTTATCAAAATAAAGTCTTATCCATAATGGAGTGCTATAGTGCTGTACGCTTAAGACATACCCATCACTCATTTTGCCTAGTATTTGGTATCAATTAGTCCGTTTCAACCTAAACTAATTTCCAATAATTGTTTGCTTTTCTGCAGATAATTTGTGGCGAATTCGTTTCTACGGTCATTGTCATAAGGATGGATGTAAGTGATTGTGATTTCAGATGGGTTTTGTTACTTACCGTTTGCTAACTAACTCATTAGCGTTAATCTGCTTTGACCCTATTCAGATAAAATTTTGGTTAAATTAACGAGTAGTGAACTCATCGATGGTTATGACTGTTTCTTGAAGAGTTTCGAAAGAGGTGAAGGGATCGATAAAGCGAGACTAAGCGAACTTGTAATTACATATCAATTTCCGGTCGTGGAAGGCAGACGATTGGAAGAAAGTGTAAACCATTGGCAAAGACAAATTACGATTGATTACTTTTGAATGTAGTTTCAAAGGTTCAGGAGATAAAAACAGGATGAGTCACCCTGTTTCGTCATGCCTTATTGTAAAGCATATGTTTGCCCACGACATTCGATATAACAAATTTAATGCTAATCTAGGAGGTAAGTGTTCAGTTATGGAGTTTGTGCATCAATACAGTGGGCGTGATTGCACTTCTTCTTAGTCGGTGTGCTCAAGTGAATTCGTCGAGACTACTTTGTACCATGAGTATAGCATACTGTTTTAGTGAACTGATAGAGTCTCTACACTGCGAGTTGGTCACTATGCATTCATTCATGTTTCCTGTACAAGTGGCGTTTATACTTTTGGATATCCATCACTGATTAGGTTTTTGGAACATGAGTGTGTTCACTTCTGTTTTATAGCTGTTAGCCTCTTAAGCGTTAGCAACACAGGGGTATGGGTAATCGATTGACGAGATGGGATTCTTCCGTTGAGACTATTTGGCATCTTAAGTTAACATAAGAGTTTCTAGGTTATTCAGACATCACATGATGTAATACTCGGGTTTTCAATTGGTGGTCACTGAATTAATTTAGATCAGTCTATTGAGAACATTTAAGGAGGGATATATTAAAGTTTGCACGTATTGGATCATTTCTAACATCTCAAAGCCTCTTGAGGATAGCGGTTTAAGCAAATGAGCTAGCATCAGGCTTAGGTAGGGTACTTTGGTCAAAAAGTAGGATAGTACTAACTTCTTCAGTCAGAGATTTGGTGGCAAAATTACGCAGTTGTCGTGTTGTGAACCGAATATTGTCAGGATAATAGGATACCGTGTGGTGTAATTTCTTATGAGGTAAGAACTGAGTATCAATTGCTTTTGTGATCCAACTAGTAATGTTCACATAATCTTACAATCTAGGAGATTTATATTCATTCCAGCTGAATGGGGCTGTCATTGTAGTATGTGACAAACGAACTTTTATATATTCCATCCTTGTCCGCTCTATAGGTCTCCGTGTACAGCATTTTTGTAGCCGAATTCATTAGCTGAGGAATAAACTTTTTTGACGAGATTATTGGAATGATAATTATTTTGCTTTTTTGTTATGTAATTCCTTGAATTGTGCAACATATATGTGAATTAAATCCGTTTCGACAATTACACAGGATATGTTAGAAGTGAATAAGAGATTATCAAGAAAAGTACAGTTGAAAGAAGATATGGTGGCTTATTATCTTGAGAAAATCGCAGACCAAGAATCTGTTATTGCCCAGCTTCAGGTTGAAAAGCAACAAACAATCTCAACTGATAGCGACAGTTCCATGTTGTCACCCTGTCGAATTGATGATTCTGTAATAGAAGAGGAGGAAGTCGCTTTATTGACTGAGTTGCTTAATGCTACTGAAAAACGTGTAGCTCAGTTGACGGAACTGTTGGAGGCTTTCGAAGAAGCTGAGGCTCAGAATTGTGAGGTAGGTATACTTGTTATGCTTGGTGTTGGTTTGAAAAGGAGATGTTCTTTATCCGTACCGAAAGTTTAGGTAGTTCATTAGACAGGATTTTTTCAAGCTGATGAGGCATTTGGTTTGCCTCACTTGGAAGTTGAGTATTTGGGGAGACTTTCTGTTGTGTATGATCAACTCATGCAGTTTATGGTGTACTTCTAGTGGGACAGGCACGCTAATACAGAGCATCTCACGAAAGTTTATTAGTTCTAGGTTACACTATTTCATTGATTCAATTGAGGCTATTATTAGTCTAGCTGTTTAATTGTCTTGTATTGACCTCATTTCAGTAGCAAGGAGTTTTGAGATGTACATTTCTGTGTTGTTGAAACCTTTAATTGATCTCACCGGATACCCCTCTTCATATAATAATGTTTGCAGCATTTATCCTAGGCTAATAACATGATTTTGGCATAATTTCAAACCACACAGACTGAACAAGTCGTTGCTCTGTGATCGTTTTCGATAACTTAGTCATTTGGGAATAAGTTTAGTGTTCCTAATCATCTTATCTGTATGGATTTTTTGTCTAGGATTACTGTTGCATTTCGTTTGTAAGTATGGAGATTTACCGCAGAGATTGATTTTGTCATGAAATGTGTTGTATGTGACGTGTTTAACATCTAATCTATGCTGGGTGTTAAATTTATTCCTTCCGAATTGTGTGTATTGTCTCTTCAGGCTTCTGACAACGATGATGAGGTGGCCAGTGGTGCACTCTCAGATGAAGTTAAACGGTTAGAAGATGAAATATCCAAGGTGAAAACTACCATGAAACAGGAGGAGTCAAAGCACTGTCAACGAATCCTTGAGCTAGAAGAGGGTCGTGATAGTTTGCAGAAAGATATCACTGAACTGGAACGTCAACTAAAGGTATGAGTAAATAAATTTAAAGTTCTTGGAATATGCATCACGTGCCCTAATCGTGTCAATCGATCCAGCTTGACAATGTAGTTGATTAATTTCCCTCTTGACTCAATAATTTACTCTTAACGGCATTACTACCATATTGCATCACCTTACAAGGAAGATTGATTGCTGAAAGACGGTTATCCTTT
>OX235279.1:171715456-171736764 GCA_944472155.2 Trichobilharzia szidati
TGATAGGAATTCCCAGTCAGCAATTCTATAGCCCCTACGTATAAAGTTAACTGTTGAAATTTTAGGTGTGTTTAGTCGTCACTTGAGGATATAGTGCAGTACAGAATTTATAAAATTATATTTGTAAAATCTCAGCGAAATTGAAATGATTAATTCCAACGTTTCGTTCGGCAATCTGGTCCGAACTTCTTCAGTACAGAATGTTGTGATCACTTTTGTCGAGTTTATCCCCCACCTCTATCGAGATCGGCTCTATTTTGTGGCAAAGGCTTACGTGAAGAATATTGTTATATCGTGTTGAGAGGCGTACGCACTGCTTCCATCATCCTACATCCATAGCTTCTAGGAGCTCGTCATAGATTCTAGGTCAAGTGCAGGTTTCCAGTTTACTCCGAGGAGGTTAAAATCGCCACAAATCATTTTATAGTCGATTTTCAGCACAGGTACATGACCTAGTATTTCTACGATAACCGTATCAGTCGTTTTAGGGCTGCTGGGGGCTCAGTATATACATCCCACTAGAATTTTATTTTCATTCATGTGGATGTTTATCCACTTAGATTCTGGGAGTTTGTCGGTAGTTAGGCTTGTAAAAGTATTGGAGTCAGTGGATTTAGAAGCATATATTAGACACTCGCCTCCTCTTTTGTCCACTCTATCATTCCTGTGGATGTCATAGTTATCAATTATCAGCTTTGTGTCAGGTGTATCATTAGTTAGCCAAGCTTCGGTTACCAGGATCAGTGTTGGCCGTTCCATGTATACCAGGCTGCGAAGGGAAGTTATTTTGTTAAGGAGAGATCGAGCATTTAAGAGCATAATTTTTAGAAAACCAGTTTTCAAATGTTGGTTCGTAGAGATTTGATTGGTTACAGGATTTTCATCATGAGCTGACATTAGTTATAGAACCACTGGAAATCCTGCTAGTACTTGACAACTGTTTTGTCCTAGTTTGGGACTCTTCAGCGGTGCGCACCCGCCGGGATTCGAACCCAGGACCCTATATAGGCAGGTAGTTACCTGGGGTTCTGGTGAGAAGTCGTGGCCAGTGGGGTGCAGCAGGTCGGGTGTGGGGACAAATACTCGCCGAAGGCATAGGCTAGCGGTCGCGCTATTTCGTGAATTGGCAGAAGTTAGAATTCATCGGCCATTGGATTGAGTCCCAGTGGCTTAATCTTATACGAGCTCGCCTTGTAACCAGAAAGTTCTGGGTGCGTACTGATGTTCAAATTTGGCATTAATTTAAAATGAGTGATTAATTTTTATTATTCTGACATCATGCTTTTGCAAGTATTACCAGATGTGAGGTCAACTGAATGCAGATTAATATTGTTCAATTTCAAGCAGATTTGTTTTACTGCACTCAAGTCACCCATCGCCCGCCATTTGTCACAGCATGGTTGCTCCGTACGAGTAAGTTGATAAACGCGTAGAAAGCCATATAAAAACCATTTTAGATCGTTGACAGTGCTTGTATAAGATGCTGTACAGCGTCTAGTTATGGTGATAGTGGATTTCATCAAGGATGCTGAACCATTACTAGCCAAACCTTGAGGGATAATATATGAGTAAGTGACTTCAATTGTTTCTCAGCTTCAGTCGGAATGTAGATCAATGCAACTTGTACTACAAAGTAAATACAACAGAAATGTACCAGAGGACAAAGAAAAACTATGTGGTGTCAAAAAAGTTTGTTTAAATTCGTTGTACATTGTAATTTGATGAACAAAAATTTGTTTCTACTATGTCTTTTTATGCATTTATGCTACTAGTTTATTTATAGTCTTTAGAGAAGTAAGGGTATTCAAGCGCGTTTAGGTACTGTAGTAGACTAATAGTTGATTCGTTCTAGGAATAAATAGTTTATTTATATGGTCGGTAGAGTGAAATAGTGTGTACAGAGAGCGTTTGAAACTTAAAACTGTATTGCAGTTCCTGATATCTAGGGGCAGATTGTTCCATATTTTAGAATACATGACTGTGAAGAAGTTTTCGCGGAGTGTTGACTTAAAGGCTTTTATTGTCACTGTGCAATTTTGGTTACGCAGATCGTAAGAGCCTTCTTGCGCGAATTGTATGTCCTTAATGTCTGAAAATGATATTTTGTGTAGGACCTTATAGAAGAATACTAGGTTTATAATTAGTCGTCTTGTCCAGAGTGGGTCAAGTTGTAGAATCATGCACCGTGAAATGTAGTCTTTCTTACATTCGTAGCCTAGTAGTTTCGAGGTAAAATATCGTTGGATACTTTCAATTCTTAGCTTTTCACGTGTGTGAGTGCTGCTAATAATAAATGGACAGTATTCTAGTAGTGGCCTCACACAGGTTTTGTACAGAATGAGCTTTGCTTCATTGTCGTGAAAGTTCCTGAGTATGCATCCTAAGAGCATTCTCGACTTTTGAGTCTGTGATGCCACTTGCTCAGAGAATGTTAGGTTACTCGAGTACCTCAGACCTAGGTCAACGACACTTTGGAGTTTGGTTAGGTTAGCCGATTGAAGCGTTAACTTTATGTCGATTGAGGGTGCACCGAAGCAGATCCAGCCACATTTTTTAAGGTTAAATTGGAGGTTCCATAAAGACGACCAAGCAGTCACTTTATCTAGTTCTTTTTGTATAACATTCTGGAAGTACCCTAGGTCATCAGGTTGGAATGTATAAGCTACTTTGAGGTCATCTGCAAAGATGAATGGTTTACCATGAGTAAAGCAAGCGCATATGTCATTAATATATAGGGTAAATAGAAGGGGTCCAATGACACTACCTTGTACTACACCAGAGGTGATTTGGCTAGGTTTCGAAGTTATAGATCCGAGTTTAACTATTTGGGACCTATTGTTAAGGAATGATTTAAGCCATCCTAATAGCGGGTCACTTATTCCTAAGGATTTCAGCTTGTGCACTAGTAGTAAGTGGTCGACACGGTCAAATGCCTTTGAGATGTCAAAGTAGATGACAAGTACTAGTTGTCGTCTGTCACGACTGCTGGTCACAAAGTTAAAGAAGTCTAAGTGGCATGTTAAACAAGATCTGGATTTTAGGAATCCATGTTGGTTTGGACTTCTAATGTTGCAACTAAGCATATGCTTCATTAGGTTGTCTTTAACTAGTCTTTCCATAATTCTAGAAGCTATAGGTGTGATAATAATTGGCCTGTAGTTACTGACGTCTGTTTTCGAGCCAGATTTGTGTTTAGGCATAATAAACGTTGTTTTCCATACATCAGGGTAAGTTTGGGTTTCTAAGGACATTGTGAATATTTTAAGCAGTAGTAAGGGAATGTCAGGGCCACCATATTTATAAAAATAGGATGATATGCCGTCAGTACCGAAACCTTTTGAGCACTTTAGGGTTCTTATAGTTTGTTTAATGTTAGTATAGTTAAATTTAACAGTACTAATTAAGTTTGGTGTGTGTGGAGATGGAGTTTGTGCCACATAAGTAGCAGGGTGTATATTGAGTAACTGGACTGTGGGCCTAAGGTAGTGACCTGCAAAAGTTGAGTTGAATAATTCACACATGTCTGCGGAATTGGTGTGGTGAGAGCAAGCTGCTAGCCAATTGGTAGACATTGACCTACGCTGATTGGTAGAAATTAATCTAGGCTGATTTAAGGACCAATCACAGCTGACCTTGACATGGACAAATATGATTCGCAGACAAGTGGCTCGCATTTCCGAGAAACATCGAAAACGAGAAAGCAGAAGACTGCGTTTGTGTGCAAACAACCAATCAGAAGACCGCCTTCTTTCTGCGGGCAGAAGCCTATTAATGTACGTAAAATACATATAAATACCTGTTGGTTTTCGTAATAAAACTGATCTGTTGCCAGCCTTGTCTTCTGTTGTTACATTTGGTGTCGCTGCCTCCGCAAAAATGAAGATCCCTTGGCCAGCTGCGTTTGAGGAGGGAGACATACGGAGCTTCCTACGTGATTTCGAAGCCATAGCTGATCTGGTGGGTGTCAAGGAGCAGGCGGCGAAGGCAGTTGTTCTGGGGACGCTGTTGAGAGGCCGAGCGAAGGCGGCATATGACAGCGTAGACCGGTCAAACGGCACAGTGTCTTGGAAGAAATTGGTTGAAAATTTGGTGTCGGAGTTCGACAGCGCAAAAGACAGGCAGCTAGCGATGCAGCAGTTCCGATCAACGAGGCTGGGACCTGACGGTGACCCGTTAGTATTGGCGGTGAAATTGACGAATTTACTTCGACGGGCGCTTCCCACGTTGGATAAAGAATCAGAAGAGCAGTTACTATCTTCCCAATTCATCGAGAGTGTACCAGACCACATTTCTCAGCAGTTAAAACTGGTGAACGCAACGCAACCGATGGATATTAGTGAACTAGCGAAGGTGACCAGACAGCTGCTGAGCACGACTGTAGCCGCTATAGAGCAGCCGAAACCAAATGAATATGAGGAGCAAATTGAAGCATTGCAGCGGGAAGTGGCGGCGTTAAAGTTGGGTAATAGAAAAAACCGACGTTTTGAATGCGGCAAGCCAGGACACTGGAGAAGAGACTGCCCAGAAAGACAGAAAAGGAAAAATTTCAGACGGTATAATGCTTGTTCTTTCTTTCGTATGAACCTAGACTTAGTGGGGGCGATTGAGAAAGGGGCTATGTATTCGAAGTTGCGAGTAAATGATCGAGAAGTGGTATGCTTAGTAGATACAGGAGCGGCCGTGTCGTTGATAGATAAGAATTTATGTAAGAGCCTGAGTCCGTGTTCGTTGACAGTACAAACAGTAGGCGGGCATGTGTTGCGTATAACGGGTAGGTCGAACTGTACGATTGTTGGTGGAGGGTGCGAGGTGACGTTTCCTTTCATTGTTGTGCCCGAACTACAGCGAACGATATTAGGAGCGGATTTTCTGCGGGAGATTGGTGCAATAATTGACACGCAAGCGAAAGTGGTGCTCACGAAATACGGGCGTATCAAAATGTATGAGACCAGCGAGATAGCAGCGGTGAACCTATCGACGGTATACAACATGACAGATCTAATTAGGAAATACGATCATCTGTTCACTGGAGATGGCGATCCATACGGTTATTGCGACAAGGTGAATCATGAAATTCCGTTAACTAATCCAAAAGTAATGTCATTTACATCGCGAAGAATACCATGTCATCTGGAAGGCGAAGTGAAGCGGCAAGTGCAAGAGATGTTAAAAGACGATATTATTGAAGGAGCTGATAGCCCGTACAACTCTCCAGTGCTGTTAGTAAAGAAAGCGAATGGGAAGTATAGATTCTGTGTTGACTTTCGACAATTAAACAGTATGACAGAGTTAAAACCGTGTGCCATGCCAACAGTGGTGGAAACTTTAGACCGCCTACAAGGCGCGAATGTGTTTTCCGTTTTCGATCTTCGCTATTACTTAAGAACTTGAAAAACGTTGAGGTGTACGGTGATGATCTCGTCATATATAGTCAAAACGAAAACGATCATGTGAACCATGTGGAAGCCGTGCTGCGACGCATCGAAGAGTTTGGACTGCGCGTCAACAAAACCAAGTCTCAGATAGCCAAAAAGAATGTAACTCTTTTGGGACATAAAGTGGGAAGTGGTGAGATTAAACCACTACCGGAGAAAATCTTGACGATAAAGACGATCCTGGCCCCAAATTCAAAGAGGAAATTGAGGCAATTCTTGGGTAGAGCGGCGTTTTATAGTCGCTTCGTGAAGAACTTCAATGAGATAGCAGCCCCTCTATACAGGCTACTAGGTGAACCGAAGTTTGTTTGGTCGGAAGAATCGCAGAGGACATTTGACAGAATTAAACACCTGTTCGACCACCAACAAATGACGCTAAAACTACCTGTACCTGGAAGACAGTTTACAGTATGCACAGATGCCAGTGACTACGCCATAGGTGCGGTCCTAAGACAAGGTGATGGAATCGTTGAGTATGCCAGTCGAGTTTTAACACTCACAGAGAGAAAGTATTCAACGATAGAGAAAGAATGTTTAGCAATGGTATGGGCAGTCGACAAATGGCGACCTTATTTACTCGGCCGGCGGTTCCACATCGAAACTGATCATAAGCCGCTACAATTTTTGAAGACAGCGAGAGACCCACGGGGGAAATTGTCACGGTGGATGTTGCGTCTTCAGGAGTACGATTTTACGATCTCACACGTTCCTGGAAGTGAAAATGTCTTGGCAGATTTGTTATCGAGACCAGAAGACGAGCCTGAGTCGCCCGAGGTCGCTTACGGAGTGCATGCTGTAGAGCAAGACCCACTAAAACTTGCACGCAAGCAAAGGTTGGATGATACGCTGAATACAGTGATACAGGTGATAACCAACGGGATAGAAGTAGATCAAGCTACGGCGAGTAAGGAGCTAACCACACTACTCAGACAGAGAGATCGACTAAGAGTGAATGCCTACGGGACTCTGACTTGGCGAGAGAACGACGGAAGCTGGCTGGCTATCATACCTCAGTCCTCGCGCCACAACATGATAGAAGAATGTCACCAGCTAGCACATACAGGCGTGGCCAGAACAACTGACCTCCAAAGACAAAGCATGTACTGGCCAGGTATGAGAGAAGACGTAGCAAGATACGTACTTGGATGTCCACGGTGCCAGCTAATGAAAGGCGACCGGTGCATACGACCACCGCTTCAGTCGATTCCAGTTACGGCGATAGGTGACTTGTGGTCCGTAGATGTTATGGGTCCATTTCCTCAGACATCTAATGGTAATCAGTACCTCCTGGTGATGACGGAACACGCGACACGATGGGTAGACGCCGTAGCGATCCCAGATCAACGTGCAAAGACCGTGACAAACGCAGTAGTTAAACACATCGTTGCAGACCACGGCGTACCAAAGACGATACTGACGGACCAAGGTCCCTGTTTCGAGAGTGAAGAATTTACTTCCCGTTTGCAACAGCTGGGCATCAAGAGGATCAGAACGACCCCATATCGTCCACAGACGAATGGCCTAACGGAGAGAAACAACCGTACACTGAAGGAGTGGCTGGCCTCGAAGGGCGGTAACTGGGAAACGGAGCTTCCACTGATTTTACTGACGCATTGGGCTACCACTCAGGAAACAACGAAGAAGTCACCCTTTCAACTGATGTATGGTAGAAAACCACGATTACCGATACACAACGAGACCTGGCCCCTTCACCAAAAGTGGAGTACGACGAAATTAAAAGCAGAGCGGAAAGAGGCCGTCAAGAATGTAATACGGAAGCAGCGGAGTGATGTCGCGAAGTCTCAGATGAAAGAAAAGACGCGGTGCATCACCTTTGCAGTCGGGGACCAAGTGAAGTGTAGAGACAGGAGATATACAGTTGGAGGCGGGCCAGGTTCACGGAAACTCCTGCCAAAGTGGGAAGGACCATACACAATCACAAAAAGACGGGGTCAAGTATATACCGTCCGAAGAGGTGACAAACAGAAACGAGTTAATGCCAGTCAGCTCCAACGATGGGTACAGTGGGACAAGCCGATCAGCAACAATCCTCAACTAGAGAATGTAGCACCAAGAAGGTCGGAACGCCTGCGTACCAAGCTATTTGACGGGGGCACGAGTGTGGTGAGAGCAAGCTGCTAGCCAATTGGTAGACATTGATCTACGCTGATTGGTAGAAATTAATCTAGGCTGATTTAAGGACCAATCACAGCTGACCTTGACATGGACAAATATGATTCGCAGACAAGTGGCTCGCATTTCCGAGAAACATCGAAAACGAGAAAGCAGAAGACTGCGTTTGTGTGCAAACAACCAATCAGAAGACCGCCTTCTTTCTGCGGGCAGAAGCCTATTAATGTACGTAAAATACATATAAATACCTGTTGGTTTTCGTAATAAAACTGATCTGTTGCCAGCCTTGTCTTCTGTTGTTACATTAGTACATAGCCTACATTTGTCTATGAGGAGGGAAATGCTGTGATTTTTGCGATTCATTCGCTTCTTTAAGATTTCCGTGAGTGCATACACTCTAGCAGGACTGGCTACTGCGATGCGTTCTTCGTTTCTCATACGGAAATTTCGAGCTTGTGAGATGGAACTAAGGGTGTTAAGTATTAAACCTAGTGTGCCAAAGTCGTGGTGTTTGAAGTAACTTGTTGAGAGATTCTTCAGTTTCATACGATCCTTTGGTTTTATGAATGACTTCCTATGTGGGGACAGCTCAAGTGTTTGCAGTGGAATGACAGCATCTAAGCATGTGTTCGAGTTATGGTAGAAGATGCTCAGAGCTCTCGAGAGGTCATCAGTAGTGAAGTATTCGCTCCATTCGGAGGATCTTAGCACTGATTCTACTAAGGTCCGGTCTGCTTTACTGTAGTTCTTGTAAGTTATTTGTTGTGAAGTAGGGGTATGGGCTGCATTGCTACATGGCGGAAGTGGCAGAGCACACATTACTGTTGTGTAGTCACTACCCGAAAACTTAGAACCCACTAAGATTGAGAGGGGGCTTATATCGTGACAGAATATTAAGTCTAGTACATTGTCACCTCTTGTTGGGGTTGTGACAGTCTGTTTCCAGCCGAGTATATCCAGTCTGCCTAAGAACCCACAAATTTAGTTGGGCCTGTGGGTAGGCCTGGATAACTGTTATTTATTTACATAGTTGCTGTCATTTGTCTTTAGTTTGTGGGAAAAATCTGATAACTAGTGATTCAATGAACCACATCAAGAAATATAGAGATATTGACTTCGCATTAACAAAAAACCAAAGTATGCGTTGAATGGATTACAAATACTTAGGAAAATAAACAAAGCTTCAGGTCAATTCCCTCATATAACAATGAAATGTATATAATAATAATATATTCTCACTTTATGCACATGAGGGACTCCAGCTGACAGACACGGTCCTTCTATGTACATGCACGAAATGAGTCCACAAATGTACAACTGCGAAAGACTTGGCACGCACTACCCTCAAAACAACTTAGAAACAGGTTATTTCGGCCCTGTAAATAACAATCTGAATAGTGAAACAGATTATCTAATGTCAAGGAATGATTCCAGATACCCACGTAATGAGGCCAGAAACCAATATATGCAACAGGATTATTTTCGGTTGCAGCAAACAATAGCCCCTCTTGCAGCACAATTTGTTCAGGGAATAGTAGACACACTGACAATGTCTCATCTGAGAATACCTCGGAACAAAACATAGGCTACCAGGAGTTAGGGATAGTAACAAGAAAACCCACTAATTACCCTCCAAACAAAACTGGTTTTCTAAAAATTATGCTCTTAAATGCTCGATCTCTCCTTAACAAAATAACTTCCCTTCGCAGCCTGGTATACATGGAACGGCCAACACTGATCCTGGTAACCGAAGCTTGGCTAACTAATGATACACCTGACACAAAGCTGATAATTGATAACTATGACATCCACAGGAATGATAGAGTGGACAAAAGAGGAGGCGAGTGTCTAATATATGCTTCTAAATCCACTGACTCCAATACTTTTACAAGCCTAACTACCGACAAACTCCCAGAATCTAAGTGGATAAACATCCACATGAATGAAAATAAAATTCTAGTGGGATGTATATACTGAGCCCCCAGCAGCCCTAAAACGACTGATACGGTTATCGTAGAAATACTAGGTCATGTACCTGTGCTGAAAATCGACTATAAAATGATTTGTGGCGATTTTAACCTCCTCGGAGTAAACATAAAAACTCCCCGGTTCACTATCAATATAGGGACTATAGAAATGCCGACTGGGAATTCCTACCAACGCTCTTGAGAATCTCTGACTGGGATGAATACTTTACCAATGATAACTTAGAAGTAACACTTGATACCTTCTACAAGACGGTCAGTTCGGTAAGAGATACAATCGCACCCCTAAAGTCTGCCTTAAGGACACCAACTCTTTTCATAGACCGCAAAACGCGATTAAATCTGAGGAAATTTTATTTATATAAAGAATTTAGTGCATTACACCAGACACATGAAACATTTAAAAATCTTGAGCAGAGACATAAAATGAAGGCACAACTCGAGGAAAATGAAGCCCTAGGGGGCACCTCTAAAACTCAGGAACTCTGCAAGATCTTGCAAAAACGACTAAACAAGGGTAAAGAAAATAATGTTGGCCACTTGGAGCATGAAGGTATAATTTATGATGATCCCCAGATTATTTGTGAACTCCTAAACCAATGGTTCTCCAGTAACACCAAAGCGCATCCGTCTCCAATCCTCGATATAACCTGCAAGAATAACTACGAGTTAGGTGAAATCAACTTTAATATGCAAAATATAGCATCAGCGGTAAAGACATTAAAAGCTAACGGTAGTTGTGGGATAGATGATATACCATCTATCATTTATAAAAACGGTGGCTCGGATATGATAGTACTATTACTTAGAATATTCACCCTCTCACTAGTGACTGGGACCTACCCTGAAACTTGGAAAAACACGTATATACTACCTAAGCATAAAGGAGGGGCCAAAACTAGTGCATGTAATTATAGGCCTATCAATGTAACACCTGTCATATCAAGGATCATGGAGAAAGTAATCAAAGACCAAATGTCAGACTACTTTCTAAAACACAAACTCATCAACCAGTCGCAACACGGATTCCTTAAAAAAAGATCTTGCGTCACTTGCCATATAGACTTTTTCAACGAAGTCACCTAGAGAAGAGATAGGAGAGAACTAGTAATTATCCTCTATTTCGATATCAGGAAAGCCTTCGACAGAGTCCCACATAGTCTGTTAGTCAGCAGGCTATGCTCACTATGGATACTCAACCCCCTCCACAACTGGATAAAATCATTTCTCAGTGACAGAAATCAGACAACAAAAATTGGCTCGATGACCTCCAGGCCTAGGCCGATTAGCAGTGGTGTCATCCAGGGGAGTGTACTGGGACCCCTTCTTTTCATTATATACATAAACAGTATATGTGAGTGCTTTAGTATAGGCAAGCCAATACTGTATGCAGATGACTTAAAGGTGACATATACCTGCACAAACACAGATATCGGTACAACCATGAACGCCATACATGAAGAATTAACAAAAATGGATATATGGTGTAACACCTGGAGACTTGAGTTTAATGTCAAAAAGTGTGGCTGGCTCTGCATAGGCTGTCCCAACCTAGAACTCGACCTAGCAATTCAGGGCCACAAAGTCCCCAGACTCAAATCTGTGCTAGACAAAGGACTGACATATTCACACAATCTATCATTTTCTGAACATATCTCGAAACAAGTATCGAAATCACGCAGGCTTATTGGTTTCCTACTCAGGAACTTCTACAGAAGTGAATCCAGAATACTACTGTACAAGGTTTGTGTGCGCCCACTCCTAGACTATTGTTCATTCATATTTAGTAGTATACGCATAGAAGACAAACTAAAAGTAGAAGGAGTACATAGGTACTTCACGCTGAAAGTAATCGGAACCGAAAACGGCACAAACTACTCTACCAGATGTGAAATTCTAGGACTAGAAACATTATGGTTAAGACGACTGCGACTAAATCTGGCACTCTTCTATAAACTACTTAACCACATAGTGTATACCCCTACTAATTGTACTCGGTTTTCAGAAGACACTGGATATAACCTTAGACACACTCAAGGTACGGTGGCTATAGAACAATGTAAAACAGCCACGAGGCAAAAGTTTTTCATGATTAGGTATGCCCAAATATGGAACAAACTACCTGAGGAAATGCGACTAGCAAGCTCACTGGTGTCCTTTGAAAAAGCTCTTAATGACACACTAAGTGGGTTTGTAAGTGATACCAGTGCTAATTCCCATGTAAGAGCTTCAGAAATTATAGGCCCATTTAATGTATGAACTTAGAGACTACACCTGTTGTTTCTTTTGCCTTTATCTATAATTTCAGACAAAAAAGCAGCAGTCATGAAAATAACACCCATACAAATAAGAGTCGATCGAATTATGTCTACCTGATACAAAGCCTGAACCATAATCAACATACGAATGAAGTATGAGAAAACAAGGTCGAGACTTACCACAACATCACATGGAAGGATACAAGTTACTTGGACACTATTTATAATCCACCAACTGGTCTCCTTTCCAAAAGGAATGCGGCGATATTTTATCCACAGTCATGAGCAAATACATAAATCCACAGTTCCCGTTGTATACACTCAGTGGAGGTAGGAGCCAACAAAGTAATGTTATTAAAGCATATGCACACTTCCCATAATCACGGCGACACCGCGGAATATATCAAAATCGCAGAGTAATCAAACCCAACACGCGATGTAATTAACTGAATCCGAAATGCAAACAAGTTGTATTCCGATTTTGAATATCCGTCCATATGTCGATTATGATGACAAATCCAAACCACTACCTATACAGCGTCAATAAATCTGGATATCTACGAAATGACGAAAATATGCTGATAGCTGCATCTCAGATCCCAATGACTCATTCGATGGCAAAATTCTGCTCCTGCATGCCTCTTTCGACATTTTTGTATGGATTGGTTCGCAGTTACTCAGGTTCCAGACCGAAAAGAATAAAAAATTCACCAGTTGCTGAATTATAATTACTTCTCTGCATGTTTAACTGGATACTAACTGCTGTGGTGAGCCTTTTGCAGTTTATATTGCTTAAAACATCGTTTACGGTAAACTGAGTTACGTTTTATAAGCCATTTTTATACTTTTGTGACTAGCTCACCAACACTCAGTTGTTTCGCTCATGTTCAACAAATTCGAACAATAATTGTGCCTAGGATTATGCCATATAAACTATTTTAACTTATGCAGAGTGTACTTACGGTCAATATTTCATTATCCTCCATTGTATATATATATTTTGTGTTAGTGAAAAATTTTAAACATTTTTATTCCATGTGTACATTATTAACATGTTGATGACGCCTGTCAACTGGAGTCCCTCATGTGCATAAAGTGGTAATATATTATTGTAAGACGCATTTTACTGTATTATGAGGGAATTGACTTCAAGCTTTATTTATTTTCCCAAGTATACGTAATCCATCCAACGCATACTTGGGTTTTTTTGTTAATGCGAAGTCAATATCTCTATATTTCTTGGTGTGTTCCATTGAATCACCAGTTATCCGATTTTCCCCACAAACTAAAGATAAAATGACAACAACCATGTTATTGAACCGTAAACCATTTAATTTAAATATTTAACTTAAATAATTCTTATCCATTCCCATACAACTTGTGTGTCCTATATTTGAATGAATAAATATGTAACTTATCATATAATCATTAATAACTACACTTACTAATCGTATGTGTAATTTATCGAATTGATGATGCCTGTAAACTGGCGTCCCTCATGTAAAGAAAAATGACAATATAATATTATTATTATATAAGTCGGATATAATATACGAAATATATCAGCGTCAAAGTTCGCAAAAGCCTTGCGTATGGCCCATAATATTCGAAAACCCTTAGTGGCTGCAGCTCTACAGTTTGTTGCTGTTTTCAAGTCATGCTGCACAACCACTCCCAAGTCCTTGTACTCAGTGACCACTGGGAAAGTAATGCCATTCATTGAGTAATTGTGCACGTGACTATAAGATACATGCATAACTACACTCTTGCTTAAGTTGATCTCCAAGGCCCAGTGCTTACACCAATCACTCAACAAGTTTAAATCTCCCTGCAAAGCAAGTTGATCACTGTCATCGTGTAAAGCCCTCCATATCTTGATGTCATCAGCAAACAGTAAGCAGGATGACTTAACTACCGATGGAATCCCATTAACATAAATCAGGAAAAGAAGTGGGCCTAGAATTTTACCCTGAGGAACGCCACTCTTAAGCGATTCCCATGTTGATAAAACCCCGTTAACTCGTACTCTTTGTCTTCTGTCCTTTAGAAAGTCTTGAATCCAGTCAGTAACCACTTTATTGATTCCCAGACTACCTAACATTACTAGAAGACTTGAATGAGAAACCCTGTCAAACGCCTTGCTAAGGTCGATGAATATGGCATCCACCGGTAGATTAGCATCAGCTGAGCTTGCGCGACTTTCTCTGGCCAAAAGAAGGTTGGTCAAGCAAGAATGACCTGCTCTAAAACCATGCTGTTCCACAGCGAAAAGTTTGTTCCCTTCAGTGAGCTGAATGACAGCATCACGAATTATTCTTTCTAGCAGTTTAACAACAATACTGGTCAAACTAACAGGACGATAGTTCTGAACTAAGTTTCTAGATCCGGTTTTGAAGACCGGACTAATGATGGCATCCTTTCAGTCTCTTGGACATTTAGACTGGTCCAGAGACATATTGAAGATTACCGACAATGGCTCGGATATGTTTTCAGCCAATGCTGTTAATATGCGTGGGTGGAGTTCATCAGGGCCACTGGACTTACCAGGATTGAGCCTTAGAAGCCACTTTAGGACAGTATCCCTTCCAATGTATAAGGATGCCATTTTCAAGTTACCTTCTGGAAAAGTTACAAAGCCGGTATCAATATTATCAGAGAATACTTGACTAAAGTGCTTGGACAAGGCCTCAGCCTTAGTCAAGTTATCCTCAGCCATGTTTGTCTGGTCATCTTCAAGCATAAGAGGTGGGATAGCATCACTCTTACGTGTTCTTCTCTTGATATATGAGAAGAGTCTTTTTGGGCAGCCTGGTGAACTTTTAACTAACTGGGTTCCGTAAGCTACCCTTGACTGGTGAATCAAAGTTTTACACTGGTTTCTGGTTTCACAGTGTTTCAGCCGGAACTGCTGAAGCCCAGTAGAAACAAAGAGATTCCAGAACCTTTTTCTCCGTCTTAGGAGTGTTATAGCTTGCCTATTTATCCGTGGTGGCCGATTTGTTGGCCTTTTAGGAACCCTCCAGGGAATGAAATCAGTGGTAACCCTCTCAAGTGTATTCTTAAATCTATCCCATTCATCTTCAATGGATGAGACCATATTGACTGACCAGTCGGCAGTTGAAGCACGCTCCTTTATAGCGACTATGTCAGCATGCCAAACACTAGGTCGGGATTTGGGTTGAAAACTGACTAAATTGCCAGCCCTTAAGTTAAAATCTAACACCCCATGATCACTGTTTGCTAGAGGTGGATGAATAACTAGACCATCCACGTCGTCGTTGTCATGAGTAAGCACTAAGTCCAGCAAGGAAGATCCTTGGGTAGAACCGAATCTTGTACTACCTAAGACATGTTGTGTCAGGGCATTTTCCATGGTAGTCAAGAATAACCGGCTGTCAAACTTATTAGCGGATCCTGGAGATGTGACAGCTACCCAGTCTATAAGAGGTGCATTAAAATCACCTAGAAAAAGACAGCTACTGTGTTTACTCCATTGTTTGAGGTGATCGAAAATAAAGTCATCACACTGACAATAGAGACTTCTTTACAGAACTCCAATGAGTAGAGTGCCAGTTGCAAAGCTTACTTCACAGCTAATTACCTCACTCGTCCCACTGTCATGCGCTTCAGATTTCACGGAACGAACATGTAGGGAGTGTTGATGTACAGAGCAACCCTGCCACCTCTACGACCCCTAACCCTGTCGCTGCGCAAGCAACTAAATCTGCATAGATCAGGTGTCTCATCTAATCCAGAAACCAGCCATGTTTCAGTAATGGACACAATACCTGGGCTAATGTCTTCCACCAATACACCTAGCTCGTGAAATTTGTTCCCGATACTACGTATTGATCAGCAAATAGAATACCTTGACAGATGTATTCGACTGGACTTAGAACCCTTATGGTTAAGGAGAGTGAAGTGCAATTTATTTCTCTTATTCAAAGTTATAAGAAAGCACTGTAACAGTAACTCGTCTATAACCTGGGCTAATCCTAAATCGTATGGACTACGCAACCATAACTGCCTTCTCAAGGTTAACACCCATAAGCTCACCACTAGAGCTAACTTCTTCACCATTAAATATTGCAAACTTTGGAACCAACTACCCTCTGAGATTAGATCCTGTGAAAGGCCTGACAGTTTCAAAAGGAGCCTAGAAAAACATATTAACATGTCCACCCTAGCCCTTCTAAATGATCTCAACTGCTGGTAGAGTGGTGAAACCATGACATTTCAATATTTAAATACAGACAGTACACTAGTTCCTAGACTAACCTAATAATACTTAGTAATTATGCATGTTCAATACTTGAAATTAGATTATCATTAAAATACTTAAAATGATTACTTACGCAGCAAATGTTCTCTTAGTTTATCACTCTTATTTCCCTTATAACATTCAGTTTTTGAGCCTAATGTATTCTTTGATAATACGAATTATAACACTGACTACACTCTTATTATACATAGATTGATTTACTTTACGGCTACCTGTAAGACTCACTAACTTTCTGTAGTATTGTTAAACAAATGCTGAAATTTTGTTGGTTCTGCTAATATCTTTTTATAATATATGTAGACAGGTTACTTTGCAATGTCAAATGTTTACTATATATAAAACTGTCATGATAATTTAGTACACTTGGTCCTGCCAACCGACCTTACCTTCAGTTCATACTACCTATATTGAACCCTAACTATATTGTTCTGCTGAATCTTGCTCCACTATTCACAAAACCTATTCTTGTTATTCTTCAAGGTTTTCACTTCTTATAAAGTAATCTGTTCATTAGGACGCATGCATACATATATAATATGTTCATAAAGATGTACGCGGGGACCTATTGGAAGCACTCATTAAGAAAGATAGGGAGATGGAATATGGGGTACGAACATGTCTGGTACCAAGCAATATATTTGCGGTAACCATAATAATCATAGTCTTAGAGCCTAACATCAAAAAAGGTGGGAGGGTGGAGTTAGCTTATCGGTAGATATGGTGGCGGTCACTAAGGTGAATCGCCCCATTCTGCAGGAACAGCATTAAAAATTTGAAGGCTCGAGATATTTCTGATTTTTATGAGGACTTAAATCTTTATCTTGAAAAAGATAACAATGAACGCCTTGACAGATCATGCTTCTACCTTTAAATATATACCATTCACCCAGCCTATTGTTGAGATGCGACCATGTGGGATCTGCTCAGATTTATGGGGCATCTTATAAATTAACTTGCTGTCTATCGTCAGATCTTTTCATACCACTCCACAATGTCTTATCTCATTTATTTTCTGACAACGTCTTTACTTGATCCTCATTTTACTCCATTAAACTTAACATCTTATAGCTCTTCATTACTTATTATACTCCTACTCTCTGAAGGGTACGGTTGTGCACTAAATGCACAAAAAGGTATAAAATAAAAACAACTGGCATGAGGATAATTGTATTAAAACCAGAAGTGGATATCATGATAGTTTGTGATATATCTGTAGCATTATACATTGCAAATGAATGTTGTTACCCTAGGGTGTTTCCTTTATTAATGCATTTATTAATGATACTTGCACTTACCTATTTCATTACAATTTAATGATTCACCTCAGCACTTTAATTTTTCTAAAACAGATTCCAATCCCTTGTAAAAGGTGTACTTACCTCAATATTGCTTGGTTATCGTATGCCTACAACCACGGGATGAAAACGGAACGAAGTCGATTTTCCCGCTCAACCTGGAGGACAACTGTACAATCCAATAACTATACGGCCTAATTCAGAAAATGAGCGTATTATATGCATCGAATATTTCACAGTTGAAATACGATTAACTTGTAGACAATCTACGATTTGATATTATATCATACTTGATCGTGCCTGTAAAAATGGCATGCATTTTCATGTAAATTTGTAAATTTATATGAAATACATTATTATTACTTATTACTATATTAGTGTACACTACCTTCAGGCTTCCTATGCGGTCTGACTTATCCACACAGGTCTCGGAAGCATACATTTCCATAGCCTGACTATTTGAAAACCTACCGGTTAAAGTTAGTCTCACTATTTTTACGTCTTGTTTCTAGCTGGGACAAAACTTTTTTCGTTTAAGTCTGTCTTCAAGAGACAAATCAGGTCTGACTGAAATTCCTGACCTGGCAAGGTTGTGTACATTAGCCAGTAGATGATTCCGTTCATCAGGAGTAGCTAAGACTACTTTAAGCAACCTACGCTGATTAGAACATTCATCATCTCTTTTGCCTATTCTAATCAGCTTTTTAATCGATACTCCAGGGAAATTCGCTGGGAGCAACTTCCTTATAATACTACTCACTAATTTAAGGTCGTGATCTTTCCTTTTCTCTTGGGAAAGGAATAGAGCTTGAAGTGATTGCTCCATATAACTTTCGTTAGTACGGCATCGAGTCATATTCTTGATTTATGTCCAAATTTGGTAATAATTCAAAATAAGTGATACACTTGTATGCATTTGTCAGCATTTTCATCGTAACACCATAAATGAATTGTACTCAATGTGGACTAATAATAATGACAGTTTATATTTTCTTGTAAACGGGTGTTTTCAAGAAATTCAAGCTATGTTTGCAGACACAATCAATTATGTTGTAAGTTACAATCGTGAAGTATTATAAATCAACACTTTTGTACTGGTATAAAAGTATATTTCACAACTGTAATCCAGGTTTCGTCGTTGGTGAGCGTAATACGTAATTGACGAGGGAATTGTAAGATATGGGACCAATAATGTTTGCAGATCATCTGTCATTGTAAGTGGTCAAATATCCACATTCTTCATTCTCATTCAAAAAGTCAAATTGAAGATGTTCGCTGGAGATTATACATACACTTGATAAATGTTAATCCCAGTAGTATAAAACAGCCTTTTCACTCATACACAATCATTTCTGTGCAAAGTTGGAAAAATCTGCTAGATTGTCAGTGAGTGCAACACAACAGGAAATACAGGAGTATTGTCTTCGCATTAACAAAAAAACCAGGTCTTTGGTGGATGGATTATAAGTGCCTGGGAAAAAAATAAAGCTTGAAGTAAATATTCATACATAACTTTGTTGTGTGCACAGTCCTCGAATTATAGTTCATGGATGTGTTATTTTGAAATCAGTGATGATGTGCAATGTCATTGTTGGGAGTAAGTACATAAGCTTCAGACGCATTAATTAATGGATTTCTACTGCTTGTGGGTACTTTCTTAGCGTGAGGAAGGTTTATGAGTTTCAGCTGTTCCGACAGGAGTTGAGAATATTAACTGCTCAGCAACATTATGGATATAAGTTCATCACATTATCTAAGGAAAGGTGGGTTGTAGTTGTTTAGGTATTTGTGGTGCCTGACAAGCGTACATCTGTCCATGTGATGTTGTGGTGAGTTATAACTTTTTCATGTTGTCGGTTTATGTCCATTTTATTCCACTTGTTGTGTTGAGTAGTAGTTTTACAAACGAGATTTCTTGTCTTTTTGAGGATTTTTATGTTAACCGTTAATGTTTTATCTAGATTTATAAATATAGGCAAAAAACAACAGGTGTAGTATTTAAGCTTATACATTAAACGGACCTATAATTTCAGAGGCTCTCAGATAGGACGTTGTCCATTACCGTTAGTAGTTGTCTGTACAAATCCTCCTTCTTCTCTTGTTCTGAGACGTTTGTAGGCTTGTAGATGGTAGGAGCAAAAGCACTTCGTTTTATTTATAATTTAGATCTGTTGAACCCTTACTATTTTTTTCATTGAGGGTTCAGACTAATGTTTAATTCTCGAGCTGTAAAAAGATGCACGTCGCTGTCCTACAGATCGGAGCGGTTCACATTTGTGACCACTACCATATCTACTGATAAGCATGCGCCACCCTCCCTCCTTTTTGATGATAAGCTCTGAGATGGTTTTGCAAAGTGTAGTTGAAGTATTGCATTGCTTTAAGCCCGTCCCCATTTCTATTTAATTTCATCACAGATGTACTAATGTACTTAACCCTAACTCACTTCAGTGACTCAGGGAATCATCTAATAAACTCAGAATATACAGAGTCTTCTGAACACCCTGAGCTGCAATCTACGAATGTTTGGCATGCGATTCACTCCCGCCAAATGCAAGATGATGTTACAGGATTGGACTACACCGACTCCTAGATCAGAAATAGCAAGTGAAGTGGTAGGGCACGTTGACCGCTTCACTTATTTGGGAAGTACCATCAGCCAACGCCAGTGGGTTGACCTCTGACGAAATTTCAGCATGGATACAGAGGGCTTGTTTCGCATATGCCAGTTTACGCCGTCTCTGGCGTAGACGCGATATCCGACTAGCGGCCAAAGGACGTGTGTACTGCTCAACAGTCCGCTCCGTCGTCCTTTATGGCTGTGAGTGAGACATGGCCATTGAGAGTGGAAGACATGAAGAGATTAGCTGTCTCCGATCATAGGTGTCTGCGTTCTATCTCCCGCGTGAAGTGGTACAATAAGGTGAGCAATATTGAGGTTAGGCCTCGAGTGCTAGGTAAGGTGGGGAAATCAGTCGACGAGACTGTGAAATTACATCGACTGAGATGGTTAGGACATGTGTTACTTATGCACACCTAGTCATCGCCTTCCTCGACGGGCAATATTAGCTGGTATAGGGTCAGGCTGGAAAAGAGCTGGCGGCGGTCAAACCAAAACATGGCACCAGTCAATGAAATCTACAACAGTTAGTCTAAGCCACGTAGGAAGGTGTAGACTTCCTAAATAGTTGGGGTCCTCGGGACAGTAAAAACCAATGGTTGGAAACAATTGGTGACATGGCTCAAAATCGTTCTCAATGGCTGTTGCAGATGCATCCACTACTTGTGACTTATGATATCCAATGAAACTATATTGTTCTTCGTTATTACTATTCCTTTGTCTCACACCTCTGTTTACTGTATCTATTATGCATTCCTTCTACTTTCTTCTCTTGCTTTGTGTGTTAATCAGAGGGAGTGTGGCGACTTGAACTGCCGCACATCGGTGCAAAGTTCTATGTCGAAAACAGACAGACAGACAGACAGTCAATCACTCAGTGAAACAAAGAAAATTAAAATAAAAACAGAAAGTACACAGTAGAAAACGTGATATTTCCTCTTAGGAATTTAAAAAAAAACAATTAACTATATACAAACAATAGGCCATATACATATACCAAAAATAGTATTTACAATTTATCTATTATTCAAATTTGCATCAGCACTCAACGATCGACGGTATGAATGTTTATTACTATAATATGATTTGTGACCAGATCGAGTACAGTTATTCGAGGTAGTAGTAATAGCATCAGTATCTCGTAGTAATTTAGATCGTAAAGATAATTGTTGTTAACAGGCAATATACTGTTTCACTAATTCATGATAGGCTTCATCTTTACTTGCGTAAGCTTTATCCAATCGAGTCAACTCTTCCACTTCTTGTTTCAATTTACGACGTGAATCTTTTAATTCTTGGC
>OX235279.1:171737264-172105863 GCA_944472155.2 Trichobilharzia szidati
TTCTCTAACCAATGTCGGCTCATAATGAGATCCTGTAACCAATTCATTATTTTAATTTGTGGATGCTGACTAGCAGTGGAATCCAGGATGCGCATTTCGTCCTATTTGGGACTTGTCATCTGGATGTACCTGCATTTCCCAGTGAATGATGATTTTCTCACCGAGGCTAGAACCCAGTGCCCATAGTTTTAAGCGTCAATGCGTTCTTTACTAGACCGCTTGGGCCACGAGAGCCACCTCTTGTGCAACGGGTCAAATTAATTGAATTGAATTTGAGATATTCCCGTTTGAAACTGAGCGCACTGGGTTCGAGCTTCGGTGGGAACACCAACATTCACTGGGAAATGCAGGTAAATCCAGATGACGAGTCGCAAATAGGACGAAATGCGCATTATCCTGAATTCCAATGATAGCCCAGACATCGTCGAAGCATCTACACAAGAAGCCGACATGTCAACCTGAGACCGAGCACTTCGGTCCAATCAGTCGCAGGGAAAATCTCAAATTCAACTAAATTCATTATTGTTCATAATCATATCAATCAGTTATAACCACACAGTTTCAAAATTTCGTTTTATAGTTTTCTTCATTCTTTCCTATTTATAGTAGGGGTAATGGAATTTCCAAGATCTCCGGGTGGACAGGTGATGAATCATTCCTATTACATGTATTTGCAGTTGATTCGATAAACAAAGCTTCTATTATCAATCTCTCCCTATACTCTGTGACATTAGATTTTAAAACTGTCATCCTATCTCATCCATCCTATTGTATAGTTGTGTGTAACAGCATGTAGTGCTATGGCTGAAGTATTCTCTAGATTTCTTATCTTATTTGGCTCAACCAATCTAGATTTTGCTAAGTTTTCATGTTCAGCTACTCTGACTGCCCCTGTTCTACTAGTTTCACCTATGTAAACATAAAAAACACAAAATCTTAGCAAAATCTAGATTTGTTGATCCAAATAAGATAAGAAATCTAGAGAATAGTTCAGCTTTGACTGCAGTTGTAATATTGGAAGCTTTGACTCCGTTCCAATCATACAGTATGCTGCACATTAACAGCTTTCATGACAAGCGCTTCCCATTAGGTCACATGGCACAATAATACCAGAGGACATTGCTAGCAGTATTATCATCATACTAGTGAACAAGTAGATTACTACAAATGACTAAGAAATTAGGTTTCCCTTAAGAGTTATGAAGTATAAAAATAGCTAAGATTAGAGCAACTAAGTTATATTCTATTTAGCAGAGTGATATCAGTAGTGGAACAATTAGTGATAAAGTTATGTAAAGTGGTTCTGAGTAAGGTAACTGGTTAGCAGAACTTATTATGCTAAATTTTCACGACCGATTTTATATGGTGTGCGTTACACATTGCAAAGTGACTCATCAATTATATAATGGAAAAAATACTACATAATTTTAACATGTGAATTTTTTAGAAAATTATATGAAAATGGGTAAGTGTTGACTAAAGATAGTCATTTCAACTCAAAAATACTACTAATAATATTAGTATATATGTAAAATATTAAAAGATATGGTTGCTAATGTAATTGTTTATGGAAATAATTATACTGACGAGCTTATTGAAGATTACAGTGAAGAGAAAATCAGTGAGTTAGTTAAACGGTTATTGCGTAGTTAGTAGTTAAAACATCTTTAAGAGTAAAAGATAGAAGAGTTTTCAGTACTGGAGCAAATTAAGTCATAATCTACGGAGTAGAGTGTAGTGGATAGTGGTACGATTAGGGATAAGGTCAGGTTGAATGCGTCGATGGTATAGCGGTTAGGACGCTCGCCGACCATGCACATGGTCCGGGGTTCGATCCCCTGCCGACGCACTCCTTTACCTCGCTAAGCCAGAAATACGTTGTGAGTTGATGAATTTCTTAGGCCTTGTCTGTGTTTCGAACTGAGGGCGTATGAGGCAGGCAGCTGTGCTCATGCTGACTCTTCTTCACTCCGTGGCACTTTGTTTGAGAGTTGGGGATTTTCGTCGCCCCAAGTAAGATGCCTTGAACCTTTTTCAACCCCCCATTACCTGATTTATTTTAGACGCTCACACTCAGTTTTGTATTCAGTCTTTTGATTACCTCTGTTGTATTGAAGTTTGTGAGGTTGTCTACCTTGGATACCGAATCAAATATGCTGGCTAAATTTTCCGAACATCCTGCATTCGTAGTCTCACTACACTTAATCGCCCACATCTTCAGCTCTTCTACAGACAGTTCTAGTCATTCTATTTCTGAAGTAAGTGTTGAAACCTGACTTGGCATCTGGAGTTTTGTGACACGTATATAAGGTATAGTGAAGAGGTCTACGTCAGGAGCAGGTGCTGAGTTTGCAGAAGTGATACTACTACTAGTTGTCAGCATGCTTTTGCCATCTGTGCCAGACACAGTCGATGGTAGTGATATGGCAGCTTGACACTTGTGGCGTATCGGAGTGCTGTGCGACTCACTGGCATTTTTGTGGGAGGTGTCTTGCTTGTTGTAGCAAGCAGATATGTTAATAGGTTAACAGGTGACTGACTTCGCGGCTTTCTCATATGATTAAACATTACTAGTTAGTGAAAGGGTTATTTGTTACAGGCATGGAATTAGAGAAATACTTGTGCGAGTTTCACCACAAAAATAGGTCATACACAACCGTAATCAAACAGCACAGACAAATATATGTCAAGCACTCTGGAGTGAAATGTGAAGAGCAGAACTCAGACTCAGGTCAAAACAACCGTCTCACTAAAATAAAAAGCAAAAGTTATGTACAACAAAGGACTTGGACCATAACTGTTCAGCGACCACTGGGTTTTGAACTGACACCTTCTTTCGAGTTCGACCCACTATGATAACTACCCACGCTAAAATGTCACGCAAACGTTTAACATGTCGCGTAAATGTCAACTATAACAAAATATAGGGCGAAATGTGAATCGCAAATTACTGACCGGCTATCCTGTCGAAACAACTACCACAGTCACCCATTGCCGTTCTGCAATATTGTAGAAGGCCAATGGCGTTTATGAACGCTCCCTCTGCCAGCCTTATAAGAATTAAAATTATCACTGTTTCAGAACTCAGGTACTTTTGTTACCTGACATTTTCTTAGAAAGTTGCGTGGAAGACTTGAAAGTCGAGGATGCTCTAAGGATGCATGCTCATATACGACAGGCCGATCACTATTTTTTGCTTCGTTACCAGACATCGGGCTCTATTGATCGGCTGATTTTAAATTCTCTCACTATGTCACCAACCAAGTTTCTAACGCCAGAAGATTACTTGGATTTATATCTCATAACTGTCAAAACCGAGAATCCAAGATGCTGTTGTATAAAACGCACATGCTCCTATTGTGATACTGTCCATTTATCTTAGATAGTACCCCTGTTAAGGACAGACTAAAGATTGAAAGTGTTCGAATGAAATTTACAATTACAACCCCGTGAAGAAGTCCTAAAGTCGCATACAAATACCAATGCACAATACATAAGATCGAACAACTTTGCTTCAGGCGTCAACGAATTACCTTATTCTCCAATCTGAAATTCTCAAAGGAATAGCAACCTTCTAAATAACAACCTTTACTTCACTTTTTCAGCACATTAATTACGCAGCAACGGATCTTCTCTGAGTCATATTCTCTGTCGAACAAAGTTTCCTTCCAAATTATTCACAGATAAGTAGAGTCAGATATAGAACTTGCCAAGTAAAGTCAAAACCAGCATCCTAATAAGGCTATTCACCTATCTACTAGATAAATATTCCTCCGAAAACAGTCTTGACACGTTTTGCCACACGCTGTAAATTCGTGATATTGCTTCTTTCCACTTCGACACACGTGCTTAAATAGATCTGTTCACTTGACACATTACCAGGATCAGCAAGGATTGTCATATTTATTTAATATAATAATCGTTGCACTAATGCTGTTCTACGCTGATTTTTAGTTAATAATAATAATAAGGAGACATTTTCATTTTAGTACATGAGGGACGCCAGTTTACAGGCATCATCAATCCGATAAATTACACATACGATTAGTAAGCATAGTTAATATTGATAATATAAGAAGTTTCTTATTTATTGCTACCTACGTAGGACACACCAACTGTGTAGGCATGGATAACTGTTATTCAAATTACATGATTTTGTAGTGACCCGTTTTATTACTCATCATCGCAGTATACTTTCACTATGTAATTGTACTTTGATTTGTTTATTACTCTAAATCTTGCATGTTAACAATTGATACTTTTGTACTCGCTCGATTTTCGAATTTTGATTGCTGCAATAATACACTATCGTATTCCTTCGCAAGTGCCTTTTGAATTACGTTGCGAATGTCGAGTAATCGCAACGTTAGGTCACAATTATAAACGCGAAGAAATACTAGAATATACGTTTACTCTAGTTCAGTCAAAATACAGTAACAACAATAAATTGGCGAGCCCGACATAGCTGATTGATGGACTACATCATTTCGAAGTATACACAGTGGAATAAATCATTTTTGCCGTCGCATTAACTTTTATAACTTCATAACATTTGGATGTATAATTACTGATATTTCTGCTAAAAGTACCTCCGGACCTGGCGGCACAGCGACTGCTATCCCAGTTCACCCTGATACTCAAGCAGCTGTAGCAGCTGGCTGTTATGCAACACCTCAATTCCAGTTCTCTGTCCTCAAGCTTCAGCATTGTCTACAGGTGTGCAAACACTCTTACAATGGTCTGCAACTCCATTTACTCAAGCCGGTCCTGCAACTGTTCAATTACAACAGTTTACCCAATCACCTCAACAACAACAGATTCAAGCACAAGCTCATCAGTTACAACCAGCTCAACAGCAAACTTATATCCAACAACATCAGCAACAACCAACAATGATGGCAACTGACGTCTCTGTCAGTGGTCAACCTGGTACTGTAGCTGCATGCTCCGATGTTACTCCCCAGTTTATCACTCTGGCACCAGGAGCTCCATTAAAAGTCATGGCTGTTGGTCCTAACGGTCAGTTGATTCAAATCACTGGTATACCACAGTTTATGCCCATTGCTTCTGCTGGAATGCCTATCAATCAACCAACTTCTACTCTCCAACCTCAGCAAACATCAATTCAAGTTACTCCTCAACGCCGAGTAACAACACCCCAGCAACAACAACAACATACTGACGGACGTTCACTTTCAACCGTATCAGCGGCAGCAGCTACTGCTGCACTCTTCTCTGGCACAGCCATCTCTTCTTGTACAATTCCACTTGTACAACCAGCTTTCATGGAAATAGAGGTAACTGAATGTTTACCCAATTCATTTCCATACTACCTTATTACTATACTATTAACTGTATGTTAAGATATAAATCTATTCTGTAACTCTTTACAATTACAACCTCATTATTATTCTAATAATAATTTTTCTGCTTTTATTGTTACATTTTGCACAACTTTCTAAACATTTTGGTTCGTTTCGAAGCTGTTAACATTTTTGCATATATACAGTTATATTATCAAACCTCAAAAACTTAAAATCCTCAATTCGGTTTTCATACCAGAAACTCGTATATATTTTTTCTGTAATTGTAATTTACAATATCATTCCGAATACAGGTAAACTTCATTTACCTGCATTCTACGGAGGGGCTATTGTAGTGACCCGTTTTATTACTCATCATCGCAGTATACTTTCACTATGTAATTGTACTTTGATTTGTTTATTACTCTAAATCTTGCATGTTAACAATTGATACTTTTGTACTCGCTCGATTTTCGAATTTTGATTGCTGCAATAATACACTATCGTATTCCTTCGCAAGTGCCTTTTGAATTACGTTGCGAATGTCGAGTAATCGCAACGTTAGGTCACAATTATAAACGCGAAGAAATACTAGAATATACGTTTACTCTAGTTCAGTCAAAATACAGCAACAACAATAAATTGGCGAGCCCGACATAGCTGATTGATGGACTACATCATTTCGAAGTATACACAGTGGAATAAATCATCTTTGCCGTCGCATTAACTTTTATAACTTCATAACATTTGGATGTATAATTACTGATATTTCTGCTAAAAGTACCTCCGGACCTGGCGGCACAGCGACTGCTATCCCAGTTCACCCTGATACTCAAGCAGCTGTAGCAGCTGGCTGTTATGCAACACCTCAATTCCAGTTCTCTGTCCTCAAGCTTCAGCATTGTCTACAGGTGTGCAAACACTCTTACAATGGTCTGCAACTCCATTTACTCAAGCCGGTCCTGCAACTGTTCAATTACAACAGTTTACCCAATCACCTCAACAACAACAGATTCAAGCACAAGCTCATCAGTTACAACCAGCTCAACAGCAAACTTATATCCAACAACATCAGCAACAACCAACAATGATGGCAACTGACGTCTCTGTCAGTGGTCAACCTGGTACTGTAGCTGCATGCTCCGATGTTACTCCCCAGTTTATCACTCTGGCACCAGGAGCTCCATTAAAAGTCATGGCTGTTGGTCCTAACGGTCAGTTGATTCAAATCACTGGTATACCACAGTTTATGCCCATTGCTTCTGCTGGAATGCCTATCAATCAACCAACTTCTACTCTCCAACCTCAGCAAACATCAATTCAAGTTACTCCTCAACGCCGAGTAACAACACCCCAGCAACAACAACAACATACTGACGGACGTTCACTTTCAACCGTATCAGCGGCAGCAGCTACTGCTGCACTCTTCTCTGGCACAGCCATCTCTTCTTGTACAATTCCACTTGTACAACCAGCTTTCATGGAAATAGAGGTAACTGAATGTTTACCCAATTCATTTCCATACTACCTTATTACTATACTATTAACTGTATGTTAAGATATAAATCTATTCTGTAACTCTTTACAATTACAACCTCATTATTATTCTAATAATAATTTTTCTGCTTTTATTGTTACATTTTGCACAACTTTCTAAACATTTTGGTTCGTTTCGAAGCTGTTAACATTTTTGCATATATACAGTTATATTATCAAACCTCAAAAACTTAAAATCCTCAATTCGGTTTTCATACCAGAAACTCGTATATATTTTTTCTGTAATTGTAATTTACAATATCATTCCGAATACAGGTAAACTTCATTTACCTGCATTCTACGGAGGGGCTATTGTAGTGACCCGTTTTATTACTCATCATCGCAGTATACTTTCACTATGTAATTGTACTTTGATTTGTTTATTACTCTAAATCTTGCATGTTAACAATTGATACTTTTGTACTCGCTCGATTTTCGAATTTTGATTGCTGCAATAATACACTATCGTATTCCTTCGCAAGTGCCTTTTGAATTACGTTGCGGATGTCGAGTAATCGCAACGTTAGGTCACAATTATAAACGCGAAGAAATACTAGAATATACGTTTACTCTAGTTCAGTCAAAATATAGCAGCAAGAATTTACGGTTAAACTACATGGTTGCTGTCATTTGTCTTTAGTTTGTGGGAAAAATCTGATAACTAGTGATTCAATGAACCACATCAAGAAATATAGAGATATTTACTTCGCATTAACAAAAAACCAAAGTATGCGTTGAATGGATTACAAATACTTAGGAAAATAAACAAAGCTTCAGGTCAATTCCCTCATACAACAATGAAATGCATATAATAATATATTCTCACTTTATGCACATGAGGGACTCCAGTTGACAGACATCATCAATATGATAATAATGTACACATGAAGTGGGCATGTTTAGTTGATTCAATCATTTATTTAGCAAGCCTCATCTCAAAATATCCATAATCCTATCGTACAAACCTCGACCGGAATACACAGTCTAACATACTTACGCCGAAAGTTGCACCAGATTCCCACGAACTACATTGTGGTGAGAGCTGTCTACTAGCCAAATTGGTAGACAGTAATTTACGTCAATATTTACGTTCCCAAGATTTGTCGTGAGAAAATGTGAACAAAGATTGATTCAAAACCGACCACAACAGACTTTGCGTAGGCGGATACAGTTAACATTTAGAGGATTTGACATTCAAGAAACAGTCACAAATAGATGAAAGATTAACTTTACGTGAGAAACAACCAATCGGAAGACTGTTTTTGTTTACTTAAATATCCATAGTAATGTACATGAAAATATATAAATATGCGTTGATTTCCTTAATAAATGATCTGTTGCCTGACTCTTGCCTTCTGTCGTTACACATCCTTCTGCAAACCTATCACTTTCATCGCCTGAGAAACTGTGCCAGCCCCATCCGCCATAACTTTCCAGTCATTAAACTCCATTTAACCCCAGCTACTGACTGTCAAATCAATCAAATATTATGGCATATAGCCCTGACAACATTGTTTTTCGAGTAGAGTATAATTCCATTATGGATAAGATTTTATTTTGATAAATCACACAGTGTTGTACAGTTATATTAACTGATGTGACTACGTTTCGAGGATAAACTATTGCTCATAGTCATATCAAGTTACTCACACAACTTTTTTCCTTCACTTATATACATGTGTGAAATCGATTAGATATTGGAATAAAAATCAATATCGGATAATAGTACCAGTGTTATTGATCGATTACAATCAGATGGGAAAAATAGGACTAGTGTTTTTATAGTCATAATGAGTAACTTGTTAGAATGTTGTGATGTGTTTGAATTGAAATGGAATTTTGAGATTATTTATTATCCTCTTCTGATTTGAACGACAGTAATAATATCTTCCATATTTGTGGTATTTGCATTGAGTCATTTCTGTTGCATGTGTTGTGTGTAGACTCGATGATAACCGACGAGAAAGAAAAAGAAGAAGAAATATCAAACATTACTGAAACTCTCAAGCAAAACAACTACCCATGGAACTTCATCAACAAAATCAACACAGACATTAAGTATGGCCGAAAACGCATTCCGAAAACATGGACATCAACAGTCGTCATTCCATATAGAGAAGAGACGTCAGACGATATCAGAAGAGTACTCAATCACCTCGATATTAGAGTTTTCTTCAAAACATCAGACACACTTCAAAGCAACCTTGTCCATATAAAAGACCAAATCCCTAAAGATTCACTATCTAATTGTGTCTATAAAATAAAATGCTTGGAATGTGATGCGATATACATTGGACAAACATCTCTAGAAATCAAGATTAGAAGAAATGAACACCGTAGAGCATCTCTTCGACCACCGAGAAATCCTGTTGAACTACAAAGACTTGAAAAATCATCAGCCATAGGTCTACATGCTATAGAATCAGGCCACAAAATTGATTTTGACAATGTTGAAATAATCCAGAAAAACTTCAGAAATCACGAAGAACGTCTAATATCAGAAGCACTTCATATCAAGTGGAATCAAAATTGCCTGAATAGGAATGATGGACTAAAACAGAATCTGACCTGGTTACAACACCTCCCTCCCCCCCATCAAGTGACAAAACGAACACGAATGTGATAAGCACTTTCATTATGTAAACACACGCTGCTTTTATAATCTTATACACTTATCAAATCTAACAATCTACACATGATGGTTTTGTTATTTTTACCAATTCACCAGCTTGACAACTAAAAATGCCCCCAAACGGACGAACGATGATCAAGTTAGTAAAATTTATTTCGATACCATAACAGACATACTATTACCTTTGTTATTTGGTTTAGTTATCTTCATCGCTATTTTTACTTTCAATATGTCCCTTTAACTTGACCTATGTCTATTTTCTCACCCCCTAACTGTTTGTTATATGTATGCTGAGATTTTGTAAATTCCGGTTTAATAATACTTTGATAAAGCTATTAGCATTAAATAGCGAAACGTCAGTAAAAAATAATTTCGTTTTGTTTTTCATTAATTGGGAAATACAAAAACCTTTATTATAATGAATATCATATACCCAATGCCCAAATTTTTTCAAACAGTGAAATGTGAACTTGGTTTGGATATATAAAGCTTTAGTTAGTCTAAAACAGGATAAAATTATTGTCATCGCAAAAGCTGACAAAGGAAACGCCACCGCAGTTTTGAATAAATCTGACTATATCAAAAAAAATATTGAACATATTCAAACGGGTCCATATGCGGAAATTAAGAAGCCTGTAGATACAATATTGAATAAGGTTAAGAAATCTACAGCAGTACTAATACGCAGAATGAAGCCGTCACTAGGTGAGTCTAAATGGTTTAATTTAATGCCTAAAACTAATAATGCTAGTAGGATATATGGTACTATTAAAATACATAAACCAGGATATCCCATAAGGCCAAAAGTAGATTTTAGAAATAACACAACTTATGAATTATCAAAACATTAAGCTCTAATACTATGCCCTATCAGAAATCATTCAAACTCTAGATTAACTAATTCATATGAGATGAAAAGTACACTAAATGACTCGCGAATGACGAAACAATGGTTAGTTTTGATATAACTAGTCTTTACACTAATATACCAGTCAATAGAGCCTTAGAAGCGGTTAAAAGAGAACTAACTTCTGATTCCGAAAGAGTCTCTTCGCTGAATCATTTGTTTTGATTTTCTATATGTTACAATGGGAATTTTCCATGATTTAAAAAATAGGTTAATTGTGTCTAAATATATTAAACGTTGTATAACTGGTCAAATCGTAGTTCTTACATACGAGTTAGTTTTATATATGATGAATGTACCGTACAAGCGTTCACCTAGAGTTGCATACCTAGATCATAAACATTATGCCTTCATGTGGTGTACATTAAGGGCTAATGCGCTGTTTGATGAATTAGTTCGAAATACTTAAAGTCAGACTTGATTTCTATATCACTGTCATCAATTTCGCAACGGTCATAGGAATCATCAGCTTCACATGACTTTCGCTTACATCGGAAACTGAAATTAACAGTCTGACATTCTGTTCATCTTTGTACAGTGTAGCTGCGAATTAAAAGACACTGGAAAAGTTAGTCCGAGCAGTTGACATCTTATGAAGTTACTTTTCCACTAATTAGCGTAAGTGCTAGTGTCCATGGATATTGAGAAGAATTGAAGAAGTAATAGGAGTATATCAAACCCGCTGTTTTTGAAGATTATAGAAGCAAGGCCATCTGGTCCCGTGCTAGTGGAAGGTTTCAGGCTTTTAACTGCTTGTTCTGTTAATTGGTTGGTGAACACTATGCTTCCGAGGAAAGAGCTAGTAAGGGGCCCGGTTTCACCAGGAGTGCGCGTTTCTAAACTGAAGTTTGCAAACCACTCACTGAATATTTCACAGATAGTGGCAGGCTCATTGTAGATAACTTTGTCGTGAAGTAAATAGGGGATGTCCCTCGTCGACTGCATTCGTTTTTTAAGAAGTGTTGTTAGATTATAAACTTTGGAGGTGCTTTCAAGTGCCCTTAACTCTTCGTCGAGGTCCTTTTGAGAGCGTTGGCGCTTGATAGATTCAAGAGACTCATGGATTGAGTGCAGTAGTGATATATCCTTAGTGGAATAGAACTGTTACTGCAACTTCCTTAACTTATTGCGGTATGTCCTCGGAATGTATTCAGCTTGGTGTCTACTTAATTTCACTACCTTCTTAGGAGCAACAGTATCTAGACAAAGGATAACATTCCTGTAAAATAGGGACACTACAGCCTCCAGGGAGTCAGTGGTAAAATATTCATCCCAGTGACAGAGTCGAATGAGTTCTTGGACTAATCCCCAGTCTGTATGTTTGTAACTACGACATGTCAGGCTCCCTGAATCCTGTTTGTTTCCTGTATTTAGTGGTGAGAAAGCCTGAGAGCAGAGTACCATTCTATGGTCACTACTGGAAAATCTGTTACCAACATAGATGGAGACTGGGATTGTGTCATGACAAAACACAAGGTCCAACATGTTGTCACCACGAGTAGGTGTCTGGACGTGTTGCTGCCATCCATAACAATCGATAGTGGCAAGTAATCCGTCGAAGCGTTGGGGGCCGGAACTACTTAACCAATTGACTTCTGGAAGATTGAAGTCCCCTGCAATTATTTTGTAATTAGTACTAAACGAGCAGGCATGTGCGAATGATTTAGCTAATAACGCATCAGTTTCTTTGGTTGAGCTTGGTGCTCGATAAACACAGCCTATGAGAAGCTTGTACTTATCTCCTTGTAAGACGACCCAGAGTGAATCAGGTACCTCGTTCAGTGGTTCATCTTCCACCTTACTGACTACGAATGAGTTATGTATATATATGAGAAATCCTCCACCACGCTTGCAATCTCCATCTGCACGGTGTACAGTGTAATCATCTCTGCCTACATGCACATCAAGTACAGAGTATGAGCACCATGATTCAGTAATCAGAGCTACAGTAGGCTTGGCGATAAATAATAATGTCCTTAGTTCAGATATCTCATTGATTAAGGGACGTGCATTAATTAGCAATATCGTGAATAAGTCACGGGATACTACAAACTGCCTTAACATATCACCATAACCTAATTCTGTTTGTGTGTCAGCAACGCAAGAGTTTGTGAATGATAGGGGGGGTCAGACTGGGTGTCTGTACATCGGGGTTAGAGTGCAGTGAGGTGGTCCTAGGTCCCATGGGTCGTACCAGTGATTCGGGACACTTGGAAAATTTTAAATAATAATACCTGGGTTCTAATTAGTGATCACCACTGGTCATCCCACCAATATTTCGCAGTATCAGACTACCTCTCGGTCAACAAAATCAAATGATAGCATAGAGTAAGGGAAATTAAACAGGTGTCCGAAGGATGAATAGTTACACTTTAGAAGCTGTCGAAAAGGTGTTTGGACTAATCAACCACTGAGCTGGCAAGAAACTTTTCTTCTACCCCAGTTGTACACTGCATTCTCATATACTCCAAAGTTATCACAGGACTACTCAGTGAAAGAGAAACAATGGAGGATAATAGTTTCACAAACCTACGCGTACTAGCACATACTGAGTAGTCCGAGGCATGCTTCTTTGGGAGTTCCCAACTTATTCAACCTGAAAATCTATGAGATGTCTTATTTGATTGACGATCCTTTTATTATTCTCGTAGAATATTACTATTATAGCACAGTAGTCCAGTCAAATGCTTCATTCAATGAGTTTTACGCCCACTCTTAATACCCTAAAAGAATCTTAATCTATCCTCACTTATTAGCTGCATCAAATTTAACCGGTATCTTAACATGCAGATGTCGGCGGTCGGTCGGTTTTCGACATAGAACTTTGCACATATGTGCAGCAGTTCAAGTCGCCACACTCCCTTCATGTAGCACACAAAGCAAGAGAAGAAAGTAGGAGAAATGCATATCAGAGACAGTAAACAGAGGTGTGAGACAAAGGAATAGTAATAATGAAGAATAAAACAGTTTCATTGGAAATCATGAGTCACAAGGAGTGGATGCATCTGCGCCACTGAGAACGATTTTGAGCCATGTCACCAATAGTTTCCAACCATTGGTTTTTTCTGTCCCTAGGACCCCAACCAGGAAGTCTACATCTTCCTACGTGGCTTAGACTAACTGTTGTAGATTTCATTGATTGGTGCCATGTTTTCGTTTGACCGCCGCTAGCTCTTTTCCAGCCTGACCCTATATCAGCTAACATTGCCCGTCGAGGAAGGCGATGACTAGGCATACGTAGCACATGTCCTAACCATCTCAGTCGAAGTAATTTCACAGACTCGTCGATTGATTTCCCTGCCTTACCTAGCACTCGACGCCTAACCTCAATATTGCTCACCTTATTATACCACTTCGCGCGGGAGATAGAACGCAGACACCTATGATCGAAGACAGCTAATCTTTTCATGTCTTCTGCTCTCAAAGGCCAGGTCTCACAGCCATAAAGGAGGACGGAGCGGACTGTTGAGCAGTACACACGCCCTTTGGTCGATAGCCGGATATCACATCTACGCCAGAGACGCCGTAAACTGGCATATGCGAAACGAGACTCCTGTTTTCATGCTGAGATTTCGTCAGTGATCAACCAGTTGGGGCTGATGTAACTCCCGAAATCAGTGAAATGGTCAACGCGCTCTACCAGTTCACTGCCTATTTCGAAGTTAGGCGTCAATACAGTCCAGTCCTGTAGCATCGTCTTACATTTGGCGGGAGCGAATAGCATGCCAAACATTCGTAGATTGCTACTCAAGGTGTTCAGAAGACTGCATTTTGTCAGCGTCTTCACCTAGTTGAGAGGAATGTGTCATCTGTATATTCTAAGTCAACGAGATTATTCCTTGATGGTAACAAGTCAATCCCTAAGTCGCTGTAGTCAGTTAGGGTTAATTCCATTAGTACATTATTGATGAAATTATATAGAAATGGGGATAATGGGCATCCTTGACGGACGCCACTAGTCGTCACCACTTCAGATGACAACTCCCCGTGAGCCCTCACCTGGCTGCATGAGTACGAGTAGAGTACCTTAATCAGCGCAAGGCACTCTACTCGTCGGCAGTATTAAACACTGCATCACACTGCCATTTCCCGCTATTATAGACACACACTGAACCAGTGTCGCATAGTTTCCGCAGAATCCTGGAAAACACGTCTTCAATTGTTCAACTATATCTCTCACGCCTTATCCAACTCCAAGTGCAATCACTTGGTCCACAATTTTCCGATGTATTGAGAAATATCAACGAATTACAGACCAAAGTTCAGTTCGAGAATCGAACTTTGCAGATATTTGATTTGTCACACCTAATTCTGAAAAACATCTCGAGCAATTTGAAGCTGCAATTTTCGACAGCCACTACAAGTACATGCGTGCACGACTCAGTCATTATTATCTGATAACGAAGAGAGGCAGAAAACAACTTCAAGAAAATAAAGACATAATCCTTGTCTGGCCTGATTTAGGGGAATTGCATTGAACAAATCAGATAATGTCGAGAAACAAACAAACGTACTATCAGACGAATACCAAATTCTTCAAATCACCCAACCGAGACGAACAGAAAACCTCCTTGCAAAATTACTGAATAAAATGAAAGAAAATTCAATTATGACATAGATGTATGAACAAACAAAACCATGCAATTCAGTTTATGCCGAGACAATATGGATTGCCTGAAGTGCATAAGAAGGATGTCTCACTTCGACATATTATAGACATGGAGTCAACTCACCATATCATCAGATTGCGAAGTGGTTAGCACATATCCTTGAACGGGTAAGGAGACATATGACAAGGTCACAGCCTTAATGATGTATTTGACTCTAATCCTCCAATTAACAGACATTTTGGTGTTCTATTCAAAAATGACTGCATAGTTCTACCCTCCATAGAGCTGAAGAGCCAACATAATGCTGAAACACTCCAAGATTCCATCTTCAAACGCAGAACGGACATACTTAGAAATTGATAAATGCATAAATTCCATTCAGGTACACGCGCACACACATTGTAGGACAAAAAACGATCGGAGTTCAATGAGACCCTGCAAAAATGAAAGAAGTGACATTCATCAAGCATGCCTAAGCCACGGGAATCCTAAGATGTCGTCAGCTACTGAAAGACAATTGCTACTTCTTCCAAACGGGTACCACTGGATGCAAGTCGCTCTATGCGACTATCAAAAACAGACTCATCGCACATCTGCAGCCAGAAGAGACCAGATTTTACATGTGTACCTAACCAAGCGTTGTAAACGCGAATTTTAACGACCATACTAATTTAGTGACAGTATTATAAAGTATTCACATTGGCCGACGTTCCCTCGACTTCAGCAAAGCGATTGGAAATGTCATGTGTTTCTCACAGATAACGAACTTTACAATTGTTTCTGACAGTTCACCTGAGAAGATCAGGGTAGACACGATTGTTTCTTTAAATTTTACTCCTTTGCGTTCCCAATGGAACATATGGCTTGAAGCTAGAGCTTTAAAGTTACGATAGCAATTGTTGCATTTTTACGGGGTGGGGTTGCTAACCTCACGCCCTACCCTCCCTCTTTACCCGGCTTACTACCAGCTTAGTTCGGTTTAAGAGTGCGTCGGCCGAGAATCGAACCACGGACGCCCAGCGTAGTTGACGACCATTCTCCCACTGAACCATCGACTGTGGGAACACTGATTTTTGTTAATATTGTAACAGTTCAAGAAGATATACCAAACTTACAAATCTTGACCACCACCACCACCAAGTGATCAATTACTATTTAGGTATGAAACATTTGGACGTTGAATTAAGGGGAAATTCTTTGAGTACACCATATCTTAAATTGGATTTACAAGTTTATTCACTGAATAAAAACTTTGATTTAACCTCTAAATGTTAACAAAATTTAAAATGTTCCCTGAATACATATATTATATATTATATTACAAACAACACGTATATTTACAGCATGCGTGCACATTCAAAATCAAGAGAAATTGCCCAGAGAAGAGTTTCAATTTGAAATTTACACTCAATGAATGTTAAACCCACGAATACACAAATGCCATTCGAATTGTAAATGGATTGGATCACATTGATTTCATTGTCTACGGCGTCGTTTATTACCTGCACTGGTAGAAGTAGATTCAGTATTTATTATGGAACGTTGATCACTTTGTAGAAAGTTAAGTAATAGACGGCGACCATTCTCATCTGAATTCTGATATAATCGAAACAACAGGCTAGGTGGTGGAGCAGGCAAAAGGTGATCTTCATCAACACTTTCATTATTTCTAGTGTCATATAGAGTGGGACCAACACTCTGTGACAATACACTATTCTCATGACTAGTTGATGCATGACTTGCATTACTGTCATCATTTGTGCTGATATTTATGACTGCAGGAGGGGTAGGTTCCTGTCGAGCTGTCGATAGCTTTTCATTATAAGAATAACAATTCAAGTCTGAAGATTGATTTCTGTTTGTAGTTGTATTTTGTAAACCAACCATAAGACGATTACGTAATTCTGCAGGAAGTAGTTCAGGATTCATTGGACACGTTTTTTTATGACTGGGTAAAATGCACAATCGACCGATAAAATCACATCCTAGAGAACGCCAAGGACATGATACCTGAAAATAAAAATAAACTAAATAGATGAATAGAAAGAATAAGAATACGGCTACTTCAAAATATAAAAGCCTCAAGCTTACAACCCCCCGCCCGCGTTCACAAATCAGGACGCCAAGGAATTTTCTAACAAACAATTGACGACACGTAATACACTAGGTGTAGATGGGATTCGGATCTATCTGATTTTGCCGATGAATTCACAGCATTCGCGGTTACACATCTTGATAACTCTTTATCAGTTGTCACTGGAGATTTCAATACCTGTGACTGTTCTTTTCTTGAATCATTAGGTCGTGTCAACATTGTCAAATTTCCAACTCGACTTGATAAAACGCTGGATCTAGTATTTACTAATGATGCGGAAATATATGCAACACGCAGACGTGCTCCTATAATGAACTCTGATCATTGTATTATTCGGATATTACCCAAGATATATAGCAGATATCACTCTAATATCCTCTCGAATCTCTCCAGAAAAACACAACAAAGATGCTACTCACAAGGAAACGTGCTCAAACTAAGACGTATGTTAAATGACACAAACTGGTAACTTTTCACTGAACACACACTGGATGATACTATTTCCAATTTGACTGACTATCCTAAATTCTGCCTTGATGTGTGCTGTCCAAAACAGATACTTTTCAAAAGAATAGACCGTTTCTCTTCCCCTCATCTCAAAAAGCTTCGAAGAGAAAAAGAGAGACTGTACAAGGCTAAGGATAAAGCTGGTCTTAGGAGAATAAACATCCAAATTTAATTCGAAATCAAGAGGTTGAACAATATTTATAATCAAAGAATTTTGTCATGTAAAACTCCTGGGTACATGTGGAAGCTTTTCAAAGAAATTACAGGTTGTGGTAAGCATAGTTCTTGTGCTCCCCCTATTGATGTAAATACTCTTAATAGATCTTTTATCCGCCTTCCCAATATACCTTTCAGCTTCAATGTAACAAATAACATGACCAGTGACTTTAATAGTTTTAAAACTTCTGATGTTCTTAAATGTTTAAAATCTCTTAAACCTTCCCAGAGTCTAGGTCCTGATGGTATACCTGCCATTGTCCTAAGGAAATGTGCTGATATTTTAGGCAACCCACTTACAAACATTTTTAATACTTCTTTTTCTAATAATGTTGTACCTTCTCTATGGAAAAATATTAAAATCATCCCTGTACCCAAGTCAGGCTCTGGAAATAATGCTAAGTTTAAACCTATCGCTATTACCTCTCCTTTTTTGAAACTAATGGAGAAACTATTGTTACTAAAACTTGTTCCCTCCCTGAGTTTCTCAAACGATCCAAAGCAGTTTGCTTACAAACAGGGTAGAAGTACTTTGGACGCTGCTGCTGTGTTTCATCACAACATTGTATCCTCCTTAGACAAAGGGGCCAAGTATGTCCGTTGTACGTCCCTTGACTATACATCTGCTTTCGACTCTGTACCTAGAGGTCTATTGTTAAACAAGCTTAGCCTTACACAAACTGAGCCCTGGGCCATCAACTGGCTACACTCTTACTTCTCTAATAGGATGCAGTACACGGTATATAATGGTGTGTCTTCCTCTCCCTTGCTTACTGAAGCTGGAGTTCCTCAGGGTGCTGTTCATTCTCCGTTTCTCTTTTCCTTCTTCTTACATGATTTACCTCTCTCAAATGAAATCAACTTCGTCAAATATGCAGATGACCTGTCTGTATCGTTTCCCATTAAGTCTCAGTCAGACTGTCTCAAATTAAATAGCTTCCTGTCGGACATCAGTCAGTGGTCCAAACTAAATGGTCTCGTGCTGAATCCCTCAAAATGCCAGACTATTGACTTCTCCCTTAGGCATAAACGAGATCTACAAACACTAGTAAGTTCTCATGAAAACTGTTGCATTGAGGGGACTACAATTGAAACTAAGTCTAGTGCAAAATACCTCGGTCTAGTTCTATCTTCCGACCTTACTTGGACATCTCATATCCTAACGATTTCTAATAAAGTGTTCTGTCTTACCTACAACATTAAGAAACTTAGACAATCTGGAATCACCCAACCTCTAATTTCACAATTTGTCAACTCTTGTATCTTACCTATTCTACTTTACTGCTCCCCGTTAGTCTTTCCTGGTCTACTGAAAAAGGACTATGCCATCCTGAGAAGGATGTTGAAGGTAGTCAGTAGGACTAGTGGTGTAAAACTCAGTCAGCTAGTCACTACTTTAGTTGATAGGCATCTGAATACATGCGAAAAATGGTCTAAAACCATATTCTCCGACCCCCTACACCCCCTCTATTCCCAACTCTCGCCTTGTATCTCATCAAGTAAAACCAGAAATCAGTATAAAATAATCTATGCTCGTACAACCAAGTACAGGAACTCAACGATACCATACTTCGCCCGTGTTCTAAGCGACAGAGACAATGTTAAGAGTGAAACTTATGACTTGCTCTGTTATTAACGACATAATTTTAGGCTCTTTTATTTCTCTCTTATTTCGTATTCTTTAGAGAACTTCTTCTCAAACATACTTAGCTACCTAAAATATTAACATTGGCTTCCTTTTTTGTACTGTACTATATTCCTTCTATTGTGTATCCACTGGTTACGACTCTATTAGCACTATGAGTATTACAAAATTGTCCTGTCATTAACCATCATGTAATATTAGTTTTGTGGCTGTTTTTTCTTATTTTTCTATACTTTTCGGCAATATTAAACTGACAATCATTGGTTGTGAACGCCATAGTCACCACCTTAAAAAATTTTGTATTATTCAGGATTACTAACACTACCACCACAAACACTGCATTAGACTTTGGTACTTTTTCACATTTTGTGTTTATCCTGTTTTTTGGCTGTTGGTGTTTGTTTAATACTTATTTTAAATGTCTGTAAAATTAGATGCAAATATTGTAGATATGTGCTGAAAATTCCACACTGTACCACTAGTACTGTTTCTGGAATAAAGCAAATTATTATTATTATTATCATTATGAACAGTGAAATGAAACATTAACTGACTGACTGCATTCAACATAGAACTTGGCACCGATGTACAGCAGTTCGAGTTCCCACACTCCCTCCTCCATGCAGCACACGAAGCAAGAGAAGAGAGGCTCAAAAGAGAGATAGTAAACACTGGTGTGGGTGAGGGAAAAAGAACAGTAATAACGAAGGACGATGGATATGATATATCACAAAGAGTGAATTTATCCGCGCTGTCACTGAGAACGATTTTGAACCATATTAAAAATCTCCTCCAACCATTGGTTCTTACCATCCCAAGGACCCCCCACCAACCAAGCATTCTACACCGCCATACGTGTTTGGCTTAAACTAACTGTTGCGGATTTGATTTACCGATGAAGCCATGTTTTAGTTTGGCCACCATTAGCTCTTTTCCTGCCTGATTCAACCTAGGTCAGCTAACATTACCCGTCGAAGAATGCGATGGCTAGGCGCATGCGTAATACAAGTTCTAACTACCTCAACCGATATACCTTCATAACTTCATCGAATAACTTTTCCTCGTTGCCAAAAAACACACGAAGCCTAACCTCAATATTCCTCACTTCAGTATACCACCCAACACACACGGGAGATAGAATGCAGTTAATTCCATCATATAATCGGTTTAGTCTGGATTCTAAAAAAAAATCAAATTTAGCACATTTCCCAATGAAACGATGACATCACAATGTTGGCATCAGTGGCCATCTTTATCAGTAGGTAACGCGACTACAAACACTTGTGCACCTAGGTAGTGAATTTTCTTCTACTTTTTCCTCATAAATTCCTACAGTTGTACATTGTATCAGCAAATGATTACTTGAAAAAGAGAGTATAAACCAATGCCAACGATACTCTCATTGTCTGTACTCACTAAACGTACAAAAACTTACCTTATAATCGCCTATTATATTTTCAACTATAAAATCATGATGCATTGATCCTTTTGGGATAGGCAAACGATCAACCGGACAGGTAGGCGAGTCACGAATCCACGGGTCGATACACTAAAAGCAAAGACGGTAAAAACAATACAGTACAAAGAAATCTATATATATTAGGAAATTTACTACATTCCTGTGTGTTTAATGAACATTTCCATTTTATGGATTAAAAATCAATATGAAGAATTTCTTTTGTTTTCATCCATGTACTGGCATTTATTATTATTATTATTATTATTACGGTGTGCGGACAAGTGAATGTGCTTCACACGAGTAATGAATAGCCCGATTCTCTTCGATTTCTCTTGAGTTTTTCGATCCCACTGAATTACAGATTAATAGAACAAATAACTCACTAACTGGTTTCAACAGAGAACTTGGCACAGATGTACAGCAGTTCGAGTTGCCACACTTCCTCCATGTAGTACACAAGGCAAGAGAAGACAGTTAAGAGAAATTCAAACGAGAGATAACAAACAGAAGTGTGAATGAGGGAAAAAGAATAATAAGCACACCAAGTCCTCCTGATCATCATTCTCCTTTATCCCTGTCACCCCCTCCCCATCCTTTTGCTTCCCTACTACTGTCAGTACTATTCTGCCGATAGGTATATATAATGTATCAAATTATCCTAGTCACCCTGTAATGTTATTCGCGTACATTTATTGATACTATACCCTCGAAACGCACTAGATCTCAAGGCTCTAAAAAGTGCAGTCTCTGTAAGCACGTTGTTACCTACTACGAGCACTCTTAGTTGATGAGTCCCATACAGGAGAAAATGTGCATCCTCGATTATACTGCTAGTTACCAATAACCAAATACAGCCGTTGTATAAACAAATATACATTATTGGGTAAAGTGATATTTAGATACTTAACACTTACACTTTTGCAAAATGAGTGGCCGCATGGTGCACGTTGAGGATTAGAAAATGCCTCCTGGCATATAGGACAGAAGAGATGCGGGCTGATAGATGATGGGTTAACGAAAGACCTAAAAGGTATTTATTTTATTTCATTGAAAGTGGCTACCTTTCTTCGGGAGCAGGCTCAGATTTCCTTGGAGCAGCTCTTTTAGTAGAACGTCTACGTTCCATTGGTTTAGATACCAATATGTTTGTTTGTGGACTTTTTGTGCTAAAATACAAAAATGGAAAAGAAATCATAATTATTTTAAAATCATAGACTGCCTATACTTGATTCATAGATGCTTTAAAAAACGCTGTTTATTTATACGGAAGAAACTCCGTGACAAATGTTCTTACAACAAGAAGTGTCGACAGGTTAAAATGTGTATATGAGAAGCAACAGAGATTGAAGATGGAAAAAGACATTATTACATAGAACATATAGTAAATAAGTAACGAGTACAAGTAACCTTCCATTTACATACACCAAGCAGTATATCGAATTCAGTCCAAAATTTACCTCCCTCTGTATATAAAATTGAGTCTAATTGGCGTAGACGGGATATCCGGTCTGCTATCTAACAAAGGACGTGTGTAATGCTTAGCAATTCGCTTCGTCCTCCTTTATGACTAAGAGAAACACATGGCTATTGAAAGTGGAAGACATATAAACACATAATAAACAGCATACTAGGAGACATCGAGTTCACAAGAGAAGAAACGAAATCCCCTTTTTAGATGCCTTAATCAATGGAACAACCACACGAGAAGTCTAGAAACAAGCATACATTGAATTGACACAAACACACACACACACACAGATCAAACGCCCAACTTTAACGGCAATATTCCAATGACTCACATAAGAAACTGCCTACTAACATTGGCTACCGGAGTTAAGACACACTGTAGCATTCCAGTACAGAGGAAAAATAGAAGACAAATATTAACTGGCTTTCCTCATGAAAAAAGGAATACCCATACACTACTACCAGAAAATGTTGAGACTTGAGTCGAAGTACCAACAAGAAACCAGGCTCAATTACCACAAGAAAACTTATCTTACTACATATATTAGGGATATCTCTGGAATAACAGCTAGAATACTGAAACCATTCGAAGTAGACACAGAGCACAAACCAACACAATCTCGCCACTCAATAGTGTGCAGACCAAAATCCAACAGCAAAAGATGACAATATCAACACTATCTGCAAAAATAAATCGCTTGAACTGTGATAAAAAACCACACTGGCCAAAGTGGGTGTCTCCGCCAACTCAGAACCCACGAACTAGCTGTGGAAAGGACGTTTCCCATCATATCGATTCAGGTATACAATTATGGATACAAATTGTATTGGAAGTAGAATACTTCAACAGGGGAAACCGAAAACTTGTCAGGCATTTCCTACAAACCTGGTACTAATATGAATCAGTGACTAATTAACCTTACCATAAATCAAATTGGTCCACTAATAAAGAAAATAAAAGACAGATTCAGCGAAGAAAATTTTCTTTATCGACGAAATCATCTTCAGAGGCTGTACAATCGTATTTATACTTACAAAAATATATAGTGGTCTATTATTGAGTAATAGGGGGTGACATAATTGATATAATTACTCAGAAGTGGCTTTAGAAGTGAAAATTAGAAGTCGAAAATTACGTGGTACTCAACGGCGAAAAGATAGAAATTTGATAAGGTTAAAATTGCTATTAAGTGAGAATAAAGGTATTTGAGTGTCAATTTAACAAGTGTGAAGAGGGTGTGAAAACATACAAAAGGAGCATATGAGAGTGATAATAGTGAATTAATTATTAAAGCAAAAGCTAACTAAAAGTGAAATTAGAATGAAAAGAAAAAATTTTTTATTTACAAGGAACGATTAGTGAAGAGGTTAAGATCAAGGTAGAATAAGAGACTGGACAAACGTTTTCTGTATACAGAGTTCAGGGTTGTATTGATGAATTGCTAGAGCCTCCGCCATACACAAAAGCCGAAACCTGACGCCCTTTGTACCATTTGGCTTCACTTTGTAGATGATCTTGAAAGACGATTCTGGTGGAGCTACGTGGCCTGAGTTCACCAAATGTTCGAGAATTGAGCTATTAATTGTCTTACATTGTCCCTTTGCTAACCATGCCGGATAATGCTCAGAGATGCGTTTGGAAAGCCACTTCTGAGTAATTATATCAATTATGTCACCCCCTATTACTCAATAATAGACCACTATATATTTTTGTAAGTATAAATACGATTGTACAGCCTCTGAAGATGATTTCGTCGATAAAGAAAATTTTCTTCGCTGAATCTGTCTTTTATTTTCTTCACCACTAATAAAGAATAATGTACATGGCGAATAAGTTGAAGTTCGAAATCAATAGCCAATCACGGCAAAGGTTTCCAGGCAACACGATCATATCATTTAAGGAGAATATGAGTAAGTACACTCCACACCAAAGCTTGCGCCGAAGATGTCCAGAAGGACAATGAACTCGCAGCTAAATCAACCAAATGAGACAATACAACCAAGTGAAATAGAACCTGTTTCCTACAGAAATAACGTTTTACGCCACTAAAAGGAGACGCCACTGTATTACCTGCAGAGTGGCTTAAGCGATGAAAAGATGTTGCGACATGGAAAACGAACCACGTCAGTTATTTTATGTGACCCAGTCAAGTATATTTACCCACACATCACAGTCAGTGGGTGGAATCTCGGTTATCACAGTGTATAATAGCAGTCTAAGTAAACTCTTGCAAGAAATGGCTTCAATAGAGGGATGTCTAATAAGATATGATTATGAGCAATAGTTTATGCTCAAAACATCATCAATTAATATTACTGTACAACACTGTGTGATTTATCAAAATAAAATCTTATCTATAATGGAGTTATACTCTACCACAGTGCCCAAGTTCTATACTTACATCAAAGATACTCGGGAGTCAACTGTTTGAACCAGGAAATACAAGAATTAGAGGACCTAAACTTTGGGGAAGACCAGTAAAACTGTTATACTCTAAAACTGTACTCCCAGATTCAGATTATAAGGATAGAAGGCTCTTGTTGCCTATGTTAATCCTCGCGATATATATCTCTGCAGAGATCCAGTTTCTCTCTGAAAGCGTTCACCGATGGAGCCGTTACTACTGAATCAGGTAACGAGTTCCAGTCGTTGACCACTCGGTGAGAGAATCTAAATCCACACGTATTTTATTCGACCTTGGTTTGAGCACCTTCTTCTGGTGACCCCGTAAATGTATTCTAGAGGGAGAGAAAAGGTTTGAAAGATCAATCCCTAAATCACCCTTGAATATACGGTAAGCCAAAATTGGGTCGCCTCTCCTCCTTCGATATGATAATGGGAAGAGATCTAAATGCTCCATCCTCTTATCATAAGGAAGGTGTGAGATGCCATTAACTAATTTTGTTCCTACCCTCTGTACTCTTTCCAGGGTATGTGCCTCCTTTTTGAAGCATGGACTCGCCGCTTGTATGCAGTACTCTAGATGAGGCCTGACATATGTTGCATAGAGTACTCGGAACATACCCTCGTCTAATCGTTTGAAAGATCTTCGAAGTGCCCATAGCATTCGAAAAGCCTAAGCTGCGGCTCGATTACAGTTTACCGTTGTTTTTAAGTCATGGCTAACAATAATTCCTAAGTCCTTTTGTTCCCTAACATCTGGGAGTCCTGTGTCCCCCATGGAGTACGACGTGTAAGACTTCTCACCTAGGTGCATTACCGCGCTTTTCTTGGAATTAATTTCCAGACTCCAAAGGTTAGCCCATTCGGTTAATTTGTCTAGATCGTTTTGTAGTACCAACCTATCATCGCTACTATTTACGGTTTTCCATATCTTAATATCGTCCGCAAATAGTAACGAAGATGAGGTAAAAATTTTTGGCACTTCATTTACGTATAATAAGAATAGCAGGGGGCCAAGTACCGTTCCCTGAGGTACTCCACTTAGTACTGCTTTCCACCCTGACAGTACACCATTAACCCTTACCTTCTGTCTCCTATCCAACCACTCGCATAAGCATTGGTCTAATCCAAAATGTTTAAGTTTACTAAGAAGACCTAAGTGGGATACCTTATGGAATGCTTTACTAAGATCGATAAATACAACGTCCAGTAGATGGTTTTTATCCCTGGCCTCGACCCAATCTTCCCTAGCTAACAGTAAGTTTGTCAAGCAGGATCGTCCTGGTCGGAATCCATGCTGTTCCACTGCCAGTAAGCCATGTTTTTCCGTATGAGCTAAGAGCTGGTCCCTTATGAGTTTTTCTAACACCTTTGCTATAATGCAGGTCAGACTTACAGGCCGGTAGTTAGGTACTAACTGTCTATTCCCATCTTTGAAGATGGGGCTTATAAAAGCATCTTTCCATTCTCTGGGTAACCTAGCCTGGGTCAGAGACATCTGAAAAATCTCCGTAAGTGGAATGTATATTATATCCGCCAAGGAGCTTAGCAATCTAGGGTGAAGTCCGTTTGGTCCAGGTGATTTACCTGGCTTCAACTTAGACAGTAGTTTCAGAACCATTGCATCATCTACCACAATTGGGGGCATTTTAGGGGCTACACCAGTTACCTCGCTACACCCCTGGGTGGTACGATTAGACGAAAAAACATCACAGAAATATTCGGAGAGCACCTCAGCTTTTGTTTCGTCTGATTCTGCAGCCTCTCCTGTGTTGCTAATGAGGGACGTTATGCCACTACTAGTTTTAGTCCTACGTTTGATATACGAGAACAGTCTTTTTGGATAATGCACGGAATCCAGTACTAACTGTCTCTCATACTCTATACGACTTTTGTCAATCTCAAACTTGCAAAAGTTTCGAACTTTGCGGTATTCTACCCGAAACGCATCCCTTCCAGTCACAGCAAACCGGTCCCAGAAGTTCTTTCGTTTTCTTAGTAACCTCCTTATTCCATTACTAATCCAAGGTGGTTTATGAGATAATTTTCGAGGCGTAGACCAAGGTACAAAGGGTGCAGTGACGCACTCTAGTGTATTCCTAAATCCCACCCAAGCCTCCTCCACAGTCTGGTGTATATCAACATACCAGTCAGCTAGGGTTGCTGCATTTCGGATTGCAGGTATATTCGCTTTCCAAACGTTTGGGCGAGCAGCTGTTGACCTAGGTATGACGGCCTGGATCCTGAACATAAGAGTAATAACTATGTGGTCACTACTGCCTAGCGGCGCCAGGCACCTAATGTTACCAACATCCTCCTTCTGGTGTGTTAGCACCAAGTCTAGAGTGGACGGATCATGTTCAGGATGGTATCTTGTTGGTGCATCCATATGCTGCACAAGTGCGCATTCAAGTACTGCCAGTATTAGTTCCCTATTGAAACAATTGTACGAAGTAGTTGATGTTAATTCCTCCCAAATAATATGCGGGGCATTAAAATCACCTACTATTAGACACCTATTCTTTCTACTCCACGTCCTGAGGTGATTTATAACGAAATTGTCAGCTTGTCTGGTAGGACTTCTATAAATAACCCCTATCGTTACAGTGCCTTTGTTCAAGTTAATGACACAACCTGCGGCTTCACAGGTGCCACTGTCATGAGCTTCCGACAACGCCGACCTAATTCCTATGTCATCTCGAATGTATAGAGCGACCCCCCCACCTTTCCGGCTACTTACTCTGTCTGCTCTAATTAATGCAGATGTACCCAGGTATGAGTGGAGTTAAGTCTATACCCATTAACAACCATGTTTCGGTGATAGCAATCACATCCGGCTGTAGTTCCTCAGTCAACACCCGTAGTTCGGGAAGCTTATTCCTAAGACTACAAGCGTTCGTGTAGCATACTGAGAGACCTATGCGTTCACTCGACTTATGAACAGAGGTCTGGGTAACATAGGTTTCCGAGACCTCACTACCCGAAAACCCAACAGTTTGAGGTCTTTTTCACCTTTTTCTATTCGGGCCTTTAGTTCAGCCACAGCTTCTCTTCTCCTAATTCTATCTTCCAAAGGCCAGTCTGACCTAATTCTCATTTTTTTATTTTTTATCTTGAATGCGTTGTTGAGGATAATAGTTTTCTCCATCTCGTTCCCCAGTACCACCTTCAGCAGTCGTGGGGAACTATCCGTTGCATCGGCGATTCGTTTACCGATTCTGATGACTTTCCTTATGTGAACACCATTCGTTTTTTCCGGAAGTATTTCACGGATGATGGAGCTAACTATTTCGAGATCGTCAGCATGTCGAGCAGCTGGATCTACCTTCTTCGATTCCTCCAAATTCCAAATTACTATACTGTAATTTGAGTCCGAAGGTTTAATCTTGTCAGTGTTTACGGCCGTTGAGACCTTATCACTAACCACAGTACTTTTCTCTTTCCTGTGATTCTTGAGCTTCCTACTCTTCGGCACTAGCCAGGTGGAATCAGATGGTTCCACTTTACTCTCGCCGTAGTTGGAAGCTGTGCGTTCACCAGACACGCAACGCTTCATCGCTGTGGTATCACCCTGCTGTCTTACAATGTTGGCACTGTTTGCCCTCCTAGGTTTTCGGGGCTTTTTACGTGCTATTGTTGACTGCTGGGCACACTTCACCTCTGTTGCTTCTTTCGAAGCTAGGGGATGTGGTTCTGCCTTAGTTTTATGACTAAGGTCAGAATCCTCGTTTATAACATCTGTACTAGATGTTGCATTTTTCCCCTCATCAGAGGTTTTTGGTAACTTCTTCGACATGAGAAGTCCTACGGCCTCTTGGATGAGGACATCCAACGGGTTTGCACAAAATTTGCACATCCATGGAGATGACGGCTTGCTGCTTCTCCTATAGGCTGATGGTGATAAGCCAGTGCAAACTTTATGGAACCATAGGTTGCAGTTATCACACTGCATCCCATCCTCCACCGGAAAGTGGCAGTCCGGTCGTCCACAACTATTTGTGGGATTCATGCTAGTATAAGCTGCTTAAGTTACACACAAATATGTAAATATAATATATATATACCTAAATACAGAGATATAAAAACACAAAAAGTCACAAAAGTGCACAAAAATAGACACTACTTTAACTAATTACACCAGTTAAAGTAAACCAAAAAGCTTATGATGCGATTTACACAACAAAAGCAGAAGTTACTTCACAACGTAAAAAATGCCTATCTCTTTTTCGAAGCGCGCGCACTTTTTAAAAGTCAAATGGCAAAGTTAAACTTTCGACACCAGTCAGCAAACGACCATATCGACTTAAACAGTGAGGGTCAGCATCTAATGTTGAGTGATGATCGCTGTGGTTAATAATTTTGGGGAATTATTTACCGCAGCAAGGTTGTGATTATTATTTGTAAATAAAATGGGGTTTCCCCGCGCAGGTTCAAATCTTGCTCGCGACGTCAAAATGTGATTATTACTTGTAATAGTAGTATTGTATTTCGCAATGACCGAATTACAGGAACTCAACCAAAACACAGAGCGGGATGAATTTAGGAATTTGTATTTGGCGGAATTATATTTTAAGTCATATAATAAATATATTAACAAACAACAGTAAGTATTTAAACAATACAAAGATAGAAGTTTCAATCACCACAAAGGTAGTTATTGACTGAGTAAAGTCATTTCAACACAAAAATAGCAGTATATTATTAATTATATATATAGGATATTAAATGGTGCGCTCGCTAATGTAATTGTTTCTAGAATTACGTATACTAACACAAATTATTGAAGATTTTATAGAATAGAAAATCAGTAAGTTAGTTAAAGGTTCGCTGCGTAAGTAATGGAGTCGAGTTGTACTTAATTGAATACATTGAAGACTGAACTGGCTTTCATTTGCCACTTTACCAACAGTTGTGGTCTTACAGTTTACAGTTTACAGATGTATGTATGTATGTATGAAAAGCTTCCACATGTACCCAGGAGTTTTACATGACAAAACTCTTTGATTATAAATATTGTTTAACCTCTTGATTTCGGAATTAATTTGGATGTTTATCCTCCTAAGACCAGCTTTATCCTTAGCCTTGTACAGTCTCTCTTTGTCTCTTCGAAGCTTTTTGAGATGAGGGGAAGAGAAACGGTCTATTCTTTTGAAAAGTATCTGTTTTGGACAGCACACATCAAGGCAGAATTTAAGATAGTCAGTCAGATTGGAAATAGTATCATCAAGTGTGTGTTCAGTGAAAAGTTACCAGTTTGTGTCATTTAACATACGTCTTAGTTTGAGCACGTTTCCTTGTGAGTAACATCCTTGTTGTGTTTTTCTGGAGAGATTCGAGGGGATATTAGAGTGATATCTGCTATATATCTTTGGTAATATCCGAATAATACACGTATAAATGATGTGCAAGGAATACGTGAAGGACAGTTAAGTGGACAGCGTTCACATTTATACATATCACTCACAAAGGCGAGAGTTCCGAAGCAGTTGGTGAGTGCGTGGCCCTTAATCTTATGGATCTGGTGTTCGAATATGACAACATGATGTGATTATTAAAAATGATGAATGTGATTAATAGAAATCAGTCTGGTTGGATGATGAGGAATAAACTGCTCGGTGAAGGTTTGGAAACAGCCAACATTATTTTATGGACAATTAACACATTTTATAATTTCAAAAACATTACAATGGTTATTAGTAGAGGAAGAACCTGGAAGAGGTGACTATGAACACTACCAGCTGAAAGGGTGTGGAATTTAAATTTAGCGTTGAAGCACAGGAGTCTGAGTTACCGCGTTACGTGTTGCACACAAAAGTGGAGAAAATGATTCAAAAGTACTGTCCTTGGCAGCAATACGAGGGATAAACAATACTAACATGGAAATACATTAGGGTTTATGCATATGGGACATCACGAGGAGTAAATACATACGCGCCACTGACAATAATTTTCAGCCACATCTCTAATAGCCTTTAGAACCCCTAGGAGCTTGAACCAGACAGCCTACCACTTCCCGACGTGGCTCAAAGTAACTGTCGAAGATTTCGCAGACTGATGCTAGGTTTTGGTTTCACCACTGAGTGCTTATCGACTGACTGACTAACTTGTTTTAACATAGAACTTTGCACCGATGTGCAGCAGTTCGAGTCTCAACACTCCATGTAGCACACGAAGCATGAGAAGAAAGTAAAAAGAAATGCAAAATAGAGACAGTAAACAGAGACATGAGGCAAAAGGAAAAGCAGTATTTAAGGAACATATGGTTTCATTGGGTATTATAAGTCACAAGGATTGAATGCATCTGCGGCAGCCATTGAGAGCGAAAATTTTGAGCCATATCAACATTTGTCGCAAGCCTTCATTGGTTTTCACCGTCCTGTCAGGAAGTCTGCACCTTCCTACGTGGCAGGCTTAAACTAAGTGTTGTGGATTTCATTGACTGGTGACATGTTTTGGTTTGCCCACCACTTGCTCTTTTCCAACCCGAACCTATGTGAACTAACATTGCCCGTCGGGTAATATGATGGCTAGGCATTCGCAACACATGTCCTAACCATCTCAATCGATGCAACTTCACAGCCTTGTCGATTGATTCCCCCTCCTTATCTGTAACTTGACGCCTTACCTCAATTTTACTTACCGGTGGCTGTTTTCCAAATTATTACTAAGTCCCCTAACATCGCCCACCACGGAAGATTGTGACCTCCAATATGCAACACGTCTGCTAGCCGTCTGAATAGATAAACCTTCACAACCTAATAAGTAGACTCACTCTACTGCTCTAACCTTCAGTTACCAAAAATTTTCGATTACTCGTATTGCATCTGATTACATGGATTTATTTTGTTTCAATTATGCAATAATGTGACCAAATCGTAACACTTACTCTCGCGAATATTTAAAATGTTTTCAACGTGATGATTTACGAGTTTCTAATAAACTCAAGGAAAAGCATCATTGTGAGTGGTGTCGACACTTAAAGTGTACCACAATGCATCAGATGACTCGCTTTTATCGAACAAGAGTGGTATTTGCAGGTTGTGAAGTAACTTCTGCTTATGTTGTGTAAACCGCATCAGAAGTCCTTTGGTCTACTTTAACTGGTTTAATTAGCTGAAGTATTGTTGTTTTGTATATCTCTGTATTTAGCTATTTGCAAATAGCTGTGGGAGACCGGACTGCCACTTTTCTGTGGATGATGGGATACAGAGTGATAACTGTAACCTGTGATCTCATAAAGTTTGCACTGGCTTATCATCACCAGCCTATGGGAGATGCAACAAGCCATCATCTCCGTCTGTGTGCAAATTTTGTAGTAGCCCTCTGAACGTGCTCATCCAATAGGCCGTCGGACTTCTTATGTCCACGAAATTGACAAAAACTCCAGACGATGGAAAAAGGCAGCATGTGCTACCGATGCCATGGAATTATTATTATGCATAGCGTACAAGTTGTGTAGACTGCAGAAATCCGTTTGTTGAAAGTTTTGCCCGATTTCCATGTTCTTGTCTGGCTATGACAAGGTATTCTTGGTAGGTGTCTACTGTGGTTCATGTAAACCTTTGCATAACTCCGTTTTAATTTCCACATGGCACACCTCTAAATTGTCGTGACTTGTTGACTACTCATTAGTTTACATGGAGCCACAGTTGACCGATACCAAGAATACATTCAAATGGTGAGTTTACTTTCGCATTCACTTACCTTAATTATAATACGCACACACTTTTGTATCAATATACTTCTTGCAAGACTTCCCTTCTTCCTATGTCCCTATTTTCGTATCTAATAGTCGTACATTATTTGCAGATGACTAAGCAGTTCCTGGTAGTCAAAGTCCCTGCCATTGATGAGATTTTGGTAGTTAGCGAGGTGTGGACTACTGGTAAATCATTGATTATCCCACGGTCTTATTCGTATGCTGGAGTCATAGGACATGCAGAGGCTGCCTCGGGTTCCATGACTTATGAGTTCCTTCTTTTGGGACGCTACATTAACGTCACATTTTTTACTAATGTTCCTTTTCAGATAATTTTGAGGAGGCAGTTGCAGTGAAAACTGCATCAGAAATTTTGTGCACATCAATTAGGAGCTGGTCATCTGAGGACACGGAGCCTTCAAGCCAATGCAGGGTAAACCGGTAAGCCATTATTCTTGACTGCTCTTCCCAGTATTTCGAAACCAACCAGAAAAGTTTTGGAGTATGCTGCCCCTTTGAACTATTATCCCCTTTGGTAAGTCTCAGTTTTTGAAAAATTTCATTTCCATATCACCGCTGACGTAAACAAAGAGAACATACCAGATTCCGAAAGCACACGAATGAATTGTTCTGGTGATTTATAGGATTTTTTACCTCTATGACATGTCGACAGATTGTAAATTCGTTTGCCAAGATTGTTAAATATATGTTCAACTAAAATCAACTGCTTTTTGATATCGTGAGTCGTCGAGCTACTGCTGGTTTGCTGTTTTCTGAGGCGACCTGTGTACATAATAGATTTGACTCTGTGTTAGTTGTCGACTAAGGGTTAAATGCGGAACCGTAGGCGCGTTGTCCCATGCTTTAGTCAGTCATAGAAAGTTAGGGCGCATTGCAGATATTTTGGCGCAGGCTTAGTGAATGCGCCGGAAGATTTGCCCCCAAAATTCTGCAGTGTGCCAGAAAATAATGCTAGCTGGGCATGAATGAGGATTCTGGACTGAGTCATAAGACTGGGACAGAGCCACATCCCCAAACTTCGAAAGACACAACAGAGGTACAGTGCGCCCAAAAGTCCGCAACAGTACTAAAAGCACCCCGAAAATCTAAGAGTGAAGGCACTGCCGACATTGTAAGACCGTTGGGTGATACCACAACGACGAAGCGTTGCGTGTCTGTGAAACGCACGGCCTCCAACTGAGGTAAGAACAAAGTGGAATTGACTTATTCCACTTGGTCAGTGCCAAAAAATAGGAAGCTGAAGAATTATAGGAAAGAGAGAAGCACTGGGCTTAGTGATAAGGTCTCGACGGCCGTAAACACCAATAGGATTGTTAAACCTTCAGACTCAAATGACAGTATCCTAATTTGGAACTTGGAGGAATCGAAGAAAGTAGATGCAGCTGCCCGACATGTTGAGGTAGTTGTCTCCATCATCCGTGAAAGACTTCTTGAAAAGACAAATAGAGTTCACATAAGGAAAGCCATCAGAATCGGTAAACGAAAAGCCGATGCAACGGAAAGTTCCCCATGACTGCTGAAGATAGTACTGGGGAACGAGATGGAGAAAAGTATTATTCTCAACAACACATTCAAGATGAGAATTAGGCTCGCCTGGCCTCTGGAAGTTAGAATTAAGGGAAGAGAAGCCGTGGCTGAATTGAAGGCCCGAATAGAAAAAAGTGAGAAAGACCTCAAACTGTTGGGTTTTCGGGTAGTGAGGTCTCGGAAACCTATGTTACCCAAATCTCTGTTCATAAGTCGAGTGAACACGTAGGTCTCCCAGTATGCTATACGAACGCTTGTAGTTTTGGGAATAGGCTTCCTGAACTAGGAGTGTTGTCTGGAGTACTACAACTTTATGCGATTGCTATCACTAAAACATGGTTGCTAGTGGGTGTAGACTTAACTCCACTCATACCTGGGTACATCTGCATTAATTAGAGCAGACAGAGTAAGTAGTTGGGAAGGTGGGGTGTTACTCTATTCATCCGGGATGACATAGGAATTAGATCAACATTGTCGGAAGCTCACGACAGCGACACCTGTGAAGCCGCAAGTTGTGTCATTAACTTGAACAAGAGCATTGTAACAATTGGGGTTATTTATAGAAGTCCTGCCAGCCAAGCTGACGACTTCGTACTAAATCACTTCAGGACGTGGAGTAGCAGAAATAGGTGTCGAATAGTAGGTGACTTTAATGCCTCACATATTATTTGGGAGGAATTAACATCAACTACTTCGTACAATTGTTTCAACAGGGAACTCATACTGACAGTGCTTGAGTGCGCACTTGTGCAGCATATAGATGCACCAACACGATACCATCCTGAACATGATCCGTCCTTTCTAGACTCGATGCTAACACACCAGAAGGAGGATATCGGTGACATTGGGTGCCTGACACCGCTAGGCAGTAGTGCCCACTTTTATGTTTAGGATTCAGGCTGTCATACATGGGTCCAAAGCTGCTCGTCCAAACGTTTGGAAAGCGAATATACCTGCAATCCGAAATGCAGCAGCCCTAGCTGACTGGTCTGTTGACACACACCAGACTGTCGAGGAGGCCTGGATGCGATTTAGGAGTACACTAGATTGCGTCACTGCACCCTTTGTACCTTGGTCTACGCCTCGAAAACGATCGCATAAACCACCTTGGATTAGTAATGAAACAAGGAGGTTATTAAGAAAACGAAAGAACTTCTGGGACCGGTTTACTGTTACTTGGAGGGGTGAGTTTTGGATGGAGTACCAAAAAGTTCGAAACCTTTGTAATTATAAGGCTGACAAAAGTCGTATGGAGTACGAGGGACAGTTAGTACTAGATTGTGTGCATTATCTGAAAAGACTGTTCTCGTATATCAAATGCAGGACTAAAACTAGCAGTGGCATAACGTCCCTCATTAGCAACACTGGAGAGGCGGCCGAGTCAAATGAAACTTAAGTTGGAAAGCTCTCCGAATAGTTTCGCGGTTTTTCCGCCTAATCGTACCACTCATGGGTGTGGCGAAGTCACTGAAGTGGCCACTAAAATGCCTACAATTGTGAAAGAGGATGCAGTGGTTCTCAAACTACTGTCTGAGCTGAAGCCATATAAATCACCTGGACCTGACGGACTTCACCCTAGATTGCTAATCTCCTTGGCGGATATAACATGCATTCCACTTACGGAGATTTTTCAGACGTCTCTAAGCCAGGCTATGCTACTCAGGCACTGGAAAAATGCATTTATAAGCTCCATCTTCAAAGAGGGGAACGGGTGGTTAGTACCTAACTACCGGCCTGTAAGTCTGACATGCATTATAACAAAGGTATTGGAAACAATTATAAGGAATCAGCTATTAGCTCATGTGGAAAAACATGGCTTACTGGCAGTGGAACAACCTGGACTCCGACCAGGACTATCCTGCTCGACAAACTTATTGTTAGGTAGGGAAGATTGGGTAGAGGCCGGGGATAAGAACCATCTTAGCCTTGACTTAAAAACTAAGGCGAAATGTAATCGAGCCGCAGCTTAGGCTTTTCGAATGCTATGGGCACTTCGAACGATTAGACGAGGGTATGTTCCGAGTACTCTATGCAGCATATGTCAGACCTCATCTAGAATACTGCGTACAAGCGGTGAGTCTATGCTTCAAAAAGGAGGCACATATCCCGGAAAGAGTACGGAGGGTAGGAACGAAATTAGTTAGTGATATCTCACACCTTCCTTATCACATGAGGATGGAGCATTTAGATCTCTTCCCATTATCATACCGAAGGAGGAGAGGTGACCCAATTTTGGCTTACCGTATATTCAAGGGTAATTTAGTGATTGACCTTTCAAACCTTTACTGTAACTCTAGAGTACTTTTATGAGGTCATCACAAAAAGGTGCTCAAACCGATGTCGAATAAGATACATATGGAATTCAGATTCTCTCACGGAGTGGTCAACGACTCGAACTCCTTACCTGATACAGAGGTAACAGCTCCATCGATGAACGCTTTCAAACAGAGACTGGATCTCTGCAGAGATATATACCGCAAGGATTAGCATAGGCAACGAGAGCCTTCTATCCTCATTGTCTGAACCTGAAGATTAATTACTTGGATGCTCTAATATGTTCAAATATTTATCGTAATACAGGTGTAATAACGCGTCAAGAAACTTGACTCCACGATTCATATGATGACAATGTAATCTCTCTAAATGGTTTCACTATGTACAGACAAGACCGAAGCAGTGCAAGGAAGAAGCGAGGTGGTGGTGTTGCTACTTTTATCAATTCTCAGTGGTCTGTTGCCAACAACGTCTGCTTTAAATTCTCAAATGATAATATTGACTGTATAACTGTTAAATGTCGACCTAAACACCTGTCTAAGTATAGCTTCATTTTTATCACGAACACTTATGTCACACCTTGTTGTAGTACTTCAGAACTATCTATGTTCGCTGATGAATTCACTATTTTCTCTGCCGCCTCTTTTGGTAACTCATTGTCCATAGTTAAAGGTGATTTTAATTCTTGTGACTGCAGTTTTCTTACAGTGCTAGGTCATGAAAATGTCGTTAACTTTCCCACCCGACTGGATACTTCTCTTGATCTTGTATTTATAAATGACTGCGGAATATACGAAGCTCGTAAAAGAGCCCTACTGCTTAACTCAGATCATTGTATTGTACGGGTTTTACCCAAAATTTATGGAAAGTTACACAAGAGAACCTCTTCACACCCGTCCAAGGAAATTGTACATGGATGTTACTCTCAGGAGAATGTTCAGAATCTTAGGAGCATGCTCAAAGACAAAAGATGGGACTTGTTTAATGAAGACTCTCTTGAGGACACTATCTCTAATATTACATGTTATCTCAAATTTTGTCTTGACACCTGTTGTCCCAGAGAAACACTCTTCATCAGATTTGGCCGTTTCTCCTCCCCTCAGCTTGAAAAGCTTCGCAGGCAAAAAGAAAAGTAATATAAAATGAAGGATAACATTAGTTTGAAAGGATTTAACATGCTAATCAAGTCTGAAATACACAGATTGAATTTAATTTATAACCAGAGTTTTATATCCAGCGAAAATGCCTCTAATATATTGAAACTTTTCAAAGAAGTCACTGAGGGTAAGCAGACGCATAGTATTCCTTTTTCATTTGATGTGTGTACACTAAACAATTCTTTCATACATTCTCTCACAAATGCCAAACTTTCTAGTGTCAGAAGTGCTAATGAAGCCGGCTTCTCTGATTTCAATACGAATGACGTTCTAAAATGTCTCCAGTCTCTGAACCCATCTTGTAGCCTAGGTCGATATGGTTTGCCTAGCCCTATTCTAAGAAAATGTGCAGATATCCTGTGTTATCCTCTCATGGACATATTTAATGAATCTTTTTCCAGAAATGTCGTGCCAGCCGTTTGGAAGGACATTAAAATTGCACCTATACCGAAGTCATCTACTGGAACATGTTTTAAATTTAGACCTATTGCTATTACCCCTACTTTTCTTAAAACTATGGAAAAGTTACTCTTACTTTGTTAAGTATGCGGATGATCTAACTATTTCAACGACTGTTAACTCCCAGCTACACTGTACTAAGATTAACAGCTTTCTATCAAGAGTTAGCAAATGGTCTTCGTCCAATGGTCTTAAACCAAATCCCTCCAAATGCCGGACTGTTAATTTCAGTCTCTGATGTAAAAGAAAGTTAAATGAAGCTTTTGGTTCCTATGAACGTTGCAAAATTGATGATAGTGATATAGAAATCAAGTCTGAAGTTAAGTATCTTGGATAAATTCTTTCTTCTGATCTATCCTAGTCGTCCCATGTATTAGCGATTTCTAAAATAATATTTCGTCTGAATTTTTACATTAGGCAGATAAGGCACTCAGGCATGACCCTAACAATCCTTTTATAGTTTGTCAACGCTTGCACCTTACCTATTCTTCTTTACTGTTCACCCCTGCTTATTCTTTCCTGGATTGCCTAAAAAAGACTATGTCATACTTGGTAGAGCTCTGAAGACTGTCAGTCAGTAGGGCGAGAGGTATCCCATTGAGCTATATCGTTGACATCATCATTGGTGGGCACTTGATGTCATGCAACAAATTTGCTAGAGGAATTTTGTCAAAGTGTGAGCATCCAATTTACCCGCAGCGCCAACGTTGCGTCTCCTCAGGTAAAACAAGAAGTCTTTTCAAAAGACTTTCTGTACGTACGTCTAAGTACAAAGATTCCACTATACCATATTGTTATTGTTTATAATCCGCTCAACTTTTTGTTTTTATTTGTTCATTTTATCACAAGTGTGAACATCATTTAAGCTGTTTTATAACTGTTAATTTTGTATTTCCCCTCACTATGCTGCTATATCAACAGAATATTAGATTCAATACTCTATAACATGCTAAAATTTCCAAACTGAATCGACAATACTGTTTCAAACAAACTCACTGCAATTATTATTATATTTATTACTCTCATTTTCTACTTGGAATATTTTTGACTTTATATCGTAAGTGTGGACAAATTCCCCTGGTTAATTTTGTTCTAATTTTTAATTTTATGTATATTTTGAGTAAATCAGATGCAATATTATGACAAATGCTGAGAATTCAATTCTGTACTATAAGTGCTGTTTTTGGAATAAAGTAGATTATTATTATTATTACTATTATCATTATTACCTAATAAACAAGCTACATCTAACTTCAACTTTACTGGCCATATTATACCACTGAAAATATGTGGTAGAACTCAGGTACCTATGTTCAAACATAAGTAGCTCGTCTTCTCTTATATTCCACTTTCAATGGCTGTATCTCACAGCCAGCCATGGCGAAGGACGGAGCGAACTACAGCTTAGTACACACGTCATTTGACCAATAGCTGGATATCACGTGTACGCCAGTGATGTCGTAGGTTGTTGAATTCCAGAAAAGCCTTCTGTTTCGTTGCTGATAAGCAGCATATTTGAATGGAATGAAACATTTTAGTCATTACTAAGAAAAAGCTCTTAGTAATTATCTAACTGGTGTGCCTGAACTACGAAGTCTGAGGATACGTTTTCCCAGATGAAAGGGAGAATGCAAAACAGCGTCCGATGCCGGTTAGGAAGAAATGAATGCTCAAGAGGCCTAGGCGTTTATTTCGGTGATTGGGTGTTTGTGTGTGTTTGTTTTAGGCATACGTTTTTGATGCCATGGATGGTGCACAGCATGGAGTGATAAAACATACTGTGGTATGTCAAAGAATAATGACTGATTGACTGCACGGTGTTACACAAAAACAACGATTTGGAGCTTGTGTGATGCAGTGTAATCTGAGGGCGAAATGTAATATAGCGCGAACGTTTCTCCTTAGTTCGACTGGATGGGTGTGCGAAGAAAGACGGATCTATGAGTTAGTGTAGAAGGTTACGACGCCTCCAAGATCAAATGTTTAAGACTTCCAGTATCCTTTTTCATTCCCGGATACAAGACTGAAGATTTGTCAGTTGGCATCCAGCCGTATTCCATTTTCGAATGAAGCAACTATAAAAAGCCTATCACTGATGGAACGTTTATCAATGTTAAATGAAGATGGTTAAGGAAGATTTAAAGGTTTCCAAATTAAAACAAGGTATCGATTCATAGATTCATGGTTTGTTCGTCTGGGCCACATGGATATGTCATGACTTGAAGTTTCGTCTTTCGTGACTTCATCAATGAATGAGCTGTTAAGGTGATCAATTTTTGTCCTATCTCAGTCGTTTAAAACGCTGTTATCCTAACATTAATACACACCTTGAAGTCGTCCGTTTACTTGTGTGAATACTTTAAATTGTACTGCATAGATTCAGGTTGTTGAACTGTTGCTGCTCATGCGTTTCTACTGGATAATTTAAAACTACTTGAGAAAGCTTTAATTATCGAACAATGCTTATATGAGGTGGTTGGGGCTGCTCTTACCTGAAGCACAGACGAGAAACCATTAGATTCGAGTTGAATTAAAGATATAGCTGTCAGTTTATCTAACAAGTTAATTCTATCGGGTACGTATAATTGGATTGTTTCAACTGAGGATCCGAAAGCAAGAGAGGCAACACGTACAGGTTTGTTGATTTTGCATAACATAGATTCTGTATATGTATGTTGTATTTTGCTTTGCTTCTTGTAAATGATTTAATTGGTAAAATTTTTATTTATTGAATGAATACTTGCTGAAAGCAAATACTGTTATGTAAAGCATCCTGACTGAAGCTTGGATTTGCTGAGGATTGACTTTGTAAGAGGAACCTAGACACAGGCGTAGGTTGAACAGAAGTCGCTATCTGTTCTTCGTTCTGCTGTGATGTTAACCTGTTGTTATTAACTGCCAATAATGAAGAAGTCATTTCAATCTAGTTGTTGTTGTTTGTTTAAATGTAGATGTTGGTGTTTCTGGTGTAGAGTTAGTCACAGCGCTGCTTTTTCTTCAAATGACTGAATGAATACTCTCTTTAGCTACATATTGTTTACATGATATTGTCTTGTTGTGTATAATTACAAACATTTTGAGCCTGTTGTGTTTAATGATGCGAGAATAGATTAGATGATGATAATGATGATGATCAAATAAAGTATAATTACATTTCAGTGGTTTACACAAAATGATGAGTTTTTGTTTTTGGTTATATTTCGAGCAAAATTACTGCCCATGTTCACACCAACTTTTGGAATTATTTTGTTTTTTAAAGTATGCCAGCGTCATTGGAGGTGACTGGAGAATGTGAGACTAGTTGTTGGAAGGTAGAGAAAGTGAAGAAAGCGTCAAATATATGGGACAAGGATAGGGGTGATATGAGTGCCAGTTAATCGCATGTTCGCAAGGATATACAGGAAGATAGCGATAATAATAACGATGTTGGTGAGGTTGTTGACATTGAATTGATTGTAGATGAAGTAACTCGTTCATATGATGAAAAAAGCTGTTGTCGATGACTGTTCAACACAACTGTTGGAAAGGCTGAATCCCAGTGCCATTAGTTCTTTAGCTGTTGAAGGTAATAACGCATCTCTCTTGCGCAATACCATAATTATAGAGTTGTCTGATGATGATGACCATGGTGATGATGGTGGTTATGATGCTGATGATGAAGATAGTGTGGAAGAATTCTGTTGTGATTGGTGGTTAAAATGTGTGAATTAACAGTAAGATTGCTAATAAAAGTAATGCTGGTGCGAATTATGAACTTTCAGAGATACCCAGCCCAGCAGAGTCACTTTAGTAATTTGATATAGTGCAATAGTTGATCTACTGTGAATTCTTTGTTTCTGAAAATCGTCTTGTACAAAATCCTTTCATATGTTGGATTTTTCAAAGCAAAGCAAACACTTTAATCAGATGATTGTTTTGTTCGACTGTCTTGTTTTTTTCTTTGTTTGTGTTCACATGTTGTTTCCTTTAAATGTTTTATTTGAATGGCTTAAAGAGGTAAAATTAGTTAAGGCTAAGATTGTAAACTTGTTATTGATGGGTAAGGGTACACAGTTATCCCTTATCATAGACAGACATGTTGAAATTTTGAAGAGAGGATGTTCTGGCTCATATTGCCTAAACTGACATTTCGTTATCTTGCCTCCATAGCCCATGGGAGGAAGATGGAGGTTTTATGTGTTGAATAAAATAATTCATCTCAGACTGTTTCTTTAGTGAACGTGGAGACGGTTGGAGACTTTCAAGTGTTGAGTTGTGGGGATTTGAATAATTTGAACCTGAAAATATTTGGACTGTGTTTGTAAACTTAGGAGCACTTGGAGCTGTCTGCCTTTGCTCGGTGATGAGCTAGGGATTAGTTTGCGATGATGATCATCTTACCACCAGGGTGAATTCGAATGACTTGTAGATTTAAGTTATGTCAACTCTCGATGTTACGCTACTGATTTTCGCTTATCGCCGTGTTTTTCAGGTGGTATATATTCAGACGGTAACTTTTTTGGTCAGTTGCTTGATGATGTGGAGTGTAGATATTCAGACGAGAATATAAAGCGTTGTAGGCAATTGTAAATGGTATTTCGGATGAATGTTACTGAATTGATTAAATGCTTTTTTATGAACTCGTCTTTCTTTCTTTTCATTATATCTTAAGGCAGGTATTCAGCTTCGTTTTTCAGAATTTGAGCATCGTTTGTAATCGGTTTGATTTCACCAACATCTCTTGAACACATAGTGTTGTCTTTTAGTCAACGCAATGATTCAATCTCTCAATGAATTGATTAATTGGCTTCACACCAATGGTTTAGAGCTCTGTATTCACAGAGTGTGAATTATTTGAAACTTCGTTGCAGCTGTTCATCGGGATGAGGTTTTATTGTTGACTACTTCTATGCGGGTCTTATAAAGACGTGTTAGAGAACATCATCCAGCATGGCTGCAAAGAGGAGGCACTGGTTCAATCAGGAGCGCCATAACTGAACACCTCGTCAATACCTGTCACAGCATCTTAACTGACGCATCATACAAAGTCATTTGCAAAGTAAAAAAAATCTGCCAAAGGCAGTGTGTTTCCGACTTCTTTGTACTTCAGAAGCTGTCGCCATGTACATCGAAAAGCCGAAACTGCGTGTTTAAAAGAAACCAGACCAGCCTTTACAACTACCGTGGACCTAGTTCGGTATGTTTCCTTATCCCTCAGTTTTTTTGTTTTGCTTTGTTCTCTGTGTGTGTATTTTTCTCTCTTTGTCTTCATTCAATTCATCCCATTTTTTCATTTATAAAATCAGTTTTTCTAAGTTTGTTTCCATGTTCCTCCTGGTCACACTTGTAATCCGTTTAGGATAACCATTTTACAATTATATTCTAATCCTGTGTAATTTTTTGTTTCTAAGCCTCTTGTAGTTCATATCAAGTTGAAAATAATTGTCAGCTTTTATTCGCCTTTAAAATTATTTCTGCGGTTATCAAGTATTAATTTTGCATACGTTCTAATCCTATGTAATATTGTCTCTAAGCCCCTTGTAATCTATATTCATACCTTCAAACTTTCATATGAAGTTGAAAATTATTATCACCTTCTTCGTTACTATGTGGAATTAAATAATTAATAATTGTATCCATGTAAACTAATGTATATAATTGCGATTGTACAGCTTTTGAGAATGAAATCGCCGGAAAGACCGTCATCTTTGCTGAACTTCTTGTTGTTTTCCCTCTATGTCAGATCAGTTGTAATTTAGTGGCTCTTCTTGCCGTTATGGTGTGTGTGTGTGTATGTGCAAATGCTTCAGTCTTTTATCTTAACTTTATGGTATTTATCAGATGTATGCACTATCATAAATTAAGTCTGCTTCTCTTATACACTTTTACAATTTGTGTTTCTCTTTGTAAATAGACATGCTTATTGTTTTCACTATAGGTTGGACATCAAATTCCTCGTTATTATAATAATAATTATTATTATTATCTGTCACCATTTCCTTGGTCATCTTATAATCTCAAGCGTAATATGCAAACTACTGTTCAGTATTTGTACTTTCACCTTCAATTATTATTATTATTATTATTTCTGTCTGTCTGCTTTCGACATAGAACTTTGCACCGATGTGCAGCAGTTCGAGTCGCCACACTCCATGTATCACACAAAACAAGAGAAGAAAGTAGAAGAAATGCACAATAGCGACAGTAGACAGAGATATGAGACAAAGGAATAGTAATAACGAAGAGCAATACACTCCATTATGGATAAGATTTTATTTTGATACATCACACAGTGTTACACAGTAATATTAACTGATGACGTTTCGAGCACAAATTATTGCTCATAATCATATCAAGTTGTGTGAGTAACTTGATATGATTATGCATTTACTGCATTTAATTAAATTTTGTTTTTGTTCAACGACGATCCGACTTTAGAAACCTGTCAGTTGACCATTCCATGTAGGTTTTCTAAGAAATAACCTTATTAATGTTCCGTTGAGTCTTCTTTTAGTTTCACGTCAAGAAAAGGAACTCTGGATTCATCTTCTCTTTCAACAGTGAATTTCAATGTTGGATAGCGGTTGTATAATACCTGTAACAACCAACTGAAGTCACAATTTTTCTCACGAACGATGAAAATGCAAGGAATATAATTGAAAATTTTCAATGATCGGCTTTAAACGACCTTTCTCGGGGCTTATCACGGAGCACTCTGCTAGTAATGTACCCAAAGAAGGTCACATTGTAATGTCATCCTATCGTCTGTAAATGGTATTTAACAGCCGCAACTGTACAGCTAACGGAAATGAATTCACCGAAAAGAGCCTCTTTGTTGAAATAACTTTTAGTTCACTTCATTGAAATAGTTTTGATTTTCAGACAGAATGAGTAATAACTAAGTCTGTTTCTGTCGTTTTCAACGCATCAGTGATTCGTTTGTCTGACTGTTCATTCTTCCAGTTAAAGTATACCCAAAGTGCGCATTAAGGTTGTTGAACCAATAAAATGAAAGTAGGATGTGAGATTTATTTTTTCATCTTTTTGGCCGGGATTAATGAGTTGCTAGAGGCACACATTACCATGATTGAATTAGATTACTCTTGATCAAGTGGCTCTTTTTGTTATTACCGATGTAACAACAGAAGACAAGGGCCAGGCAACAGATCGTTTATTACGAAAAATCAACACGTATTTATAGATTTTTATGTACATTATTGTAGGTCAATGTTAGTAGAAAATACAGTCTGTTGATTGGTTGTTTATCACACAAGGTTAACCTTGCATCTCTTGTGGCTGTGTCAGTTCATCTATATGTTAACTGTAACCGCCTGTCCACCTTGACCTTTGACCTCAATTACTGTCAACCAATTTGGCCAGCAACCATCTCTCACCACAACATGACTAATATTTGATACATAAACATTGACCTCAATTACTGTCCACCACTTGGCCAGTAGACAGCTCTCACCACACCGATATAAATAACTACTTTGATTTCAGGTGGAACATACGGATTCACCACCACCTTTTCATTGTTTCTGGCTGTCTCCCTTCACTTTCAACAGAATCCACGACTACCCACAAGCTTTCATTTTCTCTCAACACGGCTTCTTCCGTGCCACCCCCAGAACCACACCCAACTCATTGGCTTTCATTCGGGTTCCATTAGACTGTGGACTGCTTCGCTCCCACGATAATTCTTCGTTGCTTACCCTTTCTTCTCGACTATCTGATCTTCAGCATAGAAAGCGGCTGTTGATCAAAGTCTGCAGTGATCTGTTGAAAATGTTCTAACTACACTTTACTTATTTTAGTCGGCCAACATATTGATTCAGAACTAATAATTCATTTTATTAGCCTGTATTCACCTTAGCCAAAAGTTCATTTGTTGTCTGCCCGTAAACGAGCCTGTATTATGCCACCTTTATTCATGAACTAATCTCTGTTTGTCTATCCGTCTATCTGTTTTTACATGCTTTTTGTTAGGCATATTTCTTTGACTATAAAGATATTATCATATGTTGAATATATAAAATTCTTTGCAGAAACGATGAAGGAAATTTGTAGTTCAGGTGGCTGAATGATATTTTGATTTAGCTGCGTTGGATTTTCTGGTTTAACTTTGAAGTAGCTTTCATTGTGTTTCTTGACAAAATCCCTTCACTACTAACTCCAATATGAGGTCAGCTTTTGCAATTCTACGTGAGGTTATCAGTCATCTCTTCCAATTAGCTTAAACGTGATTGGTTGTTTCCAGAGATTTTTTCATCCTTCTGTTAAACTGTATTGGTAACGATTATTTTGTTGACTGAAAACTGGATGTTTTGTCTATGTGACGACCTCCTTTCTTATTGTTTGATGGATCTAACTCATGCCAGATTGTCTGCCGAGAGGTGATTAGTCCGAGTATCAGGCTTGTAGAAATCTCGGTGTTTCTGTTGCCCAAGGTTTTTACTTTTTTCCAGTGGTATTGGTTTTTATAGTTTTCCACTGATATGAAGGAATGATTGTCATTTACCTCATTGCTACTTCATTAAATTTCATTCTGTTGCCTCATCTTTTTCAGGTGTACCAGTACTACACGATGAGGGCGATGAAGAAGGCTAGCGACATATGTAGAACACCTCTAGGATATTAAGCAATAAAACTATACCTTTTAAAAAACACTAATATTATTCCAAAGTGGAAACTAAACACATCAAATTGAATATTGTACCACAACCAAACATTTTAAATAAAAGTTTTGTTTGTATGACTACTATTAGTCCTTGGACGTGTAAACTGAAACAATCTTTTTTAAGGATATGTAAAGTCAGCAAATGATTTCTGGTGTTATAACAAAAAAGCTACAGACAGCTATTACCATGACGCGGTGGTCAGGCTGGGACATCACGATAACCCTCTACGAGCTGTGCTGGACGTAACGAATATAAATCCAAAAGCCTTTAACATGACATTGTGTAAATCCGTCGCACTGAGTTGGAGGGGTGTTAGGTCGAAGTCGGGTTGTAAATTATCTTCCTGGGGCGACTAGCAAGCCAGTAATGCTGGTACTCTATATTAGAGAAGGCGTTAAGAAAAGTCCACCTCAAAATATTTGTATCCGAAATTACGTCGCAGCGGGCCGTAGTCAGCTGCAAATTCTCTATATAAACACAACTCCGTACTGGTAATGTGTGATGGGCTTCCAGCAGTCGTCGTTTGGGCTTTTCGGTCATGGAACACTAATTCTCCTTCTGTTTCATTTAATAATAGAATAACCTCTGGATACAGTAACCTACACATATGGTTGTGAGATCACGTCGAAACAAAATATGCTCATCAATGATCTGTACCCTGTCCGAATTTCCACAGACATTGAAATTCAATTACTACCTATCTTCAAACATAACAGTGATCAATAACTCGAATAATCTTCTTGCTTGAGTTTATTGATATAAGAATGGAACTTGTGCTCTGTCGCAGAGTATAATGGAACTGCTTGAGTTTAGTTTGTGCAGAGTATAACAGAATGGAGAGTGACAGAGAGATTGATAGCTAAAGCTTCATTTATCGAATCGATTGACAATAAATGCAATGAGAATTATTCAATACCTGCCTAACAGGGCATCTGGAAAATTCTGCTACTTTATAGACAAAAGGGAAACAAGAACGAGGACTGTAAGGGTAATCGAGTTTCGATATTCTGTTAGAACTGAACAACAATAAATTGTATCCGAAATGCCATCATCCATTATTAATTGTACTGTTCCACTGTATGTGATAAATCACCCATTCAAGAAATTAGTGTGGAATTACATACTAACCACAACATTGTCCAATCCTTATATACGTATATATTCTTAGTGATGTCCAAGCAATGTGCAGCAATTATTCGTGACTGATGAAACTGCCTAAGTTAGATGTGAAGCCAGCATACTCATAGACAATATGAAACTCTATTTGGTGTTTCTATTACGTTTACAATATTAGCCAAGCATATGAAATTGGTTTCTTGATGTACAATAAGATGAACTTGTATTTGGCACCCATTAAAGCATGGTCGAAGTCCAGGCATGTACTCCAGAAGGAGTAGCAGCCATGTATGCATCCACGTGATTAATCTGAATCCAAGCTTGATTGGCACGGGTGGGATGCCATCCAGCGCTACAGCGACGGAGGTACCGGAAGTGGGGGCTGGTTAGAAATAAGTTGTGACCTGCGCAAAGCTACGAGGAACTAGAGACGCTCGTCTTTAGGATATCTGCTGCTAAGTCTCCACAGATTCATAGTTAGCATTTTTTTGGTACGGAACAGCATTCTTCTCTTTTTGGTTTTTGTTTCATGTTGGTCTTAGCAACTCGTGCCAGGTGTCAATCAGAGTCAGGATATTTTTGAGAAGTAAGTCCTTATAAACAGTCAGTGTTGCGATTGCTTCTGAACACCCGAGTGAATGAAGTGATAAGAGCTCTTTGTGAGCCATCGATATCTAACTAATATAGTTGGCCATTCCGTAACTGTTTGTTTCCTATGGATAGATCCTTTAAGAGTCGCATAATTTCTTCTTCTCACCTGTACGTCCAGAAACGCAGTGTTTCATTGATTTTCTATTTCCAATGTGAATTTAATTAAAAACTGGCTTTTTTTGAACACTTGTAACTTTAGGTCACAAGAACCACGACGGACCATAAAACTACCGTCGATGCCCCTATTTTACAACAGTAATTTATTCACAGTTAATTTCACAACTTCTTTTCAAAAAACGGTAATAGAGCACTTTACCAAAACTGCACCAGCAGGTGCACACAATAAACCCAACTTTTAATATGCAAAATAAGAACACACAACGGAGTCCAACAATTCCTATATTCTGTGATCTCAAGACGTCATTAGACACCATCGACCGAGATGTGATGGTGTGGCAGTGTTTGGCCATGAAGGCAGTGAGGAAAAAGTATATCGCACTAACCAAGGCACTTGACTCAAACTCACGAAGCTATGTAAGAGCCCACGGAGAGTTTTCATCTCAGATGACTACAACCACCAGTGGTGTCCGGCAGGGATGCCCGCTGTCCTCATTTTTGTTTCACTTCATCACAGACGTACTAATTGACTTTAGTGACATAGGGAGTGACTTGTTACCACGAAACAGTCTCGTCAAAATAGAGTGAGAGTGTGACAGTCCTCCTGGGTGAAGACGCTGATAAAATGCAGTCTTCTGAACAAATTGAACAGAAATCTTCAAATGTCTGACATACGATTCTATCCTGTCATTTGTAAGACGATGCTACAGGGCTGTACTACCCTGACAACTAGTTCAGGAATGTGGAGTGAAATGGTAGAGTAAGCTGGCGACCTCATCTATTTGGGAAAATGCATTATCCTCAATGGACTGATTGTGAACGGAATGTCAGAACGGTTATGTGTAGACTGTTTATTAGACAAGGAGAGTAAGTCTGCCGATGGGGTTGTGAAGGTGAATCTATTCAGACGGTTAGGACATGTCTTGAGCATCTCAGGGCACAGCCATTTCTGATGAGCGACGTTAGCCAACCTAGGAATAAGTTGGAAAACAGGCACCAGTGGTCAAACCAAAACCTAGCATCAGTTCGTGAAATCTTCGATAGTTACTTTGAGCCACGTAGGAAAGTGGTAGGCTGTCTGGTTTAAGTTCCTCGGGATTCTGAGATCTAAAAGCTGGAGGCTATTGGAGATATAGCTAGAAATTATTGTCAATGGCGCGGATGTATTTACTCCTCGTGATGTCCCATATGCATTAAACCCTAATGTATTTCCATGTGAATTTCCTCCCCCCACCCCTCCATAATTCTGTTGGTGATAGTACTTTTGAATCCCTTTCTCTACTTACTTCTTTCAATGAATCATTTTCAAGCTTTGCAAGAAAATCTGTGAAAATTGAACCTAATGGGAAGCCATGACAATACTGTCGTTTTGTTTGTAATAAAGGTTGTTGAATGTGAAGAAGTGTACTTTCATAATGCATCTTACAAGCAGATCTTTGAGACTAATGATTGGAATTCCAACATCGAATTGCTTTTTATTATTTGCTGTCATACAAATTACAGTCTCCATAAGCGCTGCATTGATGAAGAGTGATGTGACATATAACGACAGCATTTGGTTCCCATCTACATTTACATCGTGTATTTCAGAAGTGAATTCAAAGATGACCTTAACACTAAAATTTATCACTTTCTTGTGTAATGGTGTGAGGAGTTCAGGAAGCCTCTCCATTGTAGGTGGAATTATACATGTTTAAGACCATACGCAGAAGAACTCTTGGTTGATGTACTTAAGGCATACCATTCAGTCGTAAAGTATAAGCTCCTGTAGGTTTAAATTTGTAGACTACCTCAGAGACTACTCCAATTTTTCTCAGCTCTTTCACGTGTTCGTTAACTGCTTTCAACCTTTCCGTCTAAATCTGTTGAGCTGTTAAGCTTTCGCAATTTCATCTCATCTTGTCAACGTACTCACATTTACTTTCCAGTACTATTCAGGCTCCTGATGATCTCTACGGAGGATTTCGCGGCTTTCATCCATCCATGCTCTTGATTATCGAAGAGAGTAAAGTACCACTTCTCAGATGTCATGTTGGATAGATAGAGTAGAGGGTGGCACATTGAAAAGGTCGACCTATCGAAAGCAAACCTTTTTACAGGGCAGTAAACCACTGGCTTAACCAGTCAGGTACCTCTAGGTAGATGGTAGACATATCCCAACCATCCTCCGTACTCCAGAAAATTTGCTCTGAAAATACAGCTGATAAAGACGTGGGAAATTTTCGAGCAACACTCTTAAGTGGGAGATACTCTAGAAGGCCTGTTAAGAGAAACATGAAGAAAGAAACCACTCCTAGACAAATCATAGAGCCAAAGAAGACATTGTTTATGAGTTCTGCATTCGAAGGTGACACTAATGCTGAACTGATTAAAACCTTTCCATACAAGTGTACTTTACACTTTCTGACTCACACTCAGTATTTCCCAACCAGATAATGCGTCAACGATAAACTACTGAATATGTCCACCTCTATATGAACCAACTGTTTCTCATGCTCTTGGAGAACTGACTATTTCGGACTTTGTAAACGTGTTCTTCGCGAACGCATAAGTGAACAGTACCCGGCGTGGCTGAGAAGGAAAAACGGAGGATGACGAAGTCTTTGGTTCGTGAACACTTTCTAGAGTCAGGTCATTCAGTCCCACAGGACTTCTCTTCTAAAGTAGTCTATAGGACCAAATTCAGTCATTCGAAATGTTTACGTTTTCTCCACCTATGTATACTCGAAGCTCTACCTATTATATGGACAAAAAGCTAAACTATGTATTCAAAAACGTTTTGTGAAACTCCTTCCTCTACCCTGGTCATAGTAATGATCTTTCTGTTCTGTTCTACTTTGCCATTTGAACTCCTTCCATCCATCTACGCCCACCTCATTGTTATCATCATTATAGCATTTTGAATTTTTGGACAGCACAACCTACGTTTGATAATACTTGAAACCAATTCACTTCTATTTAAAAATCATTGAAAATTTTGTAATTCATCCACTTCAAGTCTACCTCGTTAAATGTCATGTTAATTACCTTTCATCTTGTATCTTATGGTATATAAACTGAATAGTTCTAAATACTACTACTACTACTGCACGTGTTTGCTCTGACATTCATTTACTGCTTATAGTCATATAATCCATGAAATTATGGTCCGAATCTCTAAAAAGCGTGTTCGTAGAAACACAATTGTTTTAGATAGCGGCTCAACCTCGGTTATAACTGCATTATATTTTATATTTTTGATTTACAGCTTGGTTCCACACCGTATTTTCAGTACAAGTGTGGAATTTTCAGCAAGGATATCGGTAGCCCAAATTCAGGCCGACCATAGATATCGGGTGTGCGCCGGCAGGGGATCGAACCCCGGACCATGTGCATGGTCGGCGAGAGTCCTAACCACTGTGCCACCGACCACCCTGTAATAAAACATTAACTACTAACTCACAAAATGGCTTGAGTGCAATTCTCACTCCTGTTATACAGGTGAAAGATGTTCTGTTAGAGAACTCTGAGTTCTGTAAATTAAACCTACATGCGAAAGATATCCAGAGGCAAGTAAGTGAACTTCAGGAAAAATTAGGTCAGTTTGATAGTATGTCACTGCCAATCTCAAATATCACGGAGAGCCGTTCTGATATTGGCCAGGCTAAGTCTTTACTGGATGCAACTCAAAACAAGCTTTCGGATTTAGACTCAATAGCCTGTCTGCTAAAAAACAATCCTAAAGTGTCTTCAGACATCGTAAATAAGGCTGAAAATCTGATTGACTGCTTGGCTGCGGAGGTGATGAAGCGTATAGCCTCTTCTCACCAGGCTATAGTTTACAACGTCCCAGATTCTCTGCATCTGAAGACTGTACAACACAAAATCCTGATTTGTTGCGGCATGACTAGTGTTCCATGTGAATGCAAAGGACTTCGTAAAAAGTCTAACCAGACTAATTGTCCCATCATTTTTAATTTCAGTAATTCCCTTGATTCCAGTAAGTTTACTAAATGTCAGGATCACCTAAGACTGAATAGCAGTTATAAGTCTATAACCATAGCTCAGGATAAAACACCGTGTCAGCGCAGAATAACGCGTAGTAATAACCTGGTCACCTCCCCTAGCTTAGATTTACCAAAAAAGGACCGTGCACAACAACAGTCACCTAATGCTGACATTAGCATTCAGCAAACTACACAACAACCACGCTTACCAATGGAACTAGGAACTGATTTCGATAGCAGTACCCCTGTAAATAGCGTCTCACCGAAAGATGTTAAAATAGGTAGAACTGCTGCAAGCTGTTCTAAGAAATTCTTACCCAAACGTGGTAACCTCACCACGATGAACAAGTTTTGCCGGGTTGAGACTAATGATGGGGAAGAATACTTTGTATTCAATAAGCTTGCTGAGAGTAAGAGTATCAACAAACCCACACTTAATACGAAGAAATCCTCTCTAAACACAAGTATATTTGGTGGTTTTCAGGGTACTCCACCTTATAGAAACTTAGGCACCAAAACTCCCAAAGTCTTGCAACCGAAGCACCTTACCCCACAATATTCTTCTAGTTATGAAAACAACACGAGGGTGTATACCGATATGACGGATAGCACATGGATGGATAGACCTTCTGATGCTATGCTTTTTAACCGTCAACACAGGCCCAACATCTACTATCCTTATATCCAGGAACACATAGTAAATTTTCCAAGTGTCCCGAATCACTGGTACGACCCATGGGACCTAGGACCACCTCACTGCACTCTAACCCCGATGTACAGACACCCAGTCTGACCCTCCCTCTATCATTCACAAACTCTTACGTTGCTGACACACAAACAGAATTAGGTTATGGTGATATGCTAAGGCAGTTTGTAGTATCCCGTGACTTATTCACGATATTGCTAATTAATGCACGTTCCTTAATCAATAAGATATCTGAACTAAGGACATTATTATTTATCGCCAAGCCTACTGTAGCTCTGATTACTGAATCATGATGCTCATACTCTGTACTTGATGTGCATGTAGGCAGAGATGATTACACTGTACACCGTGCAAACAGAGACTGCAAGCGTGGTGGAGGATGTCTCATATATATACATAACTCATTCGTAGTCAGTAAGGTGGAATATGAAATACTGAACGAGGTACCTGATTCACTCTGGGTCGTCTTACAAGGAGATAAGTACAAGCTTCTCATAGGCTGTGTTTATCGAGCACCAAGCTCAACTAGAGAAACTGATGCGTTATTAGCTAAGTCATTCGCACATGCCTGCTCGTTTAGTACCAATTACAAAATAATTGCAGGGGACTTCAATCTTCCAGAAGTCAATTGGTTAAGTAGTTCCGGCCCCCAACGCTTCGAAGAATTACTTGCCACTATCGATTGTTATGGATGGCAGCAATATGTCCAGACACCTACTCGTGGCTACAACATGTTGAACGGTTACTGCGCAGTTAGTAGTTAAAACATCTTTAAGAGTAAAAGATAGAATAGTTTTCAGTACTGGAGCAAATTAAGTCAAAATCTACGGAGTAGAGTGTAGTGGATAGTGGTACGATTAGGGATAAGGTTAGGCTGAATTCGTCGGTGGTATAGCGGTTAGGACGCTCGCCGACCATGCACATAGTCCGGGGTTCGATCCCCGCCCGACGCACTCCTTTACCTCGCTAAGCCAGAAATAATGCTGATGAAGAGGAAAGGTTGGGTATGAGGCTAGCAACCCCATCCTGTAAAATAAACACTGCTACATAATCTTCAAGCCACTAGCTTGAAGCCCTATGTTCCACTGGGGAACATGAAGGAAAAAAAATAGGTTGAATGAACTTGGGGAAAATGGTGGGTTGGCTGAGTTTGTCATTGATAGGTTTTCCTGGCCACTTTACATATGGCATGCTGTAGACATTACAAAGTACCAGTTTGGCTTATATTATGAAAAAAGCTATCACGACTAATTTAGGATTGTACATCCTGGATAATTATAGATGGACTTATGAGTTTATAAACCCGATTGATGAATTACTAATAGGATCTCTAATAAGCTGTATAACCAAATTTTAGGTCAAGCCATGTGGGAAACATTGAGCTGCTTTTATTGAGTTTTGGATGCGGTACAGTGGCTGGGGCAAATGAGTTTCCTCAAATGGGGGTTATTGCACTGAAGTCTGTAGTACTAAAGTTAGTTGAACAGCCTATATGGGTAAAGTATGGATAAGTAGACCGAAGCTCTTTTGTTGACAAGAAATCGTTAAGGAGACGCTGGAATTCAGTAGGAGATCGGCAACTACGTACAATAAGTGGAAGTTCGTTCCATAATGCACTGTACTGTATTTTGAAGAAACGTGATCGCAGTTTTGTCCGGTACCGGGTTATGGATAGAGTATTTTCATGATTTCTAAGGGTATATATGGTTAAATTGCTGAAAGCTATTGGATAACTGCTTTTGATGTAGCCGTGTAAAGGGCGAAAGAGGAATGTAAGGTTGAGTTTCAGGCGCCTTAACCAAAGTGGCTGAAGTCCATATATTTTGCACCTATCCGCGTAAGTCAGTCCTTCATGTTTGTGTAATAGGCGTCGTGTGAAACTTCGCTGAATATTTTCAATACGAACCCTGTCATACCCATTCATGAAACCGAAGACAATTGTGCAGTATTCAATTACTGGACGGACCATGACTTTGTATAAAAGGACTTAAACTCGGTTGTGTACATTTTTCGATGTAACAAGCCTGTGTGTCTTCGGCATTTAGAAACAAGTGCTCTTGCGTACTGACTGAATGTTAAGTTCTGTGAGTAGGTAACTCCCAGGTCTTTTATGGAATTGAGGGTTTGGAGAGAGGAGTCACCTAGGTGTAACCTGAAATACGGGTGGGAGTTATTGAAATATAGGGCACCACACTTATCAGAATTGAATGGCAGTTGCCAATCAGTGCTCCAGTTATGTAACCTATCCAGATCATCTTGAATATGTGTGAATCCCTCGTTCAGTGTAGAATGGGGGAAGCTGTATACAATGTTTAAATCGTCAGCAAAGAGGTATGGGGTACCATGCTTGATTACGCTGAAGATGTTGTCAATGTAGATTACGAAAAGCAATGGACCTACTACACTACCCTGAATCACTCCACTTCGTATAGGTCTGGGTGATGAGTAATTATTTGCAAATTTCACAACTTGAGAACGATCTTCCAAGGAAGAAATGAGCCAGGATAACAAGAGATCGTGGAAACCGTACAACTTTAGCTTAAGGATTAGTCTCTTGTGTGGGACTTTATCAAAGGCTTTTTTGAAGTCAAAGAAGAGGGTTGTGACAAGCAAACTATGATCTCACTTAGCGGTAACATCATCAAAGTAGTCAAGTAGGCAGGTGCAGCATGATCGACTTTTCAATAAGCCGTGTTGTGCTGGAGTAAACAATTCGTGAAGGTGGAGGTATGAAGCAATATCTTGCCCTATAACCTTTTCCATAACCCTGGAAACTACTGACGTGATATTGATCGGTCGGTAGTTTTCGATATTAGAATTTGGTCCTAGTTTGTGCCTATGGGTTATAAACGACAGCTTCCAGCACACTGGGTAACTGCCATTATTTAAGGACAGATTGAAAAACTTTAGGAGGATAATGGGTATGTCCTCACCACCTCTTTTCAACAAGATAGATGGAATTCTAGTAAAGTAGCTAGAAAAGTGGGAGCTGAATAACTCGCATATCTCCTGTGGGTCTTCGTATTCATTTTCTCCATCTAGTAATAAGTTAGGGATACTTATTCTGTTGTTGTTAATTCGTGACTTAATTAGTTTTACCAATGCCTGTATTATCGGGCCGTGAAAGGAGGATGCGTTCTAGTTTGATGGACTCAGATAACTGATTAGATTTGTATAAATCATAAGTTTGCTTGAGTGTAATGAGTGATAAAAAGTCACTACATCTGTAGAATTGCCTAGCATGCTTACTCAGTCGGTTTCGAATCTTTACGGGGATGAAGTCAGGCTGTTTAGGCCTCGTTTTCACAAGTCTTGCTGAAGCGATGAAGTCGTGTGCAAATCCTAGGTTTTCATAGAGTAATTTTTTTGTCTCTATAGCCGAAGTGTATGTAAGGTATGGCTCCCAGTTTAGGGTGCGTAGGTATGGTTTCAGGTCATCCCACTGAGCATGTCTGTTACCCCTGAGTAATACTTTGTTGGCGCTTATTGTCGAACTCATGCTAGTGCAAATATTGAATGTACCAAATACTACTCTGTGGTCGCTACCAGGAAACTTTTTACCTACTCGAAGGGTAGTGGGGATGATAACATTAGTGAAAACTAAATCTAAAATCTTAGATAGCCTGGTAGGATGCTGTATGTGTTGTTGCCAGTCTGTTGTTTCTATTATGTTAAAAAATTCATGATACCGTTTTGGTGAGGAAAGTGGTTGCCAGACTACTTCAGGCATATTAAAGTCCCCACATATAATTTTAGCCGTGTGAGGTAGTGAAGTGGCGTAAGCGAAAGTGCTAGCAAGCTTCATATTACCTTCAATAGTTGAGCATGGGGGATGATAGATGCAACCTATAAGATAGGAAATTGAGTGAGACAGCCTTAGAATAACCCAGACTGAGTCATTATCTGTGATGAGCTCTGGGTAGAAGCACTGTGTGGCCTTAATATCAGACCTGATATACATAGCACATCCTCCGCCTCTGCCATGCTTTCTGTCACCTCTGAATACGTAATAGTTATCAATAGAAATATCTTTATCGCAAATCTGAGGAGTGCACCATGTTTCAGTAATGATTATGAGAGACGGGTTGCAAATTAAGGATAATATCGTGAAAAAACAGAAAGATTCAGCGAAGAAATATTTACTTTTCAATTAGATCTTCTTCTATGGCTCTACTCTAATATATATAGCATTTTTTACAATACACAACAATTTACCAAACACGTGGCGATATGTTTGTTAACGATAATTAACCAGTGTCAAAATGTCAATGGGTAGATAATTAAGGAAGAAAATTAATACACAATTAAAAGGTAGAAATGGATAGAATAAATTAATTTTACAAGAATAACACGTAATTAGAGATGAAGTGGTAAAAATAAAATTAAAATAATTTGGACAATTATAATTTAATAGGGGGAGGGGGGCGACGTAGTCCTGTCTTGTAACGATGGCCACGATAAGCAAAGTGGCTGTACAAATTTCTTCTGTACACATAGGCTTGGTTTCTTCTGGTGGATTCCAATTGCTTCAGCTGTCTGTAAAAGACGAAATCTTAGAGCAAAGTTAAGATTAGTTGGAATACGATAAATAATTTTAAATGCAGTATTCACATCGACCTTGTGCTCAGTATCAACAAGGTGTGCTAAAATAGAACTACGCATAGATTTTATTTGTCCCTTGCTTAACCACGCTGGATGATGTTCAGAAATACGACGATGAAACTGCCTAATTGTACGCCCAATGTAGCTGGCTCCGCAGCTGCAGTCAAATTGGTAGACACATAGAAGAGGCAAATTTAGGTAGTTTGTCCTTATTTCTCGAACATAGAATAGGGGTGGTTTTGAAGAGACAACGTACTTCTGCTGCATAATAAGCTCTTTTAACCGCATTCTTTAAGCGCTGTGTTATGATTTCACTGATGTTGTCACCGAGGAACTGCAATTTTATGAACATTGGCTTTTTTGAAACTGTAGCGATACTGACCCTCTTTGGTGCTGAATTCATATTCTTCTCAATAAATTTATCTGGATAACCATTTTTTCTAAGTAATTCTTTAATAATCTTAAGCTCCTCATTGAGGCAGTCGTCTGAACATATTAACTTAGCTCTATGAACCAAACACTTTACCAGGTTACGTTTATATTTCAAAGGTACAAAACTCAAAAAATGAGTGTACTGACCTGTTGTTGTAGGTTTCCTATATACACTCCTTCTTAGTGTGCCATCATCTTTCCTTGCCATGAAGACGTCTAGGAATGAGATACTGTCATTACTTTCTTTCTCCATGGTAAAGTTTATTGCTGAATGTGCATCATTAAACTTGTCGAGGATATTCATTGCATCATTCTCATCTTTCATAACCACAAATGTGTCATCCATATATCGACAGTAGAAATCCATGTCATTAATTACTCCTTTCAGTGGTCCATTCTCTAATTTATTGTTAACAAACATATCGCCACGTGTTTGGTAAATTGTTTGTATTGTAAAAAATGCTATATATATTAGAGTAGAGCCATAGAAGAAGATCTAATTGAAAAGTAAATATTTCTTCGCTCAATCTTTTGTGTTTTCCAAATGTCTAAATGGGGATATTTTCTATATTAATATCGTGAAGTCAAACATTTTGTTAAGTAAGGAGCGAGCATTGATGAGACAGAATGAAAGAGAGTTAGGAGTGCCGGTGAAATTGCATATATCTTTAAAAAAGTTTTCCTCAAGGTTTATAGCGTTTAGAGCAGATTGTTTGATGGGTGCTAAATCAGATGGTGGCAACTTACCGGTAGTGCTAGAAAAGTGCACTACACCAGTATCAGCACAGAGAGATGTGCTATCGTTGGTTATCCCGGCGGGTGTGAGGTGTTCATAATACCGTGACTGAAATGCATCGCCCTCCCCTCCGGTGATAAGTGGCTTGACAGTATGTGTGCTATTTGCGTCATTATCAACGCTGAAATTTCGTGTTGGCTGAGAAAATTTAGATTGGATGAAGAGGAGGTAAGTATTTCTTGTGGATAGTATGCTGCAGTAAAGTTACGCGCATCGCAGTTATGATTAATATTTTGTGTGTTTAAGTTATTTTTGTAAATATTAGTCCATCGATGATCTTGGGTGGTCTGTATCCGGTGGTTGTCGGGGATGTGGTGAGTCAGAAGGCCACTTTTAGGAAAGAAGCCTAACCCAATTGTTCCTTATTGTAGGGGTCCCTGGATCAAACTTTTGTCTCCATTAGCCATAGATAGGAGAATTGTGTTGGGGTAAGTGTATGCCTGCCCGTAGCGTTTCAACTTATTTTTAGGGTGCCCGGACATAAAGCGTCTGTTGTGTCTATCGGATGAAGATTTTTTTGATGTTGGATGAGCCGGCGGGTTACCTCTCTTTTCATTGACGTTATATTTATGGCGGTATGAAGACTTATTCAGCTTCCCTGGGTTAATGGTACGATTGGAGTCGCTTAACTTAGTGTTATTTGGTTTGCTGCTGAGAAACCTATCAGTGACGGGTTTGTGTGCACACTAATCTGAGTGCTACTCGGGGAGATTATATTTAATGCTACATTCTCGAGCTTAGCCTTTTGCGTAACATTGGTAGTGGTATTAGCAGCTGATGGTGATGCGTCTAGCGAGCATGACTCTAAAGATGCATCTAAGTCTATGACCATATTTGCTTCACTGTTGAGTTTACCAGGAGAAGCTTTATTATTTAAGGGTGTTTCGTTTTCATGCGTGTCTGTAACATTAGGTTTACTTAAATGTAAGACGAGAGAGTCTTTTGTAGGACATTCTGCAGTTACGTATGTGTTTGCGACACTTGATACACTTGCGCTACTACGTCTTTGATATGGAGTTAGGTCATGAGTAAGGTTAACGTTATCATAAGGTGTAGATGAACTAGTTAGCTTGTTAGACGACTGGAATTTCCTAGCATCATTAGGACTACTGAATTTAAACAGCACAGGACAAGTAAATTTTCCTGATTTTTTCCTGAGTCTGATTAGGTGGCAATCCGCTGATGGCATGCGGCACACTTGGAGACATGTCACTTTAATTTTGTCCAGAGGCGTCCGATCAGGCAGATTGTAAGCGAGAACGTTGTACGAAGACATGATTCGTTTAGTGACTTCATTGGCTATAAAGTCTAACATACGCTCAGACTTCAGCAGACTTTCCGGATTAGTATCATGAGTTGGGTTACAAAGAAGCAGTAACGGCTTAATGGTGTTTATATTCTCATTTAATTCATTCACAGAGTTTCCCAGAGAAATAAGGTCCAGCTTATTTTGTTTAGCAGTTGCGTATACCTCTGATAACAAATCGGACACAATGACTTCGGGGTCGTTGTTGAGGCTACGTGGAATGTGTAGGGATGTACGTATCTTCTTAGCTGAGTGATCTAAACTATTCTTACGTATAGAAAGTAGTCGTTTATTACGTTGTGTTATTGTTGAACACAGATCAGTATGGTTTGAAGTAGAAGCTGAGCTAAAACGAAAACAGGTATATGGACAAATAGTATATCGAGTGGATATACAGACTAAGAACTACTATGGACAGAAGTAGTTGTACCGCATGTAAGTCTGACAATGCTCTGTAGCAGCTAGGTTGTGATGATTTCTAAGATTGTAACTGATGGCAGCGGTAGGTTCAATTATTGGCTCGAGCAGATTAGTTAGCTTGTAGTAAAAAATTAGGTTTAGCTTAAGACGTCTTTTCCAGAGTGGTTCTAATCTTAGTCTGTCGCAACGTTCATAGTATTCGACACCACTTTCTAAACCAAGAGTTCTTAAGGTGAATTGCCGTTGCACTCCCTCTAATTTAAGCTTGTCATTTTGTCTGAATCCGCTAAGAATAAACGGGCAGTATTGTAAAATAGGTCGGACACATACTTTGTATAATAAAACCCTAGTTTCACAACAAAAGAAATTGCGAGTTATGCATCCTAGGAGCCTTCGTGTTTTACGTCTGGTATAATCAGTTTGTTCAGAGAACGTTAAGTTACTAGAGTATCTGATACCGAGATCTACGACTGAGTTGAGCTTGGCTAGTTTACGCCCATTTGTTTCAAGATTTAGGTCAAGGTTACTGTTGCCGATACAAATCCAGCCGCATTTGTCAATGTTGAACTTTAGACAAGATTCAGCACACCATGTTGCGAGACCACTTAGTTCAAGATGTATTTTATTTACCATATCGCTTAATTCATGAGCGTAGCAGGAGTAAACGACTTTGAGGTCGTCAGCATATAGGAATGATTTACCTGAGGTGAAGCAGCTGCAAATGCTGTTAACGTATACTGTAAATAAAAGTGGACCTAGGACACTACCTTGCACAACCCCACTTGTGATCTGCCTAGGATGAGACAATCCAGATCCAACCTTGGTTATTTGTACCCTGTTGCTTAGAAACGATTTCAACCAGTTCAGTAATGGATTGCGAATCCCACATGAATACAGCTTCTCAAAGACAATACTGTGAGATACCATGTCAAATGCCCTAGATATATCGAAGTAGAGAACAACAACTAGCTTACGTGCTTCGCTACTACTAGTGATGCAGTTGAAAAAGTCGAAGTGGCAAGTAACGCAAGACCTATTTTCGAAAAATCCGTGTTGAGACCTTGTAACAAGATCTTCCCTAAGTAGATAGTCTGACAACTGATCTTTGACAACTTTCTCCATGATTCGTGAGACAACTGGGGTTATATTTATAGGTATGTAATTGCGGACGTTTGCCTTATCATCGGATTTATAGTGTGGAATTATGAAGCTAGTTTTCCACTCATTAGGGTAAGTGCCAGTGTCCATGGATATTGAGAAGAATTGAAGAAGTAATAGGGGTATATCACACCCACTGTTTTTGAAGATTATAGAAGCAAGGCCATCTGGTCCCGTGCTAGTGGAAGGTTTCAGGCTTTTAACTGCTTGTTCTATTAATTGGTTGGTGAACACTATGCTTCCGAGGAGTGCGCGTTCCTAAACTGAAGTTTGCAAACTACTCACTGAATATTTCACAGATAGTGGCAGGCACATTATAGATGACTTTGTCATGAAGTAAATAGGGGATGTTCCTCGTCGACTGCATTCGTTTTTTAAGAAGTTTTGTTAGATTATAAACTTTGGAGGTGCTTTCAAGTGCCCTTAACTCTTCGTCGAGGTCCTTTTGAGAGTGTTGGCGCTTGATAGATTCAAGAGACTCGTGGATTGAGTGCAGCAGTGATATATCCTTAGTGGAATAGAACTGTTTCTTCAACTTCCTTAACTTATTGCGGTATGCCCTCGGAATGTATTCAGCTTGGTGTCTACTTAATTTCACTACCTTCTTAGGAGCAACAGTATCTAGACAAAGGATAACATTCCTGTAAAATAGGGACACTACAGCCTCCAGGGAGTCAGTGGTAAAATGTTCATCCCTGTGACAGAGTCGAATAAGTTCTTGGACTAATCCCCAGTCTGTATGTTTGTAACTACGACATATCATGCTCCCTGAATCCTGTTTGTTTCCTGTATTTAGTGGTGAGAAAGGCAGAGAGCAGAGTACCATTCTATGGTCACTACTGGAAAATCTGTTACCAACATAGATGGGGACTGAGATTGTGTCATGACAAAACACAAGGTCCCAACATGTTGTCACCACGAATAGGTGTCTGGACGTATTGCTGCCATCCATAACAATCGATAGTGGCAAGTAATTCTTCGAAGCGTTGGGGGCCGGAACTACTTAACCAATTGACTTCTGGAAGATTGAAGTCCCCTGCAATTATTTTGTAATTGGTACTAAACGAGCAGGCATGTGCGAATGACTTAGCTAATAACGCATCAGTTTCTCTAGTTGAGCTTGGTGCTCGATAAACACAGCCTATGAGAAGCTTGTACTTATCTCCTTGTAAGACGACCCAGAGTGAATCAGGTACCTCGTTCAGTATTTCATATTCCACCTTACTGACTACGAATGAGTTATGTATATATATTGAGACATCCTCCACCACGCTTGCAGTCTCTGTTTGCACGGTGTACAGTGTAATCATCTCTGCCTACATGCACATCAAGTACAGAGTATGAGCATCATGATTCAGTAATCAGAGCTACAGTAGGCTTGGCGATAAATAATAATGTCCTTAGTTCAGATATCTTATTGATTAAGGAACGTGCATTAATTAGCAATATCGTGAATAAGTCACGGGATACTACAAACTGCCTTAGCATATCACCATAACCTAATTCTGTTTGTGTGTCAGCAACGTAAGAGTTTGTGAATGATAGAGGGAGGGTCAGACTGGGTGTCTGTACATCGGGGTTAGAGTGCAGTGAGGTGGTCCTAGGTCCCATGGGTCGTACCAGTGATTCGGGACACTTGGAAAATTTACTATGTGTTCCTGGATATAAGGATAGTAGATGTTGGGCCTGTGTTGACGGTTAAAAAGCATAGCATCAGAAGGTCTATCCATCCATGTGCTATCCGTCATATCGGTATACACCCTCGTGTTGTTTTCATAACTAGAAGAATATTGTGGGGTAAGGTGCTTCGGTTGCAAGACTTTGGGAGTTTTGGTGCCTAAGTTTCTATAAGGTGGAGTACCCTGAAAACCACCAAATATACTTGTGTTTAGAGAGGATTTCTTCGTATTAAGTGTGGGTTTGTTGATACTCTTACTCTCAGCAAGCTTATTGAATACAAAGTATTCTTCCCCATCATTAGTCTCAACCCGGCAAAACTTGTTCATCGTGGTGAGGTTACCACGTTTGGGTAAGAATTTCTTAGAACAGCTTGCAGCAGTTCTACCTATTTTAACATCTTTCGGTGAGACGCTATTTACAGGGGTACTGCTATCGAAATCAGTTCCTAGTTCCATTGGTAAGCGTGGTTGTTGTGTAGTTTGCTGAATGCTAATGTCAGCATTAGGTGACTGTTGTTGTGCACGGTCCTTTTTTGGTAAATCTAAGCTAGGGGAGGTGACCAGGTTATTACTACGCGTTATTCTGCGCTGACACGGTGTTTTATCCTGAGCTATGGTTATAGACTTATAACTGCTATTCAGTCTTAGGTGATCCTGACATTTAGTAAACTTACTGGAATCAAGGGAATTACTGAAATTAAAAATGATGGGACAATTAGTCTGGTTAGACTTTTTACGAAGTCCTTTGCATTCACATGGAACACTAGTCATGCCGCAACAAATCAGGATTTTGTGTTGTACAGTCTTCAGATGCAGAGAATCTGGGACGTTGTAAACTATAGCCTGGTGAGAAGAGGCTATACGCTTCATCACCTCCGCAGCCAAGCAGTCAATCAGATTTTCAGCCTTATTTACGATGTCTGAAGACACTTTAGGATTGTTTTTTAGCAGACAGGCTATTGAGTCTAAATCCGAAAGCTTGTTTTGAGTTGCATCCAGTAAAGACTTAGCCTGGCCAATATCAGAACGGCTCTCCGTGATATTTGAGATTGGCAGTGACATACTATCAAACTGACCTAATTTTTCCTGAAGTTCACTTACTTGCCTCTGGATATCTTTCGCATGTAGGTTTAATTTACAGAACTCAGAGTTCTCTAACAGAACATCTTTCACCTGTATAACAGGAGTGAGAATTGCACTCAAGCCATTTTGTGAGTTAGTAGTTAATGTTTTATTACAGGGTGGTCGGTGGCACAGTGGTTAGGACTCTCGCCGACCATGCACATGGTCCGGGGTTCGATCCCCTGCCGGCGCACACCCGATATCTATGGTCGGCCTGAATTTGGGCTACCGATATCCTTGCTGAAAATTCCACACTTGTACTGAAAATACGGTGTGGAACCAAGCTGTAAATCAAAAATATAAAATATAATGCAGTTATAACCGAGGTTGAGCCGCTATCTAAAACAATTGTGTTTCTACGAACACGCTTTTTAGAGATTCGGACCATAATTTCATGGATTATATGACTATAAGCAGTAAATGAATGTCAGAGCAAACACGTGCAGTAGTAGTAGTAGTATTTAGAACTATTCAGTTTATATACCATAAGATACAAGATGAAAGGTAATTAACATGACATTTAACGAGGTAGACTTGAAGTGGATGAATTACAAAATTTTCAATGATTTTTAAATAGAAGTGAATTGGTTTCAAGTATTATCAAACGTAGGTTGTGCTGTCCAAAAATTCAAAATGCTATAGTGATGATAACGATGAGGTGGGCGTAGATGGATGGAAGGAGTTCAAATGGCAAAGTAGAACAGAACAGAAAGATCATTACTATGACCAGGGTAGAGGAAGGAGTTTCACAAAACGTTTTTGAATACATAGTTTAGCTTTTTGTCCATATAATAGGTAGAGCTTCGAGTATACATAGGTGGAGAAAACGTAAACATTTCGAATGACTGAATTTGGTCCTATAGACTACTTTAGAAGAGAAGTCCTGTGGGACTGAATGACCTGACTCTAGAAAGTGTTCACGAACCAAAGACTTCGTCATCCTCCGTTTTTCCTTCTCAGCCACGCCGGGTACTGTTCACTTATGCGTTCGCGAAGAACACGTTTACAAAGTCCGAAATAGTCAGTTCTCCAAGAGCATGAGAAACAGTTGGTTCATATAGAGGTGGACATATTCAGTAGTTTATCGTTGACGCATTATCTGGTTGGGAAATACTGAGTGTGAGTCAGAAAGTGTAAAGTACACTTGTATGGAAAGGTTTTAATCAGTTCAGCATTAGTGTCACCTTCGAATGCAGAACTCATAAACAATGTCTTCTTTGGCTCTATGATTTGTCTAGGAGTGGTTTCTTTCTTCATGTTTCTCTTAACAGGCCTTCTAGAGTATCTCCCACTTAAGAGTGTTGCTCGAAAATTTCCCACGTCTTTATCAGCTGTATTTTCAGAGCAAATTTTCTGGAGTACGGAGGATGGTTGGGATATGTCTACCATCTACCTAGAGGTACCTGACTGGTTAAGCCAGTGGTTTACTGCCCTGTAAAAAGGTTTGCTTTCGATAGGTCGACCTTTTCAATGTGCCACCCTCTACTCTATCTATCCAACATGACATCTGAGAAGTGGTACTTTACTCTCTTCGATAATCAAGAGCATGGATGGATGAAAGCCGCGAAATCCTCCGTAGAGATCATCAGGAGCCTGAATAGTACTGGAAAGTAAATGTGAGTACGTTGACAAGATGAGATGAAATTGCGAAAGCTTAACAGCTCAACAGATTTAGACGGAAAGGTTGAAAGCAGTTAACGAACACGTGAAAGAGCTGAGAAAAATTGGAGTAGTCTCTGAGGTAGTCTACAAATTTAAACCTACAGGAGCTTATACTTTACGACTGAATGGTATGCCTTAAGTACATCAACCAAGAGTTCTTCTGCGTATGGTCTTAAACATGTATAATTCCACCTACAATGGAGAGGCTTCCTGAACTCCTCAAACCGTTACACAAGAAAGTGATAAATTTTAGTGTTAAGGTCATCTTTGAATTCACTTCTGAAATACACGATGTAAATGTAGATGGGAACCAAATGCTGTCGTTATATGTCACATCACTCTTCATCAATGCAGCGCTTATGGAGACTGTAATTTGTATGACAGCAAATAATAAAAAGCAATTCGATGTTGGAATTCCAATCATTAGTCTCAAAGATCTGCTTGTAAGATGCATTATGAAAGTACACTTCTTCACATTCAACAACCTTTATTACAAACAAAACGACAGTATTGTCATGGCTTCCCATTAGGTTCAATTTTAACAGATTTTCTTACAAAGCTTGAAAATGATTCATTGAAAGAAGTAAGTAGAGAAAGGGATTCAAAAGTACTATCACCAACAGAATTATGGAGGGGTGGGGGGAGGAAATTCACATGGAAATACATTAGGGTTTAATGCATATGGGACATCACGAGGAGTAAATACATCCGCGCCATTGACAATAATTTCTAGCTATATCTCCAATAGCCTCCAGCTTTTAGATCTCAGAATCCCGAGGAACTTAAACCAGACAGCCTACCACTTTCCTACGTGGCTCAAAGTAACTATCGAAGATTTCACGAACTGATGCTAGGTTTTGGTTTGACCACTGGTGCCTGTTTTCCAACTTATTCCTAGGTTGGCTAACGTCGCTCATCAGAAATGGTTGTGCCCTGAGATGCGCAACACGTCTCCTAGCACATACGTCTATTGTGGTACTGTCCATGTATCTTAGATAGTACCCCTGTTAAGGACAGACTACAGATTGAAAGTGTTCGAATGAAATTTACAATTACAACCCCGTGAAGAAGTCCTAAAGTCGCATACAAATACCAATGCACAACACATAAGATCGAACAACTTTGCTTCAGGCGTCAACGAATTTACCTTATTCTCCAATCTGAAATTCTCAAAGGAATAGCTTCCTTTCTAAATAACAACCTTTACTTCACTTTTTCAGCACATTAATTACGCAGCAACGGATCTCCTCTGAGTCATATTCTCTGTCGAACAAAGTTTCCTTCCAAATTATTCACAGATAAGTAGAGTCAGATATAGAACTTGCCAAGTAAAGTCAACACCAGCATCCCAATAAGGCTATTCACCTATCTACTAGATAAATATTCCTCCGAAAACAGTCTTGACACGTTTTGCCACACGCTGTAAATTCGTGATGTTGTTTCTTTCCGCTTCGACCCACGTGCTTAAATAGATCTGTTCACTTGACACATTACCAGGATCAGCAAGGATTGTCATATTTATTTAATATAATAATCGTTGCACTAATGCTGTTCTACGCTGATTTTTAGTTAATAATAATAATAAGGAGACATTTTCATTTTGGTACATGAGGGACGCCAGTTTACAGGCATCAACAATCCGATAAATTACACATACGATTAGTAAGCATAGTTAATATTGATAATATAATAAGGTTCTTATTTATTCCTACCTATGTAGGACACACCAACTGTGTAGGCATGGATAACTGTTATTCAAGTTACATGATTTACGGTTGAATTACATGGTTGCTGTCATTTGTCTTTAGTTTGTGGGAAAAATCTGATAACTAGTGATTCAATGAACCACATCAAGAAATATAGAGATATTTACTTCGCATTAACAAAAAACCAAAGTATGCGTTGAATGGATTACAAATACTTAGGAAAATAAACAAAGCTTCAGGTCAATTCCCTCATACAACAATGAAATGCATATAATAATAATAATATATTCTCACTTTATGCACATGAGGGACTCCAGTTGACAGACATCATCAATATGATAATAATGTACACATGAAGTGGGCATGTTTAGTTGATTCAATCATTTATTTAGCAAGCCTCAACTCAAAATATCCATAATCCTATCGTACAAACCTCGACCGGAATACACAGCCTAACATACTTACGCCAAAAGTTGCACCAGATTCCCATGAACTACCCCCTTCTGCAAACCTATCACTTTCATCGCCTGAAAAGCCATGCCAGCCCCATCCACCATAACTTTCGAGTCATTAAACTCCATTTAACCCCAGCTACTGACTGTCAAATCAATCAAATATTATGGCATATAGACCTGACAACATTGTTTTTCGAGTAGAGTATAATTCCATTATGGATAAGATTTTATTTTGATAAATCACACAGTGTTGTACAGTAATATTAACTGATGTGACCACGTTTCGAGCATAAACTATTGCTCATAGTCATATCAAGTTACTCACACAACTTTTTTCCTTCACTTATATACATGTGTGGAATCGATTAGATATTGGAATAAAAATCAATATCGGATAATGTACATTCAGAAATAATAGTACCAGTGTTATTGATCGATTACAATCAGATGGGAAAATTAGGACTAGTGTTTTTATAGTCATAATGAGTAACTTGTTAGAATGTTGTGATGTGTTTGGAATTGAAATGGAATTTTGAGATTATTTATTATCCTCTTCTGATTTGAACGGCAGTAATAATATCTTCCATATTCCCGGTACCTTCATTGAGTCATTTCTGTTGCATGTGTTGGGTGTAGACTCGATGAATAAGGATTCAGCAATCAACCTCTCTCTCCACCTACCTAGATTACTTTTTAGAATTTTAACCCTCTCCCATCCTATTGTGTGGTTGTGCGTTAATGCGTGAAGTACAATAGCTGAGCTTTTTTCTAAATCACTTATCTTCTCGGGGTCAACCATTCTAACCTTAGCTAAATTCTTATATTCCGACAATCGGACTACCCCTGGCCTACATAGTTTGACCTATGCAGTTGACCTAACTCACAGTCATTGCAGGGCATTTTGTAAATTATATTATTTGACTAATTGGGTTAACCAACAGGGTCTTTCAACATACAGAGCTTGTCTCTGAGTGAGTTTGTAGTTTTCAATGCCACCCTAATTATTGCTTTATTAAGAATCCTGCGTAGGGTCTCAGATGTCCTCTCCTTATATGGTAAAACAGCAGATGACTTATATTCTCCTTATTTATGTTATCATCACTAGTTTCACAATTATTTTTATTTTGCTTTTGGCCTTTACTGATCTTCCTAATGAATTTTACAGGATAGTTATTTGATACCAACGCTTCTTCTATCTTCTTTCTTTTTTTGTACTACTTAGTCCTACTGCTCAGTTTGTTAGACACTTAACTACTAAGATTAAAAGTTTCCAGACCGTAGGTGTTACGAACTTCCTGGAATAATTTCAGCGCCGAGTCATATTGATTCATCATAAATTATGTAAATTGATCCTAGCGTGTTAAGAAAATCGAAACAAAATCTGTTTTCTGAACGTTTCGCTATGTAAGCCACAGCTTCTTCAACAGACTTATTCGGATTTTGATTAATCATCAAAATATGCAGTCAAAAGGGAAAGTAATGGACATAATTATTGAAGAAGACGAAATTATGGCAAGTTTTGATGTGGTTTCTTTATTCACTAGTATTCCGACATGTGATTCCCTTGATATCATTAAGTTACAATTTAACGGTGACTTATCAAGTGAGATTTTATTCCAGGAGTATACGAAGAACACTTTACGCAGCACACCTATGTTTGTCATTCTCTAGCCGACGAATGATTGGGACGCAAACGAAGGATAAGTTAGATAGTTTTGCCACATCTATGTACATTTATCAATTCAACTGCACCTGTGGTGATAGCTTTGTTCAGCATACTACTAGATAGCTTAGCCAACGTGTTAGTGAACATCGCTCATCGTGGTTTGGCAAAGAACAGACAAAACAATCCGTAGCTCAATTTTGTCACATCACATTTAGTTGGTAGTGGTCATGTAGTGGAGAAAACGAAAGCTTTCAAAGTAATTCATCATATCCCACCGAATCTTTCCAATGGACTGAGTATTCGCCTACTGCACACAGCTGAGGCTATAGGCATTCGAACTAGTAAACCTAAACTATGCATTCAAAAGAAGTTCCTACAGCCATTATCCCTCCCTTATTGGCCTGTTATGACCTAACCAACTGATGACTTCTCCACCACCCCTTACTTATATTTTCAGCCCCTCTCTTATCATCCCTCAGTATTCTCACATCTTCACTAAAAACATGTTTCATTTACTTCCCTCGCAATGTAGCATTCCTCAGTCGGTTCATTTGTTTTTACTAGCCTTTATCGACTACTACGTATACTTGAACATTTGTTTGTTTAATCATGCTGTTTTTCGTTATTCGTGTTATCACAGATTGCCTCACCTTTTCATCCTCGTTATTGATAAAACCATTACTACTATTATGATTAATTGCAGAATTTATATTTATCATCTCATAGACAAAACACCATGATTGGTTTATATTTGAATTTTTATTTGTAAAGTTATGTAGGTATATTAGAGTTAAGCCCGATGAGATCTAATTGAAAGCACAATATTGTTCGCTTAAATGTGTAGTTGTAAATTTTACTACGGGAATATTTAATATATTAATTATTCCTACTCTAAATGTGTAAAAGTTCCTGTGGTTAATTTTACTTATATGTTGAGTAAATTAGATGCAATATTTCGACAGATGCTGAAAATTCCATGCTCTATTATCAGTACTGTTTTTTGGAATGAAAACAGACTATTATTGTTATAATTATTGAAAAGCTGAAATTAGATGTCAACAGACTGAATGGTAGGCCTAACACGTGGCCAGAAACACAAAGTATGCAGACACTTATTATCACCTTGCTGTCATCTTACTTTCTCCTCTGTGTTCTTATTCAGAAATCAAATCTCATTGTTAAGAAAGCGTGTACAAGAGCATAACATTCTCTGGCACAGTACAGTAGAGTACAGCATGATTCCATCTTCGTTTATTTAATTGCGTAGTACACAGACGTACAATATATATTACTTATTGGCTGACATTCCGAGAATAATTCATCAGTAATGCATGCCGTCACTTCATGCAGTTTAAAAATCTTGACTTCTGAGACTTCAGTTCCGTATGGATATAGAAATATATCCACTATGTGATATCATATAACAGTCTACAACATCTCGTCGGCTAGTAATCATCTCTCGGTAGGATCAAATGTTTAAATGTAAGCGGTTATTCATCTCCAAGTGAAAACATCTACAGATAAAATCAACAGCGTTTTCGTTCCACTTCTATACTCTTCAAATTGAATCCAGCACTCAAACCAATTGCTGGACAGACAACCACGCCTTACGTTTACTTATATAATGGCACCAGAAATTATTCTGATCAATTATGTGATTACTCTCCCCCCCCCTAACAGTTGCTCAGACACTACTCACGTCTTTTAGCTTCATTTACAAAAGCCAGCATTCATACACAAACACACACCTTGAAGAATCTTAAAATTTCATGTTTCCTCAGTTTCTCATCATTGAGGTCGAAATGAGACAGAAAGAGCTAAGTATTCTATGAGTATAATAAAAGTTCTGTCGACGTTCAAATGTTTTGCACTACAGAGACAAAAGCCTATTGCACGAAGATCGCATATACTTTATCATTCTCAGCCTCAACTTAGACCACACGGCTTATCTTTGTATTAGACTATATAAAGTTGTAACGCCAGATGAGGATCAATTCAGTTTCTGATGAATTCATACAGTGAACCAACGACTTCAAGTACTACGTGACTCCATGAAAGATTTTTTATCGACCATTCTAAACCTCTCAATTCCTTGACGTATAGAGTATGACAGAATCCATGTATTGAATCCCCGCTTCTCGCTATTGTGAATCCAACGCAAATGATTTGGCTTCCCTGAGTGTTTATTAAAAAGACAACTAGATGGCAACCTTGAGGTAAACATCTTCAGAAAGCCAACACATTCAGACAGATATCTAGACTACACCTCAGCGCATCCCTTTACCACCAAACCGTGGTCAGGAATCTCATTAACAGAGCCAAACGTCTAGGTACTTAGGAGGAGCAGGAGATCAACCGGGAACTAAAATTGCTTCAGTCTACTCTTGGATCGAATAGTTAACCCCAACACCTTTATAAAGAAATGTTTTAAAAGTAAAAATAAGAATGAATCGAAACCTGTTGCTGAGACTTCGGTTAGTTAAGTGCTGACTCCTTAACGCAAAGAAACATCGGGTGAAATAAAGCAATTCCTCACTAATCATGACATAAGACACCTTACACACGTCACTGTTGAAGATTAAGGGTAAAATAGAAGACAACCGACAAAATCGTGTGTACCAGACCAATGATCGGCATTGTGACGCTGTATATTCAGCAGAAACTTCCAGACAGGTAAGTGTAATGGTGAAGGATCATAAACAATGTCTAAAGGTGGTTGCAAAATCCTCTACAGATTTGAAAAAGCTAAGAACCTGATCGGCAATTGCACTACACTCGACTGAAACCAGACACAAGATCAACTTTGATAGGGCCAAAGTCCTACAAAAAAGTTTTGGTTTGTATTGACAAAGACTGACTACAAAAGGTCTACGTATATGGGTGAATCCCAAAAGCTTGAAGGTGTGATGTTAGCTGATGCACGTCAAGTCCTGACTAATAAACAAAAATGGATACGCAACACTAATCAATCATACCTAATCTAAATTCCCGATTGTCTACATCTTCTAATGGAGAGGCTAATAGATGATTTACAATTGTTTTCCCATACACACACACACATACTATTGTACACCGCATATACATATATAATTTTCATATTCAGTTATTTACGACGATGAACTTTAGTCGGACGTTATCACTAAACATCTGATGCAAAAGTACGCAATGTTTAGTGTTTAACAAAAGTAGACTAATATATGTAAGTCTCAGGTCGAATTTTGATCACAGTTCGTGCAGTTTTGTTAGTTGAGATGGTAAGGACATGAGTTACACAAGCTTAGCCACCGCCTTCATCGACTGGCAATTTTAGCTGACATAGGATTAGCTTTGAAAAAAAGAGAAAACTAGTGGTGGTCAAACAAAAAAAAATGGCTTCACCAGTCAATGGAATCCATAGCAATTACTTTAAACCACATAGGGAGGTGTAGACTTCCTGACTGTAGTCCTCTCGATTCTAAGAACCAATGGCTGGAGACAACTGATGATATGCCTCAAAATCTTCGTTGTCAATTGCTCACATACATTCACTCTTCGTGGCTTGTCATATTCAACAAAGCTCTACCATCCTACCATATTATCATTTTTTTTATCTCTCACACTTGTTTATTATCTGTATTTTGAACCGCTCCTCTCTAACTTTGTTTACTACATGGAGGGAGAGTGGCAAGTGGGTCTGCTGCACATCTGTGCAAAGTCCTACGTTGAAACAAGTCAGCCACTCGGGCAGCAATTGTGCTTATTATATTTTGATGCCTGTTTCAGGATCCATATGATTCGACAAAGCTTTTAAAGACAAATATATATATGTATATCTATATGTCTTTGTTACATTAATTTTGATTAACTTCCCTGGAGATGTTCAGACCAGTTGCCAAACGCAGGAAACGTTGAAATTACTTATGTTTCAATTTCGCTGAGATTTTACAAATATATAATTTTTTACATATGTGTCATAGGTTATGTCGACTTCTATACACATTGCCATGCAACTTAGAGAAAAGAGAATAACAGTCAATTATTGTTTTAAATCACCTTACCACATATGTGTTGCCGTTCACCTAAAAGTGTTGAACAACACACACATGTATAAGCGCTGCATATCTGTAGCAGTATTCATCACCTTCGAATGTCAACTACACACCATGAGACTATATACTAACTGTCAAATTGGCAAGCACATCATAACACATAAAAAATATCAATGTACACAAATCAGATACAACAAGAAGGGATATTTATAATTTCTATGTATCTTTTTTTTACCACAAAATATGCAAAAACAACGAACAGATAAAAGAAATAGCACAGAGAATAGTCGAGAGTATGTTGGAGTGATTTATAACAAAATAAGGTTTCTACTCACCAAGTAATAATAATAATAACAATAGTAGTTTCTAAGGAAAGAAAGGCATTTCTGGCGATCAATCTATTATTTTAAAAAAAACACCAACATTGCCACGTAATCTATGATGGTGATGGAAGAAAATTTTATTTATCACGAAGGTTTACATTGCTGCGGTACTTCATTGAATGAAACAATTTTTGAAGGTTCCACCATTCTGTCACTTGTACTAACACCAGTAGTAGTGGTTGTTGTAGAGTCTCCACCATTTCCCAGGGATAATTTGGCTGAAGTATTTTCTTCTTCTTTTCCTTTTTCTTGTGATTCAATTTTATTCGTCTCCACTTTATTAAGATCTTGATTTCTTAAATAAAGTTTATCAATTTCATCTAAAAGAAAGACAGAATGGACAAGGAGGGACGGTGTTGTGACACAATGCAGCAATATGCATATGAAGAATATAATCAGACCAAATTACCAAAGTATAACGGTGGGTCAGGAGTGCGGAAGCACCAGTAGCCTTGAACGCATACTACTCGTTCGATAACGAGACCTACTATTCACAACACAGTGTCACTTTGAACGCTGTGCACGGATAGAGGTGCAAATTTCATCCCGATCTCGATTTTAAGTACTGTTTGGACAATTTCTGCATAGCTCGTTAGTGCTACAGTCACGCTTAGGGTCAGGGTTGGAATCAGGGTTACAATTAAGATTGGGGTTAGTATTATTTATCTTTATTATCCACATTTGCCTAGTCAATAGTTATCGATCCTCTTAGTGGAGCCCATACTGATTCAATCGATGAAACCCTCCAACTAATCAAACACAATACCTCCCTACAAAACCAATACTTGAAAATGAATTAATCTGATGCTGACTAGCGACTGGCCCTATTTAGGCAGTTAACCTGTGGTTCTAGTGAGAAGCCGTGACCAGTAGGGCGCAGCAGGTTGAAGGTGAGGCAATAACCCATCGAAGAAGACATTGCGAAGTGGTCGCGCTATGTCATGAATCGGTAGATGTTAGAATTCATGGGCTGGTCATTGGATCGGGTCCCAGTGACTTAATGGTCTACGAGCTCGCTGGCCTTATAACCAGAAAGTCATGGGTTCGAACCGTGGTAGTGGCTGCATACTGATGAAGAGTCCCAGATTAGGAAGAAACAACTGTCCAGTACTCCCAGCTTTTCCAATGGTTCTCTAACTGATGTCAGCTCAGCATGAAACCCTCCAACCAATCAATCGAGGTCTTTTGAGGAAGAAGACTAACAAAATAGCATAAGAGGGATAAATGGGTCACAATAAGAACTCGTCTTCAATCACCTTGGTGAATACATGCATACAGACTGATCTAGCCTGAAAACTGATACTTTTCATCATAATTTGGAGGTATTTTTGAATCATGTCAGGAAAAAATATCCTGCCTAATGTATTTTCATGTAGTTCTCTTGTAAATAAACATCATATTTATATGCAAAACCTAATATATTTCCTGATTGGCCGGCTCAAGGTCACTCGTGCGTTCGCATTCGCCTATATTCAAGTCATAAATGTGAAACTGTTATGTGATCAAAACTCTACAGCATATACTCGACAATATGCATGATATTTTATAAATTCTAACTACTCTTTTGTTATTTTACAAGTGTATAATAAGAGAAAAACAAGCTTTTATGAACGACGACAATAACATTATTCCTACCTACTTCCATCACAGTGGTTAAATCGAGCAAATGACTGAAATTCAGTCAACCATGGGCAATCGCTTCATCGACTAGTTGTAAGTGTGATGTGAACTCCTCACCAAAGTGGAATTCATAATTTTCTAATTCCCCTTTTCATTATCCCCACGATCAGTTTCAGGAATAATCAACACGACACACACCAATTATCAGAGTTTATCACTCCTCCTCCCCCACCTCAACCTCCTTCTCGGCATTCAATACAACAATACAGTCGTCATTAGAGTGTGCGTGCATGTGTGTGTGTGTGTAGAGTTAAAATCACAATTATATGACTACGTGTAACCCCCCAAATATATACACAATATATTATAACAAACCTGAATCCAATGCATGAAATTTCTTCGGCTTCGAATTCACAGCATTGGCGTTTTCATTACTACAGTGTTCTTCATTGTGTAAACTCGCAAGTTCACTCTGAAGTCCTTCAATTTCTGAAGACAGAGATGAATTCAAATTTGCATAGTGCCATATTTCACCTCGAAGGTCATGATTCGCTAGAGCCATATCAACCAAACGTTGACGACTTTTCATTTGGCTTTCTACGGTTTCGTTAAGGGCTTGTTTTGAAGATCTACAGCGATTTCTATAGAGAAAAAAAATTATGAAAACGTTTAATATATATATATATATATATATATATTATTATTACCAAGTAAGTAACTGTCAACTCCGACATAGTATTCATTAACGCAAAATAAAGTCATCACATTTATTATGGATTGACATCAACCATATGCGCACATATCGTGTCTTCTAGTCATTTCAAATGATGAACGCTCATCAACATACTTGTCTTACCTAACCTACCATCACCTGATCATTATTCACAACACAGTTCGACTTAACATGAACGATTGATACGAATAAAAACACGAAGGTCTACCCTTAATACAATTTACACTTTCAATATCTTTTATATAACAACCGCAAGTAAAGTAGGTCACACAGATGAACTGACATCAACGTCCTACGTAGTAGTAGTAGTAGTAGTAGTCGTCGTAGTCGTAGTAATAAAAGAACTAATAGCAGTAGAAGTACTATTAGTAATAGTAGTAGTAGAAGAAGAAATGAACACCGTAGAGCCGTCTCTGTTCGACCACCGAGAAATCCAGTTGAACTAAAAAGGCTTGAAAAATCATTAGACATAGGTCGTCTACGCGCTATAGAATCAGGCCACAAAATTGATTTTGACAATATTGAAATAATCCAGAAACACTTCAGAAATCACAGAGAACGTCTAATATCAGAAGCCAGTACTTCATATCAAATGGAATCCAAATTGTCTCAATAGGAATGATGGACAAAAACAGAATTTGACCTGGTTACACCACACACAGCCCACCATGAAATGACGAAATCAACACGAATGTGATAAGCAATTTCATTACATAAACACGCGCTGCTTTTATAGTTTTACACACTTATCAAATCCAACAATCTACACCTGGTTTTGTTATCTTTACCAATTGGCCAACTTGACAACGCAAAAATGATCCCATACTAAGGAACGATGATTAGGTTGTCATTTATAAGCTGAGATTTTGTAAATCCTGGTTTAATAATAGTTTGATAAAGCAATTAGCATTAAATAGCGAAACGTCAGTAGAAACAATCTGCTTTTGTTTTTCATTCATTGGGAAATACAAAAAACCTTTATCAATACTGGGTATGTTATTTTGATGACATATTCGTAATAATTACAAGAAATGTGATTTGGAATACACTCGTAAACTAATAAACAACATATTTGAAGAATACATTAGATTCACAACAGAAGAAGAAGAATTAGACGACAACAGAATGCCATTCTTAGATGACTCAGTCAAGAGAACTAACACAGGAAATTTATAAACACAAGCACATAGAAAATCAACGCACACAGACGAAATGTTCAACTTTGGTGGTAATAACTCGATTGCACACAAAAGAAACTGTGTGCAGACATTGTTGTTTAAAAGAGCCCAAACATACTGGTAGCACTCCAATACTGAAGAGAATGGAAGAAAAATACCTACTAGCTGTCTTCAAGCAGAATGACTACCCACACAATCTCATCAAAACGTGTTCTAACTCAAGTCGTAATACCAACAAGAAACCATCACATCAAAGATCACCAGATAATCCAATCTATCATCTCTAAAATAACGGCTAGAATATTAAGACCGTTTGAAATAAATATAGCACACAAGCCAGCCAGCCAACACAATCACTTCATTCAATACCGTGCAGACCGAAAGATTCAATAGAAAAAGGAAGATAAGATCAATACCATTTACAAAGTAAATTGTATGAACTGCGATAAACACTGCATTGGTCAAAGTGGGCGGCCTCTTCAAATCCGAATCGAAGAACACAAATTGACTGCAAAAAGGCATGATATGGTGTATTCTTTCATATCAATGCATGTAGATAATTACAGACATCAATTTTATTTGATATAATAATGTAGAAATTTCGAATGGAGTAAACATAAAAAATACCAGAGAATTTCTAGTAGCCTGATAATCAGAGATGAATCGGCGATTAACAGATACATTGCCACAGATCAAATTTACCAACTAATAAAAGGTCACGTGACAAGAAAACTGAAATTCCAAGTAAGTAGAGACGTAAATCAATCAACAGTCACGACAGTGGTTGCCAGAAGATACAACTACATCATTCATGGAGAATTTAAATAAGTTCATTTTATACTGAAATCTACGCTGAAGATGTTGTCTAGAAAGGAGAACAACGAAAGCTTCGCTATTAAATCAACCAGCTCATAGAACACAACTAGAGCAAGATCATCCACCTGAGTTACAAATCTTCTGCATTAATTCAATGTTTAAACACCTCCAAAATGTTGATCACTGAATGACCACACTACAGCCTCAGATATTACAATGAGACATATATCAAGATATACAACAAATCAACAAATACACTGGCGAACAAGTCACAACCATGTCATATAACCGTTGAATGTACCATTAAAACTCCTGCAATGTCACATTTTAGTGGTCAAGTCAGCTACTACAGCAGGTAGACAAATGAGATAGACTTTAGGTCCTAAAGATATCGGGTTTTCAACTAATTCTATCTCATCCTATCCCATCAACCAGAACATTCTCCCAATCACATAAAATTGACATTTCAGTGTAACAAATGAGTGGAGCTAATTGGAAGTTAATGTGATTGGCGGACACTCTGATTTCTTTGAAAGAACCTATACGGAGGAATATTTGCGGGGAAAAATTGAACCAATTCAACTTACAAAATTATGAGATATCACTCACAGCTGGAGTAACATAACTCCTAGAGACAAAAATAAGCACAACCGAAATAAGAATGAAAAAGAAGATAGCAAGGATCTTTTGTCCACTGTTCCATTAGTCTATCGCAAAACCTGTTATTCCATATTAGATAAGTTTATTTGAAATATCACACAGTGATGATGCAGTATTAACAACTGGATGATAAGGTGTCGAGCGTAAATTATTGCCACTCATAATCATATCAATTTTAGTCACACAACTTCACAATTTATCTTACAGATATTCTCTCTCCATTTTCCCCTTGTTGTTTGTTGCCACTTTCTATATCTCCAGTATAGACTCTGCATCATTCCGAATGCACGTGTGTGGTTTTCATTCAATCAATAAACAAAGTATCAGTGATTAACCTTTCTCTCTCTCCCTGTCTCTCTCCACCTAACTACAGTACTTTTTAATACTTTCACCCTGTCCACCCAACACGTATTGGATGATTTCAGTAATTTCCAAATTCCTATTTACGCATATACACAAACTGTCCACATTGGATTGCATTAGTCAACGAATGGAACAAGAAAAAAATGTTAATATAAAAGAATATTATATATATATATATATATATATATATATAATAGTTGCAACTTAGGCACTGTAGTAGTAAAGAATCCCATACTAAACTTTTCAACTGATATAGCAGGAAATGGAATGAAAGTAGATTCTCAAAATTGTTAACTGGAGTCAATAATCTACTCCGGTCACTCTCAGACGATACACTGACGGAGTGCCTGTCATGATGTCACCAAAATCATTATCCAAGGCTCTTATACAGTGGGAATCAATCTGCTCAAGGATAATGACACCAAGATTCTACTCCATAGAAAGGACAATTACAATTACCCAATTCTACTCGCCCAAAACAACGCAGAGCGTCCTGTGAAGGAGAAGGAAGTCTTCTACAGACAACTGCGAGTAGTAAACCGCAAGACACCAAATGAAAGCATCAAAACTCTGATGGGCGATCTAAATCCAAACCAAACTAAGAGCAAACACAAGTTGGGAAGATAACCCATCAAGAGTTGGGAGGCTTTCGCTCGGCTAAATGAAGGAGAAGTCAGGACCAGTCCCCGATTTCTGTACCTTCAATGATTTAGTCATTGGAAGTAGGGTGTACAAGAACAAGGACATAAGCAAACCGACATGGGTTTCACCAGACACTAGATACACCAAAAATCAGACAGACTTCATCGCAATGTTCTAAAGAAAGTGGAGATTCGTTCTCCCAGACACAAAGTTGAGAAGAGCAGGAGATTTGGCTTCATATCATCATTCGGGGACAAGTTGAGAGACTGAAAAGCAACTGGGAACAGACCACAATTCAAGTTCAACACTGAGAAATTGAAGGATAAAACTACAAAGGACACCTTCACTTCAGCCATCAGAGCAAAGCTAAAAAAATTTTGTATCATCACCGAGGAAACCTGTGTGGAAGAACATTAGAACTCTCTAAATGCTATATGCAAGGAAACCTCTACAGACGTCTAAGGTAGAAAGAACAGGCAAAAGAAAGGAATCATTCTCTACGGACTCCTGGAAGCTAATTAACGAAGGAGGGATAGTGAAACAGAAGATGAACTAATGCAGAGAAGAAGAATAACAGAAAGAGAAGCTGAATTCAACGTAATACGCACTGAATAAAGAAGTGAACATGAGTGATAGCAGAGACACAAGACAATTCTCTACGACACACTAGACGGCTAGTGAAGTAGAACAGGCGGGCCACAGGCAAAAGAGGCCTTAGAACATTATATCAGATAACCAGGCTGCTCGCTCCCGACCGATAGCTGCTACCTAGACGTGGTGGTCGGGCTTGCATATCGCAATGACCCAACGATCTACACTGGCTGGAACTAATGTTCCTGTAGGTCCTACCATGCCAGGAAGGTTGTTTGGATAGCGGTTAGACAAAAAGCAGCTACCCAATCCAATACTATGATTCAAACAAATTCACAAAATATCATGCCGGATCGGTCGGCATCCGGATTAACAACGACCACGCTTCGTGCTGCCGTGTCACAGGGCAGAAGTGATTAATATGCTACTGAGACACACCAAACAAATAAGAACAAAAAAAAACAGGCCGCGTCTGACCGGCCTCAAGCAGTTGTCCCCTGGGCTCTGCGGTCACGCAACACTAACCTTTTCTCTATTTCAGGTACCCGAAGACTCAACCAACTTCCACGGTGTGGGCAGCCGGGAAGTAACAACCGCCCACACACTTCCAAAAGCACACGAAGCCTACCTGAGCGTCACTCTCCCTTACTCACATAACTTTCCTCATCTTGCTTCTCTACTACAGTTAGCACTTTTCTTCAGGCTGGTGAGTCATCTTCGTTTCACTCTGCGACCACAAACAACGATGAGAGCCATAGAAATACCCCAGATAGCCTTTTAAAGCCACGTCACCAACTTCATATAGGAGCTTTTAACGTCAGGACCCTCTGCCAAATCGGACAACAGGCATCAATAGCAAGAACTCTGGAATCTAGAGCCATGCATGTATGTTGTGTTTCGGAGACACGCATACAAGACCCGAGTGTGGTCATCCACTTGACCTCACCCGGTCAACAAGGTGAATCTGCGAAATTCACTTTAAGGGTGTTGTGACACCCCTCAGATAGCTCACGAGGACTCGCAGGTGTAGGGATATCACTGAGTGTTAGGGCAGAAAAATCACTTCTTGACTGAATTCCAGCAGATAGCCGTATGTGTGCGGTCCGTCTGAACGAGTCCGTTAAAAGAAGGAAAGACGGCGCTACCCGTCGTTGCCTTTTCGTAGTCTCCACTTACGCCCCAACAGACTGCAGTTCGGATGAATTAAAAGACGACTTCTACCTGAAACTGTCTAATTTGCTGCAAAAAGCAAAACGTTCGGACATAGTTGTTTTAGCAGGCGACTTCAATGCCCAAGTAGGGAGGTTGTGCCAGACTGACAAGTATGTAGGTGGTACGTATGGAGTTTCCTGCCGACGAACCGACAACGGTGATCGTCTTCTGCAGTTTTGCTCAGATAATCATCTGTTCCTAGTCAGCATGAACTTTAGGCACAAAGACAGACATTGTGTAACCTGGCGACCTCCATCAAGGAAATTTTTAACATTTAATGATAAATTGACGGCAGCGAAACAGTTACGTCCCCAACTAGATCGTGACACCGAGTCCTTATTTAAGGAAGAAATAGCGAAACGAGTTTCTGAGGTCGACAGCAGGACTTACCCCGAGGTAGCCTGGCACAACACACAGTTACCTGTAGACACCGCTGTCAAAGCTGTTAATAAGCTAAAAGCTAAAGTTAATAAAAGCCATTGGATCTCTACCACCTCATCCGAACTGATTGACGCAAGAAGACTGATTCCAGTGAGCTCCGATTATGATGAGGAGCGAAAGGTACTTAAGCGAAAACTAACAAAAAGTCTTCGCAACGACCGTGAACAGTGGTGGGCGACAAAAGCGAAAGAGAAGGAAAAGGCATCGGCGATTGGCAACACCAGACAACTATTCAGGCTTATCAGGGAAACAGGTGGCAAAAGGCAAATGATAAGTGAAACAATCTCGGAGAAAAATGGTACCATAATTAGCTCCCAGGATAGACGACTGAAACGCTGGAAAGAACACTATGAGGAGCAGTTTAATTGGCCTACAGCCACACTTAACCTGCCGAACATCCAACACCTCCCTGAATGTGATATAGACACAGGTCCTTCTTCCTTAACTGAGGTTACTAAAGCTGTCACTAATCTGAAGCATGGCAAAGCAGCGGGACCTGATGGAATGACTCCAGAGGTATTTAAGTACGGTGGAGACAATTCGGTGTCTGCATTAACTGAGGTTCTAGGCAGCGTCTTGGAATTAGAGGAAGTCTCATCGAGTTGGCGTTAGTCACTGGTCATCCCGATATACAAGAAGGGAGACAAGTCTTCTTGTGATAATCACAGAGGCATTAGCTTGACTAATATAGTATCTAAAGTCATAGGCTCAATAATCTTGAGTAGACTAAGTGGTGCATTTCTTCTACTTTCTTCTCTGGCTTTGTGTGCTACATGAAGGGAGTGTGGCAACTTGAACTGCCGCACATCGGTGCAAAGTTCTATGTCGAAGACAGGCAGACAGAGACAGGCTGCTCTCTATCCGGGAGATCAACACAGGTGATGAAACAAATAAAAGGTAGCCAAGGGAAGCTGATGATCAAGGTGGAGAAGTAGAGGACACAATGGGCTGATCACTTCAAATGACTCTTGAACCGACCGTCACCTACAACCCGTTCAGGAATACAACCAACAGCCACAGAACTGTCAGCGAACACCAGTCCGCCAACTAAAGCAGAAGTGTTCAATGCAATCAAGCTACAGAAGTCCGGGAGGACTGCAGAACGGGGCGGAATTCCTCTTGATGCACTGAATACGGATCATCGAACAGAGCAGAGCATGGCTGTCAAATTTCTACCTCAACTTCATCTACTCTGAAAAAGCCTTCAACAGCAAAGACTGTGAAATAATTTGGAAACTGTTTGAACACTATGGAGTGAAGCGTGCAAACCTATATCATCCTCACTCAACAGCTATATGATAACGCTACATATCAAGTGATTCACAAGAGAGAACACAGTGATGCCTTCGAAGTGAAGAGAGGAGTAAAACCAGGCTGATTACTGTCACTATTGATATTCCTGATTGTGGCGGACTGGATTATTCCATGGGCGGAGAGTAGGGAGAGGGAAGACAGTAATATGCTGAACCGGTAAGAAAACTCTAGACGATTTACACTTGGCTCGAGTGGAACCCGTATGGGAAACCACGAGTTGGACGTCATTCCGAGGGTGACATGGTGCAGACCATGTGAGGACGAGAATATAGCCTCTAGGCAGCTGGAAACAACTTCACAGAAAAGAATCAAATGGAGTTGTGCTGTTCAAGCCCTATGTTCAACTCGATACCAAAGCAGATAATAATAATAATAATAATAATAATTGTTATTTTGAAGAAAACCTATTAAGTATTTTACCAATAAAGCTCACAATTACCAGTTTAATAAATAAAGCAAAAATACCAAAATCATCTTACACTTTAGTAGATATCATTTTCTCGTAACTCTCATCCACGAGATTGAATGCTCTTGCCACCTTCACAATTTCACAGTTCCGATCCAACTATATTGAACAAAAACATTTAACATATTATATTACCGGTGAAAAACAAATAACTTCAAAAGTTACATACTATACCATGAAAAATAATTACTTCCATAACATACAATTATCAATTATGGATCAGATTTCAAATGTCTAATAAAACGAGCAGTAGCACAAAGTGGTACAAGAAAAGACCTAAATGATGAAATAAAACAGATAGAAGAAGCGTTGGTGTTGAATAACTATCCTATAAAATTCATCAGGAAGATCAGTAAAAGCCAAAAGCTAAATAAAAATAACTGTGAAACTAGTAATGATAACATAAGTGAGAAAGAATATAAGTCATCCACTGTTCTATCATTTATTGAGGGAGGAGACATCTGAGACCCTACGCAGGATTCTTGATAAAGCAATAATTAGGGTGGCATTGAAAACTACAAACTCACTCAGAGACAAGCTCTGTATGTTGAAAGACCCTGTTGGTTAACCCAATTAGTCAAATATTATAATTTACAAAATGCCCTGCAATGACTGTGAGTTAGGTCAACTGCATAGGTCAAACTATGTAGGCCGGGGGTAGTCCGATTGTCGGAATATAAGAATTTAGCTAAGGTTAGAATGGTTGACTTCGAGAAGATAAGTAATTTAGAAAAAACCTCAGCTGTTGCACTTCACGCATTAACAAAATACTACACAATCGGGTGGTAGAGGATTAAGATTCTAAGAAGTAATATAGGTAGGTGGAGAGAGAGGTTGATTGCTGAATCCGTATTCATCGAGTCTACACCCAACACATGCAACAGAAATGACTCAATGCAAATACCAGAAATATGGAAGATATAATTATTACCGCCGTTCAAATCAGAAGAGGATAATAAATAATCTCAAAATTCCATTTCAATTCAAACACATCACAACATTCTAACAAGTTACTCATTATGACTATAAAAACACTAGTCCTATTTTTCCCATCTGATTGTAATCGATCAATAACACTGGTACTATTATTTCTGAATGTACATTATCCGATATTGATTTTTATTCCAATATCTAATCGATTTCACACATGTATATAAGTGAAGGAAAAAAGTTGTGTGAGTAACTTGATATGACTATGAGCAATAGTTTATCCTCGAAACGTGGTCACATCAGTTAATATTACTGTACAACACTGTGTGATCTATCAAAATAAAATCTTATCCATAATGGAGTTATGCTCTACCACAGTGCCCAAGTTTTACACTTATATGAATTATACAATTATCAATACTAACTAGAGGCGAAGAAGACTACTCAACCAGATTACGTCTAGTCAGTCACTCAATCAGGCAGTAATATTATTAACAATATTATAAAATCATCAAACAAGCCAAAAACATTATTTTAAAATGTATGAGTACAAACAAATGTGTGAGTACATAAGATGATAATAATGGAGTGACATGCAATTGAATTAGATGCGATTACATAATCACAGCTAAATGTCAAGTGGCAAGTGGTAAAACAATCAATGTTATATACACAATAACTCATAGGATGTACAGATATTGGAAGGGTGTGGTGGTGTATATAACCACCACGGGGTTAGTAGGCAAATATGGTATGAAATTCAATAGGATGGAAGTCAACATTGCAAACAAGTATTTTTGATTTTGAATGGCAGCGGGGATAAGTGGAAATGCTTCAAAGTGAGAATACCAGTAATAATAATAACAACAATAATGAGATTAATAATGATACTAGTAATGAGGGGAAGGTACATCGACAAAACAAGCAAATTAAATGAGTGAAAAACACAATGGTAACAATAATAAAATACAGATAGATATGCATTTATCCGTCTACGTCCACTGCAGAAATACAGATTGTACATACTTCTTTTATACACAAAAGTCTGGCTCAAACTCAAGAATGGAGAAGGCCTCTCCTGTTTTTAGGAGTTTAGAACGGAGAAAATGCGGCAAGTTGACACAAATTCCATAGATGATCTTAAAATCGTGGTCAGCGTTGGTAGAGTGACATAAGTCGGTCAAGTGTTGTAGAATACGGCTCCCTTCACCCTCCCCTTTTCCTTTGCAAAACCATGCTGGAATATGTTCTCCTATTCGTGTGGAAAACGTCCTCTGGCTACGGTCAATGTGCCTTGCTCCACAAGAGCAGGTCAACTGATAGATGCACATGGAGGCAACCAGAAGGGGCAGCTTATCTTTTACAGAGGTGGAGAACAACAACAACAACAACGACAAGAGAACGCCATTTGTAGCTTTTCAGCAAAGGAAGTCTTACTGACTGATTTAAAGAGACGATTTTTGAGCATATCTGATCACCTTTGAATTCCAAATTCATGAATGTGGCTATCTTTGGAACTGAGTCAGAGACCCGTTTTGGACTGCGTATCTTTCGTATTTTTGTCAGTAAATCGGTTCGAATAGCTTTTTTTCTGCGAGCGTGGCTTTTAGGAAGGAAGGTTCTGAGTCAACGCAGTCAGAACTACAGATGTTTTTATCCTAAAGCAGAGCGGGTGAATTACGTCCCCTTTCCTGGATATAAGCACCCAACTATAAAATTAGTTACTTGTTCATTCCATGTACGTTTCCAGTGGATGGAAATTTTGAGAGATCCACCATTGCGTCTACTAACGCACACATCAAGAAAGGGAATGCTTAGTTCAGATTCCTTTTCTATGGTGAGTTGCAGAGAAGGATGTCAGTTGTTGAATGCAAGCAAGATATCATTAGGAATTACGTTCTTCTCTCAGATAATGAAAGTGTCGTCTACGTATCTTCTAGCAATATCAAAGCGACTGATGGTTTCATTGTGTTGATAGTTTCTAAGCTTTACTATAAAGCAATCAGCCATCAGTGGACGCAGTGGCAATCCTATCGCAATGGCATATATCTAACTAAAGATCTCATTATGGAAAGCGAACTGAACATTGAGCGTACATCTCAATAAGAGTTCTTTGAGGTAAGTTGCCGGCAACCCTACATCTAATCTATGTGCATCAACATAATCGCCTATATAAGCAGCTAATAGTTTCAGTGAGAAGGTATATTGGTAAAAAGCAAAGTCATACCTAATGAGAACATGATTTTGTCTGACACATTAGAATCTTTATTACCCTTGATAAATTAAAGTGTATCATCAATGAAAAAAAACTTAGATACACTTGCCTTCTAACTGGTTCCGGTATTTCAGCTAGCCAATGAGCACTTGCGCGATAAGCAGAACCCGCCATATCGAGGATCAGACCGTGGCGTAACCCTGTTTTTTTAATGAATTCTCGGTAGTTCATACAAACGTAGTATTATGCAGCCTACTGGTTGGATGCGTTCGTACAAATCTGACGAGATTACAAATTTATTTTTTTTCATGTTCTTAAAAACATCCGTCAGTTGATTTTCAACTAGATGTGTCCAATATGAAATTACATTCTACCGAAAAAGGCCAGAGTTCTACACTTTTACACATTATTGATACTTATGGTCTTCCTGTTCGAAGACTAGTCAATAAACTAGCAAGATTATCTATCACAAACAGAAGCAAGATTTACAAAAATCATCGTATATTTTTAACATTCGATGCTTAAAAAGTGGAATTATTCCTACATATCTTCGTCTACACGTTCCGGTTAAAACGAGAAAGGAACTGGAACACCTCAGTAGACTCTATTTAAGAGAAGAAATCCACAGAATTATCAGTAAGCTAACTGCCATCAGACATGAAATTGGGAACATCTAAAATCCAAACTGAAAAAAATATGGTAAATGACAAGGATTATGAAACATCTAAAAAGTCTAGTTTAGCTGTGCATTCAACAAATCCAAAAATACTCAAATTAACAAGTTCAACAAACATCGATGGATGACAGATATATTTATTCTGCTAAAGAAAAAGAATTCACACCAATGAAATACAGTCAACCATCGATTAAACAAAGTGGGCAGTTAACCTCTCAACAAGAGAAGAGCCTTAAGTCCTGATGAAGTAAAAATACTTGATGAAAAGGGATTAAACTTCAATGTAGCTGTGAATAGATTAAAACCTAAAGACGTCATTTAGTATAGTATAGTATAGTATAGAAGAAGCATTAAGTGAAATGGACAAAGCCAGTGCGGAACAAGTCAGATCACAATATGCCTTGACACTAAAACATCAGAAGAAAGGACGAAGCCTCCTACTAGCCCTATGGTGGTTATACACGCCCTTCCAATATCTGTACATCCTATGAGTTATTGTCTATATATGACATTAATTGTTTTACCACTTGCCACTTGATATTTAACTATGATTACAATTTTCAACAGTTGGTTTGTAAGGATTAGATTTATTTTGACGAGTTGATCACGGATTGATATCAGTTAGAGAACCATTGAAAACCACCATGGAGTACTGGACAGTTGTTTCATCCTAGTTTGGGAATCATAGGCAGTACGCACGCGCTGGTGGTCGCGCTAAATCATCAATTGGTAGAAGTTAGAATTCATGGATTGGCCATTGGATCGGGTACAAGTGGATGAATGGTATACGAGCTAGCTCGCTTTGTAACCGGGAAGTCCTGGGTTCGAACCCTGGCGGTGTGTGCGTACTGTCGATGATTCCCAAACTAGGGTGAAACTGCTGTCCAGTACTCCATGGTGGTTTTCAATGGTTCTCTAACTGATATCAATCTATGATTATAATCGCAAATAATTCAGTTGCATTGCGAGCTATTATTATTTCATGTATTCATGCATTTGTTTGAATTTTCTCACGGGATATAATTTCTTAATATGAAAAACCATATTTATACGATTCTATATCCTGACAATAAATCCGTTGAAAAGAGTCTCTTCCTTGAATAGTGTGTTCTTAAATACATAAATATCTCAGTATGGGTAACCTGTGTGCAAAATGTATCCTAAAACTGGATGAAATGTGTGTACATTGAACCTCTGCGGATCATTTTTGCACAGTTCTACATTGTAAATCCACTTCAGTTCATGCACTGATAGAAATCAGTGGGGATTCGAGTACCATTCAAATGGGGAAAAACCAACAATGTGTCAACAAAATGTCTATAATTTTATGCTGTGTACGCATTCGAATAATTCATCTACTGGTATAGCTGTTACGAAAAGTATTCACAGCATTCGTTCTACGACTTTCGATAAATCGCATACGCCAAACACCCTCCTCCTAGTGTATATTACTGAAATAATACGTATACAATAAAATTACACATCGAAGACTAATCACTCTCTCGGATTCCCCAAGCCATTACAACCTGAATCTTATGTATAAAAGCTACACCATCTATGTGGAATCAACATTCCTACAGAATCGTCTGAAAATTGTGCATCACTGGCTGGTTCCAACATAGATTTTTCCACACATGTGCAGCAGTTCCAGTTGCCACTCTCCCTCCAAGTAGTACACAAGGTTAGCGAAGAGAGTAAAGAAAGGTTCAAAATACAGATAATAAATATAAGTGTGCGAGATAAAGAATAGTAATATGGAAGGACAATAGAGTTTTATTGGCTATGACAAATCACAAAGAGTGAATGCAGATGCGCCAGCCATTGACAACGAAGATTTTCAGCCATATCACTAATTGTCTCCAGCCATTGCTTCTTAGAATCGAGAGGACTACAGGCAGGTAGTCTGCACCACCACACGTTGGTCAGACTAACTGTTATATAATTCATTAACTGACTCCAAGTTTTGGTTTGACCACTACTAGCTTTCTCTTTTCAAAGCTGATCCTATGCCAACTAACGTCGCTCGTCGAGAAAGGCGATGGATAAGCATGCGTAACACATCTCCTAACCATCTCAGTCGATGTAACTTCCCAGACTTGTCGATGATTGATTTCTCCTCCTTAACTCGAATGTGAAGTCAGTGCTACTTGCCATACGGATCAGAGACTTGCACTGCGCGTCGTAAAGAGCATCTCAAACAAACTACAGACCTTCATTAACAGTTGTCTTCGCTCAATACTCAAGATCAGATGGCCGGCCAGAAAAGATCTGCAACAGAGTTGGATCTCTGGGAGCGAACCAACACAGCAGGAACCGATTGTGAAACAAATAGACAGGAAGAAATGGAGGTGGATTGGCTGGCCATACTGTGAGGAAACCATCAAGTGACATCACTAGACAAGCCATCGCTCGAGTGGAACCCGAAAGGGAAGCGGCGAGTTGGTCGTCAGTGCGAGGGTGACTTGGAGGAGGTCATGTGAAGAGGAGATGAAAACGTGTGGGCAGACTTGGAGCCAAGTGAACACTCTAGCAGAGAACCGAACTCAATGAAGACGCACGACTGAAGCCCTATGTTCCTCTAGGAATTAAAGGATATAATAATAATAATAATAACTAGTACTCGACAGAAGCCTAACCTCAACAATACTCACCCTATTGTATCACCGAACACGCGAGATAGAACACAGACACCTACGATCAAAGACTGCTAACCAGCCTTTTCATGTCTTCCACTTGCAATGGCCATATCTCACAGAGAACCATTAGGGAGGGCTGTGTGAACTGCCAAGCAGTACACACATCTTTTGATCGATAGCCTGCCGGATATGACGTCTACACCAAAGGTGGCATAAGCTCACAGGCAAATGCCAAACGAGTCTTCTGTATCCGTGCTGAGATTTCAGTTTGCTGGAGTTGGCCGAAGAAACTTCCAAAATAAGTCAACACGCTCCACCAACCACTCCACTACCCTCTGTCTTTAAGCTAGGAGCAGTCAATGTAATCCAGTCCTGTAGTATCTATCATCTTACATTTGACAGGAGTAAATTCCACGCCACACGTTCCACCAAGATTGTTGCTCAGCTCAAGGTGTTCAGAAGACGCTGCATTTTGTCAACGTTTTCACCTAGATGGGACTAGACTATATTATCTGTATATTCTAAGTCAACGAGATTATTCCCTGGTGGTAGGTAGTAAGTCAATCAATACCCGAGTGACTGAAGTCAGAGTTGGGGTTAAGTTCATTAACACATCATCTTTGATGAAATTAAACAGAAATAGGAACAACAATAAGCGCATACCTGTCTTCACTTCAGATGACAACAAAACTTGTGCATGGCTTAGTAGTGTTGCGCCACTGAAAGGAGAACCACCAAGTCATGCTAATAAAAACACAGGTGAAGTGATACCTCACTCAAACAAAATTCTTATATAACAATCGAATAAAGACAAAGTCAACTGTACTACTAAAATGAATTTTTAAACAGTCTTAAAATTAGTCAGTATATTTTCTCCATTCTCTATCGATCAATATAAACAATTCAATACTCAATAAATCAATAAGTCAATAAATCAAATTCAAATACAACAAACCTCAATTCCTTCACAAATTTGTAATTGATGAGTAAGTTTTGCATTCTCCTGGAGTAAACTCTCTCTTTCAACTAATAATTTATTTACTCTATCTTGATTGAAGTATTTTTTCTTCATTTCCGCCATGTATTCATTCTGTAATGAAAGGATCATATATATATATATATACACATAAAGTTCAAACTGATGAGAAAAAAGCTGTAAACATTGAAGTTGAAAAAAATTTACAGCGTTATATAGTGTAAACCACGATAGATAACAACACTACATTCATACAATAAGTGAGCATATATCATCCAAGTAGCACTGAGAACTTCAGTCAAATCACAGGCCTTATTGTGTTCAATAACATATATACTGAAATTATCATTTGTGACACAGTATCAACTATATATCTGATGGTAGACTGGCTAACAAGAAGACAAGATGACAGTATTAAGCGGGGGGAGGGAGGTATTTCCTGGAAGAAGTTATGCGTTGGCCAATGCGCGCACACACACACACATACATACCTTTCAGATCATTTGTTCCTCTTACATGCAAACAAAATCTTATCAGTAGCATGATGTATCGAGCTAGAGAAATCTGCACAATCGACACTGTGGACTATGAAATAAGGGAAATATAAAACTTAAAATATATGACAACGGATACCCCGAAAGTTTTTTTCAAGTCTTCATGAGGAGAACAGATAGAGAGAAATGCCTGCGAATGGTGTAGATAAGATACATGCGTAAACCTTGGGCACTGTGGTAGTAAGTAATTCCATATTAATTTGTTTATTAGATGCATCACACATAGTGTGAAACAGTATTACTATTTACTGAATGACAAAGTTTCGAACACAAATTGTTATTGTTCATAAACATATCAATTATAATCACACAAATTCGCAAATTTACTTTTATAGTTTTTTTCCTATCTGATAGTCCTAAGATCTAATACAGTAGAGTGCAGGGAGAGATCAATCACGGAAGCTTCATTTATCGAATCAACTGCAAACCAACAGGTGTAATAAGAATGATTCAACATCTGTCCACTCAGACATCTGGAAAATTCTACTACCTCTACAAAAAATAGGCAAGAATAAAGAAAACTATAAAACTAACGTTTCGAAGTTGTATGATTATAATTGATATGATTGTGAACAATAACAAATTGTGTTCGAAACCTTGTCATCCAGTAAATAATAATACTGTGACATATCCAATAATCAAATTCATATGGTGCAGAAGGGACGTATATACATGACTTGATCGTTTAAAGGAGACACACACAACTTCGAAAAATTATAGTTAAGACATTTTTTGCCGCAACATTGTGTTTAGAATTTGCTATTCATTGTTTAATTCCAATGCAGGTGAGTGATAAGCTACCGAGTCTGACCAATTCAAGGTGCATTTACAAATTCAACTGTTCATATGGAGACACCTACATAGATAGAAAGATTTGGGAAGCCCACCGTCGCCTTCTGGAGCATTGTCCAACGTGGTTAGGTAAAGGTGTAGTGACGTCAAGCAGAAATTTCATACTGGCACACATAGTGGATACAGAGCACAAGATTTACAAAAATTCAGATTTTACAATTCTATACAAAGTGTTATCTCAACTCCCTAGGTTGGTACGTCTTCGGTTGCTAGGCTAGGGCTAGCTGGGGCAGTCACCATAATGATTTTTCAAGCCAGTATCTGTGCTCAAAAACGTTTGTTCAATCTCTTCACCCACCCACCCCCCACATTCTAAAATAGTTATCTCTCTTGGTGACACAGGAAAACTGTAAATATTATCTTATTATCATTTTATTCTATTTGTAATGCTAACTGTATTATCAATATCATTCTGTTGTAGATTTTAACCTCGGTTTCACAACTCATCATTATCATATTATCTAGTCGCTATGTGACAATAGTTACTTCCTCTCTCCACCCCTAATAACACACACACACACACATTCTATCTATACACTCACCACTACCTGGATTATACAAACATTTGAATCAATTTATCCTTGTTATTATTATTATTATTATTATGATCACGCCGATTGTTATCCATTAATTCGCATCTCTACACTCTGATCCTGGATATTTTATTAACCAAATTAATTCAAATGCACATGATTGATATTTCATCATGCAAAATGTAAAGCCTGATGAGAATTTACCGACAATACGTATTTGCTTAAATCGTGTTCTATAATTACCATTATGATAACACCTAAATTGTCGTGAGAGCTGTCTGTCAGCCGACAATCGCAGACAGCAATTTACGTCGATGTTACGTCCTGAATCAGGGTCATGAGAAAAAAACAATAACAAAACTTAACCTTGAGGAACTCACCAACCAATCACAGAGGACTTAATGTGTGCAAATACGATTCGCAGATATATATGGCTTAACTTTCTGAGAAACGGTCACAAGCAGTACAGAATAACCTTCAGCAAGAAAACAACCAATCAGACGAGGTTGCTTCTCTGCTAACAATAACGCTAATAATAATGTACATAAAAATCTATAAATATCTCTTGATTTTCTCAATAAACGATCTGTTGCCTGTCCCTTGTCGTCTGACGTTACAAAATTATATCCCATGGTGTTTCGTAAGTTAAGGCAATATACATCAACCAGCATCATCTCTGGCACCACCACTGGCAATGTCATACTTCCTACTTAAGACTTCCACACTGTCTCATAAAGCTTCATCCTGCATAATTCTGCACACCAAATACGGAACTAGCCTTCCCTGAGTTGAAGACTTCCCCGCTGATGAATGTTCAATTGTTCTCACTTGTGCAGGATGTTTTCGTATCGGATAGTTGTAAGCACCATTTTTAAGTTAAACGACGCGTCCGAATAATGTTCAGATTATCTTACAAATGAAGCGCTTATATTCACTCACCTCTTATAAATAAAATGTCCGAGTTATGAAAGTATATCGTAAGTCAGAGTATGTCAATAAGCAAAATAGACTGGAAGTTACAAACAAATTGTAGTTATCAATAAGGAAACATTTTCACCTTGTGCATAACTTACGACTTTAAGCTTATTTTCTGTTTCTGAACGCTGCAAATCTTCTTTCAATTTACTGATCATTTCCCGCTGTCGAACAATCAGTTTTTCAGCACGTCGGCGTCGATCTTCAATCTAAAATTTATTTAAATACACAGGATGACACTTTGCAAATATACCATATTTAAATGTGATACTGAAATGCAGTAAAACACATTTCTTTTGACTAACAGCCACACTTGTGTTAAGAGAAAACAGCATGTAACTCCAATAAAAAAACACAAACCACTAAGATATATCACACTATGCTAATATATGAATGTCTTTATATATATGTATATTATACGGTTACAAGTTGAAGCCAGGTTGTGTGTAACTGGTTTCAAAGAGTTACACCCAGGGCTTTGGAATCACACAGCACTAATGCTCTTCCTTTTTCAGGTATTCCAAGAAGAAACTGACTTCTGTCCATGGTGTGATGATCAGCCGGGAGGTGATAACTACTACACACTTCCATAACCTTCCATCCATCTTCTTGCTTTCTCCTCACTGTTCTACAGACACATTCTACGTCTTCTATCTGTCTATCTATCCATCAACTCTGATACCATTAATGGAGATTAAGGAAGGATGAACACTATCGTTAGTTGCTTAAAACCATCCTGTTGGCTTTATATTACAGCATTCGGCGTCGTTGTGTACTCCAGTTTATGATGATGATTGTATAGGGATCTACCTCACTAACATAATGTCTAAAATGTTATGTTAAATAGTCATGCATAGACTACGCGTTGCTCGGCAGAGACAGACAGATCCATGAAAACCATGCAGGTTTTAGACTCGGACGAATGTTACCACCATATTCCCAACGTTTGGTAGACTCTGGGACACAGGTATACTTACCAATGTTCAATAACACATGCCTAGTTTCTTGACCTGAATGCCACATTCCACTTCGTCCACTGAGACGTAGTGTGGTAATGTCTGACGATTAAGGGAGCTTCAGTAATTGCCAAATTCCCATTTACGCATTTAGAAAAAACAACAGATTGAGCGAAGAAATATATTCCTTTTCAATTAGTTTATCATCATCGGCTCTACACTTTGTTAATTTTTACAATTCTAGCTAATTCTATTAACTTGTTTGTGTTTTACGTAACTCTTCTGAGTCATCCTACTCTTCTCAGTCGTCATTATTTTACAGACCTATTGATTATGTAATAACTTGTTGCTAACGCCTAATTAATTTAATTAATTTTCACCCTTCGCCCCTTGGAAACTTAGATATCTTGTTACTAACACTTGTCAATTAGTTGTTTTGATGACCTGTAACCTCTTAATTTCACCCCACCCCCGTCTATACCTAAAACTGAGTAACTAGAATAACCACTTGATTGGTGGGACATTTTTGATGTAAAAAACAATATATTTGTGTGGAGCCAGCCGATGTGATGAGGAACTAATTGAAAAGGAATATATTTCTCCGCTCAATCTCTTGTTTTTTTTCTACATTAAGGGAGTCCCGAGAAAGCATACCGCACCAGTCCAGGCACTCTACCTCAACTCATTCAGCTCTGTAAGAACTTGTGGAGAGTTATCATACGAAGTAATAACAGCCAATGATATTCATCAAAGATGCACAATATATTCATTTTTGTTTAATTTCACCGGAGATGCACTAACTGATGTAACGACGTAGGGAGTGATTTGTTACCAGATAACAGTCCAGTCGATATAAGCCATGCAGATGACATTGTCTTTTTAGATGAAAACGCTGACAAAATGCAATCTGCTAAACACTTTGAGCGTAAATCTTCGTGTGTTTGGCATACTATGTCAAATGTGAGATAATCCTGCAGGACTAGACTGTACCAACTCTTAGGATAAAAATAACGAATGATGTGATTAGGGCAAGTCACATTAAGCCTAATGGGCTGAATGATGACGAAGTTTCAACAAGGATACGAAAAACTCGTGTGGCATTTGCGAATTTATGTCATCCCTCACATAGACGTGATCCGGCTATCAATCGAAGGACGTATATGTATTTCACACTTTACTCCGTCTACCTTTATGGCTGTGAAAGTGGAAGACCTAAATGGGCTGGCTGTCTTCACTTCACATGTTCCTCCCATCTCCCATGTTAAATGATAAGGAATACTGAGGTAAGACCAACTGTAAGACAAAGATGGAAAATCGATAAGGTTGTGCAGCTACATCGATTAAGATGATTAGGACACCTGTTACGCACAACAATCCATCGGAATCCCAATCCAGCAATGTTAACTGACATACGATTAAGCTGTAGAAAAGTAAACAACCGTTAAACTAAAACAAGACATGAATCCATGAATTCGTTAACTGTTGGATAAAGCCAAGTAGGGAGGTGTAGACTGCCCGTTTGAAGTCTACAAGATAGTAAGAACCAGTGACTTCAGACTGTTGGTGTCGTGGCTCAAAATTCTTCTATGCGATAAATACACATAGCACATACATTAACTTCTCATTACTCTCAATGTACTTATTTTTTCTCCTCTACATTTCCATTCATTATATTTTCTTGGATTTTCGCCCTCTACCTTAGTATACGATATGAAGTGTAAAAACTTGAGCTGCTGCACTTTCCTGAGAAGTTATATGCTGAAGACAAAGTCAGTCATTCAGTAAGCCGTCTATGTAGACTTAAGTCCTGGTGAGTGTCAGGAATACATACACATTATATTTTCAGAAAAATACTTATCAGAACATTGGATCATAAACCAACTTGAGAAAGTGCAGAATTCTCGCGTTCATTTCTCGTAGAATTGAGTTGCATTCTCAAGGATTCACACTGAGCTTGAGTATCCCGTAGTTCTGATTGACGTTCCTTAGTGGAAAAGAAATAAAGGTTAAGAGGAAAAATGTCTCATCAATCTAGAATCACGTCGCCTATAACAAATTTACAAAAATGTATCCCGTTGCAGTAGCTAGCCCAAGCTATACAAACCAAATATTTCGTAATTTTGATTAAAATACAATGCAATGGATTAGAATTTCTGTTACACTAAGACGAACGTAACTATACTGTGATATACAACTTGAAGCTTCTTTGGAATGTATAACAAACAACTCACTACCGGATTGATGTTATCCTACGAATAAAAGTGACGTGTGCTGTCAAACACAACGTTCTGCAAACCAAACTTTGGTTGCAACCAACAATCAAGATTCTGTGTTTTTAATATCTTTATAAATGAAGAGGTGAAAACTCTTCGTATGCTATGTCATAAAATTGCATTGACACTGAAATTAGGTAGATATAATCTGCACTCATCCATAGTTTAAGAAGAGGGAGTATAGGTAGTCGAGTGTGCTGACCACCTCATTTGTTTGGAAAATGCTAACAAAACCTTGGTTCCGCTACAAAAGGTCCATCTCACAGTTTCCAAATCACCCTCATCTTTCGCATAGACGTGATATTTGGATATCCACCAAATGACGTGTGTACTGTTCACTAGTTCACGCCATCGCTTTTTACGGCTGACATTTGGTCGTTGAAATTGGAATACTTGAAAAGGATAACCGTCTTTCAGCAATCAATCTTCCTTGTAAGTTGATGCAATATGGTAGTAATGCCGTTAGGCGTAAATTATTGAGTCAAGAGGGAAATTAATCAACTACATTGTCAAGCTGGATCGATTGACACGATTAGGGCACGTGATGCATATTCCAAGAACTTCAAATTTATTTACTCATACCTTTAGTTGACGTTCCAGTTCAGTGATATCTTTCCGCAAACTATCACGACCCTCTTCTACCTCAAGGATTCGTAGACGATGCTTTGACTCCTCCAGTTCCATAGTAGTTTTCACTATGGATATTTCATCTTCCAACCGTTTAACTTCGTCCGACAGTGCACTACTGGCCACCTCATCATCGTTGTCAGAAGCCTGAAGAGAAATAAATTTAACACCCAGCATAGATTAGATGTTAAACACGTCACATACAACATATTTCATGATAAAATCAATCTCTGCGGTAAATCCCCATACTTACAAACGAAATGCAACAGTAATCCTAGAAAGAAACTCCATACAGATAAGATGATTAGGAATGCTAAACTTATTCCCAAATGACTAAGTCATCGAAAACGATCACAGAGCAACGACTTGTTCAGTCTGTGTGGTTTGAAATTATGCCAAAATCATGTTATTAGCCTAGGATAAATGCTGCAAACATTATTATATGAAGAGGGGTATCCGGTGAGATCAATTAAAGGTTTCAACAACACAAAAATGTACATCTCAAAACTCCTTGCTACTGAAATGAGGTCAATACAAGACAACTAAACAGCTAGACTAATAATAGCCTCAATTGAATCAATGAAATAGTGTAACCTAGAACTAATAAACTTTCGTGAGATGCTCTGTATTAGCGTGCCTGTCCCACTAGAAGTACACCATAAACTGCATGAGTTGATCATACACAACAGAAAGTCTCCCCAAATACTCAACATTCCAAGTGAGGCAAACCAAATGCCTCATCAGCTTGAAAAAATCCTGTCTAATGAACTACCTAAACTTTCGGTACGGATAAAGAACATCTCCTTTTCAAACCAACACCAAGCATAACAAGTATACCTACCTCACAATTCTGAGCCTCAGCTTCTTCGAAAGCCTCCAACAGTTCCGTCAACTGAGCTACACGTTTTTCAGTAGCATTAACCATCTCAGTCAATGAAACGACTTTCTCTTCTATTGTTTGTTGCTTTTGTTCCCGAAGCTGGTCAGTGACAGATTCTTGGTCTGCGATTTTCTGATGATAATAAGGCCGCATTTCTCCTTTCAATCGTACTTTTCTTAATAATTTCTTATTCACTTCTAACATATCCTGTGTAAGTGTCGAAACGGATTTAATTCACATATATGTTGCACAATTCAAGGAATTACATAACAAAAAAGCAAAATAATTATCATTCCAATAATCTCGTCAAAAAAGTTTATTCCCCAGCTAATGAATTCGGCTACAAAAATGCTGTACACGGAGACCTATAGAGCGGACAAGTATGGAATATATAAAAGTTCGTTTGTCACATACTACAATGACAGCCCCATTCAGCTGGAATGAATATAAATCTCCTAGATTGTAAGATTATGTGAACATTACTAGTTGGATCACAAAAGCAATTGATACTCAGTTCTTACCTCATAAGAAACTTCACCACACGGTATCCTATTATCCTGACAATATTCGGTTCACAACACGACAACTGCGTAATTTTGCCACCAAATCTCTGACTGAAGAAGTTAGTACTATCCTACTTTTTGACCAAAGTACCCTACCTAAGCCTGATGCTAGCTCATTTGCTTAAACCGCTATCCTCAAGAGGCTTTGAGATGTTAGAAATGATCCAATACGTGCAAACTTTAATATATCCCTCCTTAAATGTTCTCAATAGACTGATCTAAATTAATTCAGTGACCACCACTTGAAAACCCGAGTATTACATCATGTGATGTCTGAATAACCTAGAAACTCTTATGTTAACTTAAGATGCCAAATAGTCTCAACGGAAGAATCCCATCTCGTCAATCGATTACCCATACCCCTGTGTTGCTAACGCTTAAGAGACTAACAGCTATAAAACAGAAGTGAACACACTCATGTTCCAAAAACCTAATCAGTGATGGATATCCAAAAGTATAAACGCCACTTGTACAGGAAACATGAATGAATGCATAGCGACCAACTCGCAGTGTAGAGACTCTATCAGTTCACTAAAACAGTATGGTACGAAGTAGTCTCGATGAATTCACTTGAGCACACCGACTAAGAAGAAGTGCAATCACGCCCACTGTATTGATGCACAAACTCCATATCTGAACACTTACCTCCTAGATAAGCATTAAATTTGTTATATCCAATGTGAGGCACAATGTATATACATATATATAACTTCATAAATACCCTTCTATTTATTTAACAATATTTGCCCACGGCAAATATATGCTTTAAAATAAAGCTTGAAGAAACAGGGTGACTCATCTTGTTTTTATCTCCTGAACCTTTATAACTACATTCAAAAGTAATCAATCGTCATTTATCTCTGCCAATTTCCTACACTTTCGTCCAAATTTCTGCCTTCCACGACCATAAATCGATATGTAGTTACAATTCGCTTAATCTCGCTTAATCCATCCCTTCGCCTCTTTCGAAACTCTTCAAGAAACAATCATAGCCAACGATGAGTTCACTACTCGTGAATTTTATCAAAATTTTATCTGAATAGGGTCGAAGCAAATGAGCGCTAATGAATCAGTTAGCAAACGATAAGTAACAAAAAGCCATCTGAAATCGCATTCACTTACATCCATCCTTGTGACAATGACCGTAGAAACGAATTCGCCACAAATTATCTGCAGAAAAGCAAACAATTATTGGAAATTAGTTTAGGTTGAAACGGACTAATTGATACCAATACTAGGCAAAATGAGTGATGGGTATGTAAGTGCCTGGCTTTATCCTCAGGTGAGTTTGCCTATCACACTTACCAAAAGACTAACTTCTTTTGCCTAGGTCTTAATCAGCACTCTACCTATCCTGCAAGTACTGAGGAACGAGTAAAAATAGAAAACAAAAGGACTCGCTACTTGCCTGTAACCAAACGTATATTTATAACGAATGTGATTATAACTCAATGATATAAAAACAGGTTTACCACTTATCCATACCCGTAGGAGTAGGGAGCTCGAGGGAGAAAGCGTACTAGTGCCAAAGATGTACAAGAAGCACAGTGCACCACGAGAAGCGAAGTGGCGAAGTGGAGGAGCGCCAAAACCTGGACGAGTGAGTTAAAACAAAAGTTCAATGTACACTACAGGTTATCCCCCCCCCTTCCTCAGAAAGTTGGTGGAGAAACCAACAACTTTCGATCCCAGAACATAAGAGATATGCCTTAGGAGATTCGCACAATAAAAGGAAGGGAAAGGAGCGGAGAAAGATAAACAATATTTTTATAAAATATAGAACGAAACGAAAAAAGGTTGAGGGGAAGAATGAATGATATGTACATGATGTATGAAGTAAGTTGGAATATGAAAGGAAAGACGCTGGTTATCTTAATGTGGTTGGACAGAGTTTTAACTTATTATTTTTTTGTAATGATTTTGTTATATGTTATACATTCTTTTTTCATTGATTTTTATGATTTTATTTACATATTTACATATTTTGAACTCTGTATAAGTAGGGGCTACGAACCACACACTGGTTGTATTGGTGGTTGATGATATCACCCTGTGCTTAGGCTGAGATCGGAGTGTGACTCATTAGGTCTAAGTTTCGTCTTAACCCAGTGCTTCACAATTCCACTTCATCAGCGAACATACATCAACACTGAGGACAATAAATATACCAGCGTAAGAGAGGAACAAAGTGAAATAAAAGAAAAATGGAAAGTGGTGTAGAAATTCGCAAAATCGTTTTTTGGCTGACCTTAAATATCACGTTCTAGAACAGCTGTTAAAATTTCACTTGGAAATTATTTTGTCAATAATTTTTGATAAAATTGTGTTATGTTTTATCTGGATTGATGGGAATTCCCATTTTCTGGCCAGTTATGTTGGTGTCGCGTCATATAATCCGACTGCGACACCCCCTAGCATATTTGTTGCAACGATCAGTGTTTCAGGCAAACTGTAGCAAAATATCGCTATAATGAGGAAGATAGGATAGTTGAAGGGTAATGTCATCTACACAAATAGTCTACTTTATTTAGATGCCGCATCTTTCGACATGGTATCATTCAATGGAGACTTCACGTCTCAGGATAATAATTCAGCCTATTTTCGCATGAAGAACAGTCCTTTTTGACAAAAGAATTCTATAAGTACTTGGAAATCACCTGTAAATGCTAACAGAGCCTTCTGTGGAATAGAAGTAATCATGTAGATGTGTCTCACCGTATGTGTGTTTGGACAGGAATTATCGTAAGTTGAGAGGTTATTTCTAAGTGTATTTCATGTATATTTGCACTGTTTAGGGTAGCGTGATATGAGTTATGTGGAATCAATGATTATTGCAATTGCAGTACAGTGGAGAAGCCAACCACTCGTTTAAATTTCCTTACTATGTCACTTAGTGCATTAATTCAGTGTATAGTATTATTATACACCTGGATTGTGTCGATTATGAGAACTGAATCTAGTCAGCTCTATAACTATCAATCTACTGTCTGTTATGCCATTCTCACTGGCACTGTAAACTTAATGCTGCAATTTTTTTGGTGATGAATTTTTCCTGAATTTTCCATTAACATGAAGCAGTACAGATGCCGCATCACGACTGCAAGTTTAGGTTGCATTATATATCATTGTTATCCTCATCAACACAACAGGTCTGCGTATCTTACAATATTTTAAATGTTTCTCTATGCTTCTAACACTGTGCATAGCTGTTTCGAGTTGAAGCATGTTCAGCTCATATTTGATGGCTACAGATTCCTTAATGTGAGAATGTAATTTCTGTAGGATTCATAAAACTATGCTCATTAGACATTACTGAGATTATGGATCAATTTCTAAGTTACACATTTACAATACTTCATTTGATGTAAACGTCTTTAGTGTGAAGTTGATCTGCAAGTAGTCTTAATAAGAGAAAGACGCCTCGACAATATTGATGTTTCAGATATTGTCTTAAAATTTGCGTATAATCCTCTAATACTGGAAAACATATGGGGTCTGTTGATGCTTATGGTGTCAATATAAAAGCCAGCTGTAAACTACAAATACATTTATTTGCATGAGATATTACTTAGTATTAACAGAATCAGTGTATTCATAGTGTGTGCTGATATGTAGAATTATCTTTCATAACTTCATGTTGTGCTAGTCCTTACATGTGCTTTATTTTTTTCAGGTTGTCGAATATGAAATCAGCGGAAATATCATTCGGTCAAACTAACGTTGCTACTCTTCATCGGGATTTTCTCTTGTAAATTAATGAAATGTTTAATATACTCTTCAATTCTACTTCGTCTAAACTTTTTCAGTGCGTCGCTATACTATGTGCTTTTGTAATAAGTGAATTCGGATCAATGCATGATAAGCTTATTCAGTGGGATGGAGATTTATTATAGTATTATGAGACTGTCACCTTATCCCTTCGTAAGATTTCGTGTCTGTTTCTATACAGTGGCACATTGTAAAAACTAAGTAGGATTTAGCAAGTTGAATAATAATTCTGTACTGTTCGATACGCTAAAATCGCCTTATCTAGCCAGTTGCAAGTCTGTATACTGTTAAATGCCAAGTATGAAGTACAAGTAAATGTAATAACTTAGGCTTGATAGGTACTTCACTAATCTGTTGATATGCAGTGACATCATCAAATAGACTGTTCACTTGGCAGTGAGCAAAGAAACAATTTTCATCTATTTCTAATATGCCGTTGAATCATATGATGTTATCTAATATCCATCATTTCTATGATCAACAACTGCGGTGTTTGCATATCTACTTTATGAATATTAAATAACTGACGCCTTTATGCATCTAATTACCTCCGGTATTACAACGGTATTTCCTATTCATTTGATATGTGTACGGTAAACAAGGCATTCATACATTCTCCCACAAATACCAAAGTTTCTGGTGTCACAAGTGTTAATAAGAGTTGCTCCTTGGTTTCAACACAAATGACGTTCTCCAGTCGTTGAACCCTTCTTGTAGCCTGGTTCCAGATTGTTTGCCTAGCCTAAATTCTTAAAAAATGTGCAGATATCCTGTGTTTTCCTCTCATGGACATATTTAATGAATCTTTTTCCAGAAATGTTGTGCCAGCCGTTTGGAAGGACATTAAAATTGTACCTATACCTAAGTCGTCTAATATAACATGTTTTAAATTTAGACCTATTGCTATTACCTCCCCTTTTCTAAAAGCTATTGAAAAGTTACTCTTACTTAACCTTCAGCCTTCACTTAAAGCCTTTAACGATCCCGAATATTTCGCCTATAAACACAGTAGAAGTACTTTAGATGCAGCTGCAGTCTTGCATCACAACAATTTCTCCATTATAGTCGTCCACTACCAATTGTATTTTTGTTTGACGAACTTAATGTACATATGCATACGAAATGAAATATGTCAAGTGCGCGGACTAACTATTCCAGTGTCTTTTAATTCGCAGCTACACTGTACAAAGATGAACAGCTCTCTATCAGGAGTCAGAAAATGCTCTTAAACTAAATCCTTCGAAATGTCACACTGTTAATTTCAGTTTCCGATGTAAGAGAAAGTCAGGCGAAGCTGTTAATTCCTATGACCGTTGAAAAATTGATGACAGTGATATAGAAATCAAGTCTGACTTTCAGTATCTCGCACTAATTCATCAAACAGCCCATTAACCCTTAATGTATACCATTTTTTTATTTTTTATTTTGATTACAGCTTCATTCCACACCGTATTTTCAGTACAATTATGGAATTTTCAGCATGGATATCGGTAGACCAAATTTACAGGCCGACCATAGATATCGGGTGTGCGCCGGCAGGGGATCGAACCCCGGACCATGTGCATGGTCGGCGAGAGTCCTAACCACTATGCCACCGACTCCACATGAAGGCATAATGTTTATGATCTGGATATGCAACTCCAGGTGAGCGCTTGTACGGTATATTCATTGTTTATATATATATATTTATTCCCGTTTATGCAGGAACATACCAATTGTACAGGCGTGGCTAAGATATTATACAAATTACACATGTTTCGATGTATGTTGAATTTACAGTTTGTTTGTTCAATCTAACATTAGAGTCAGTCAGAACAGTCTGCAAAATAGTCTGTCTGTGTAACACATAAAGAGATATAGAAATATTGTCTTCGCATTAACAAAATACCCAGACTTCAGATGAATGTAATACAAATATCTGGGAAAAATAAAGCTTGAAGTCAATTCTCCTATATAACTTTGTTGTGAGAAGCATCCTTGAGATAAAGTTTATTGATGTATTATTTTGAGTCAATAATGTATTTATTCCATTTTTTCACCAGTCTTATCGTAGTTTTATAATAGGAAAGAAATTTGATCTTTGATACGAAAATTAGATAAGTTCATGTTAGATTGTTTTACTGCAGCAAATGAGGTCGATTCTAGAACTATACATTGGCGCCATTTGCGTCAGCATGGCAGACTGTACATGTAAGTTGAGTAATACATTGAAAACTACTTGAAAATCAGTTGTTTCTTTATATCAGATCAAGAATACTCCCTGTACAGAATGTTAGCCAGCGTTTTCAAGTGGTTGCATCGGATCGTTCATGGAATTTGAGTTTGAATTTACTTAAATGGTCATTTCAGTTTAAATGTTGGGTTGTTCGACCTCGACCAGGAGGTATATAGAGGATTACGCTCAGCAGGGAGATAAATTATGTAAATATGGAAAGAACATTATTATTTTATGTACATATAAATGTTTATAAATGTATATCATTGTATAGTAAACACTACCCATAATCTAGTTGTTTCTCATGTAATTTTGCGAAGTCTTAGAGTTTATTTAGTGTCGTAATATTTAATAATGAGTCTAGGCGTTATAGTGTTCTCATGCGTTTTGGAAATAAGTGGTGCGGTGTGATTGGCATAGTCATTGGGATGAAGCAGTTTATATAGCAAGCGTTTGAAGGTTATAATAGAGTCACAGGTCCTTATTTCTAGGGGTAAACTGTTCCAGATCTTGGAGTACATGACTATGAAGAAGTTTGTACGGAGTGCTGTCTTACAGTTTTTCCTGGATACTGTGCACGTTTGGTTACGCAGGTTGTAAGAGCCTTCCGGTGAGAACTGTATCTCCTTGCTGTCTGAGAATGATATTTTATGCAAGACTTTAAAGAAGAGTGTTAGGTTAATGCTCAGTCGTCTCATCCAGAGTGGGTCGATACCTAGAGTTATACACCTTGATGTGTAGTCCTTTTCGCAGTCAAATCCTAGTAGTTTAGACGTGAAGTATCGTTGGACACTTTCTATTTTAAGCTTGTCACTTACGCGAGTGCTGCTGAGAATAAATGGACAGTATTCAAGTAGTGGTCTGACACAAGTTTTATATAATAATAGTTTCGCCTCGTAGTTGTGGAAATTCCTGAGTATGCATCCTAAGAGCATCCTCGATTTACGCGTCTGTGTCGCCACTTGCTCAGAAAATGTCAAGTCACTAGAGTACCTGAGTCCTAGGTCAACAACACTTTGGAGTTCAGGCAAGTCAAGAGATTCAAGTACCAGTTTAATATTTATTGAGGGTGCACCGAAACAGATCCAACCACATTTTTTAAGGTTGAATTTTAGGTTCCATGTGGAGGACCATGCGGTTACTCGATCAAGTTCTTCCTGAACAGCTTTCTGAAAGTACCCTAAGTCATCACAGTTGAATGTGTAAGCTACTTTAAGATCATCGGCAAAGATGAATGGTTTTCCAAGTGAGAAACAGCTGCATATGTCGTTGACATATAGAGTGAATAGAAGGGCGCCTAAGACGCTACCTTGAACTACTCCAGAAGTGACTGGACTAGGTTTAGAATTTACAGAACCCAGTCTAACTACTTGGGGCCTATTGTTAAGGAATGATTCAAGCCATCCTAATAATGGGTCACGTATTCCTAAGGAGTTTAGCTTATTTATTAGGAGCAAATGGTCAACGCGGTCAAAGGCTTTGGATATGTCGAAGTACATGACTAGTACTAGCTGTTGTTTGTCTCGGCTGCTAGTTATGCAGTTAAAGAAGTCAAGGTGACATGTCATGCATGATCTGGATTTTAGGAATCCATGTTGGTTTGGACTTAGAATATTGCAGCTGAGCACATGTTTGAGGATATCATCTTTAACTATTCGTTCAATGATTCTAGATACTATGGGTGTAATATTGATTGGCCTATAATCATAGTCTCAGAGCCTAACATCAAAAAAGGTGGGAGGGTGGAGTTAGCTTATCGGTAGATATGGTGGCGGTCACTAAGGTGAATCGCCCCATTCTGCAGGAACAGCATTAAAAATTTGAAGGCTCGAGATATTTCTGATTTTTATGAGGGCTTAAATCTTTATCTTGAAAAAGATAACAATGAACGCCTTGACAGATCATGCTTCTACCTTTAAATATATACCATTCACCCAGCCTATTGTTGAGATGCGACCATGTGGGATCTGCTCAGATTTATGGGGCATCTTATAAATTAACTTGCTGTCTATCGTCAGATCTTTTCATACCACTCCACAATGTCTTATCTCATTTATTTTCTGACAACGTCTTTACTTGATCCTCATTTTACTCCATTAAACTTAACATCTTATAGCTCTTCATTACTTATTATACTCCTACTCTCTGAAGGGTACGGTTGTGCACTAAATGCACAAAAAGGTATAAAATAAAAACAACTGGCATGAGGATAATTGTATTAAAACCAGAAGTGGATATCATGATAGTTTGTGATATATCTGTAGCATTATACATTGCAAATGAATGTTGTTACCCTAGGGTGTTTCCTTTATTAATGCATTTATTAATGATACTTGCACTTACCTATTTCATTACAATTTAATGATTCACCTCAGCACTTTAATTTTTCTAAAACAGATTCCAATCCCTTGTAAAAGGTGTACTTACCTCAATATTGGTTGGTTATCGTGTGCCTACAACCACGGGATGAAAACGGAACGAAGTCGATTTTCCCGCTCAACCTGGAGGACAACTGTACAATTCAATAACTATACGGCCTAATTCAGAAAATGAGCGTATTATATGCATCGAATATTTAACAGTTGAAATACGATTAACTTGTAGACAATCTACGATTTGATATTATATCATACTTGATCGTGCCTGTAAAAATGGCATGCATTTTCATGTAAATTTGTAAATTTATATGAAATACATTATTATTATTACTATAGTTGTTGACTTCAGTTTTTGATCCGGATTTGTGTTTGGGTACTATAAATGTCGTTTTCCATTTATCTGGATAGGTTTGGCTTTCTAGGGACATTGTAAAGATCTCAAGTAAGAAAACGGAAATGTCAGAACCACCGTGTTTATAAAGATACGATGGTATACCGTCGAAACCAGCACTACTAGAGCTTTTAAGAGTATTAATGGCTTGGTTAATATTAGAATAAATGAAATGAAGTGAACTGATTTCTTTCAGCGCTGGAGAAGAAGGGAGTTCTATTGTAGATTGTAAACCGAGAAGTGGACTTGTAGGCTTAAGGTAGTTAGCTGCAAACGTCTCATTAAACAGTTCACACATGTCTGCATGGTTGCTGTATAGTTTGCCCTTGTTTATAAGGAGAGAAATTTTATGGCTTTGGTGATTCATTCGTTTCTTTTGGATTTCTGTGAGGGCACCTACTTTGGTGGTGCTGGCTATTACGACCACTGCTGTCCTATACGCCTTCAGTTCGAAACGCAGACAGAGGCTAAAAAATTCACCAACACACAACGTATCCTATTACAGGACACAAGCTACAAACAGGTAAAAGTTGTAGCAGATAAGACAGTGATTGAAAGGCGTGCTTACAATCACCTTAATAAACCAAATGGCAGGACACCTCAAGCCACTAAAATAGATATACACACTACCAACACGGTAGAACTCATAGCCTCCCCCCTCTCTAATCCCGTAAAAATAGCTCCAGAGAAAATGAAACCAAACGAAAGACTTGTGAGCTATAGTCTTACTCCTAAAGTAACCTCTCCTCCCTCTACGGTGGATCTAGATATGTCTATGGACAGCCATAAGATGGTAATCAATCCCTCTTGTAAGCTGACAACATCCTCTCTTAACCAAAACGTGACAACGCAAATGGAACTCGGTAACAAAACAGGCCGAAATACGCCACTTGTTGCGAAGATTCCCCAACATATTCAGACTCCCAAGAATAACTCACGCTTTAAGGTAAATAATATTCAAAACCATGCTAGCAACCAAACTAAAAACAAAAATGAGGACATAGAGCCCAAGGACAACAACGACACAACCTACTTGCATACTGTGCCAAGTCACACTGGTAGCTGGTGTAGTGACGCTATCACGCAAAGTAGTAAAAGTGACAACACTCGGAGCTCAGCCACCAGGCATGACATACAAACTAACTTTGGCAGATTATACGGAACAAGCCTTCTGGGAAACAAACCACAGTGCAGCTACGCACATAACGACACCCATGTAAGGTCTCTTGGAATGTCCACACACAGTAGGCAGATTAACAAGTCATGGGTATCACAAGGTACCAATGATTTTTTATCCAACACATCCCTGTCAGCGCTAACCAAACAGCTGGTGGGGATGTTAACCCTTCTGAACCCATACAACCAACGTTGGCCCCCTATCGGGAAGAAAACGGACATGGGCTAGTACATACGGAACTATTAGTCACACCCAAAGATTGTACAAGCATATGCCAAATAAAAACCTCAACCCAACTCTCCAACCTATCCAAGCCTAGAACCACGTCATTGTATAGTTTATCTAATAATCAAACCCATTACCCACTAAAAAAAACGGATAGTAACTTGACAGACATAGGTGGACAAACTAGTTGCAACACAGGGTTGATATGCCACGCGGAAACAGCGGATGCCGATCCACACTTGAACCTTATTGACGAGCTTAAACACTTCAAACACTACTTCAAATCTCAACTCTACTTAATACTTATTAATGCTAGATCTATCCTTAACAAACTACCGATGCTCAGGGCACACACACTGGTATACAAACCCCCTATAATCATTATTACGGAATCCTGGTGTCACTCCAATATACCAGACGAAGAGATAAGCATCGAAGGGTACATACACTTTCGCTGTGACAGGAAGAGTGGTAAGGGAGGAGGCTGTCTAATGTACTTCCTGAACACACTTACTGTATTACAGCTAGAAAATAAGGAACTCAATGACATGCACGACACCCTGTGGGTCAACGTACACTTCAAAAGTGCTACACTACTAATAGGATGTATCTACAGAGCACCTGGCACCTTTAGTGATTACGAGACACAACTTATAAATGTACTGGAGCAAGTATCCACTCTTCCATACGAGCATAAGATCATATGTGGAGACTTCAACCTACCCGAAATCAACTGGGACTTATTAAAAGGGCCAACTAAATACGACAAGCTCTTAGGGACACTGGACATCTTCGGCTGGAAACAAACTGTCACTATCCCTACAAGAGGTGACAATGTACTAGACTTAATATTCTGTCACGATATAAGCCCCCTCTCAATCTTAGTGGGTTCTAAGTTTTCAGGTAGTGACCACAAAACAGTAATGTGTGCTCTGCCACTTCCACTGAATAGCAATGCAGCTCATACCTCCACTTCACAACAAGTACTATATAGGAACTATAGTAAGGCAAACTGGACCTTAGTAGAATAGTGCTAAGATCCTCCGAATGGAGCGAATACTTCACTACTGATGACCTCTCGAGAGCTCTGAGCATCTTCTACCATAACTCGAACACATGCTTAGATGCTGTCATTCCACTGCAAACACTTGAGCTGTCCCCACATAGGAAGTCATTCATAAAATCAAAGGATCGTATGAAACTGAAGAAACTCTCAACAAGTTACTTCAAACACCACGACTTTGGCACACTAGGTTTAATACTTAACACCCTTAGTTCCATCTCACAAGCTCGAAATTTCCGTATGAGAAACGAAGAACGCATCGCAGTAGCCAGTCCTGCTAGAGTGTATGCACTCACGGAAATCTTAAAGAAGCGAATGAATCGCAAAAATCACAGCATTTCCCTCCTTATAGACAAAGGTAGGCTATGTACTAATTCCGCAGACATGTGTGAATTATTCAACTCAACTTTTGCAGGTAACTACCTTAAGCCCACAGTCCAGTTATCCAATATACACCCTGCTACTAATGTGGCACAAACTCCATCTCCACACACACCAAACTTAATTAGCACTATTGAATTTAACTATACTAACATTAAACAAACTATAAGAACCCTAAAATGCTCAAAAGGTTTCGGTACTGACGGCATATCATCCTATTTTTATAAATATGGTGGCCCTGACATTCCCTTACTCCTGCTTAAAATATTCACAATGTCCTTAGAAATCCAAACTTACCCTGATGTATGGAAAACAACGTTTATTATGCCTAAACACAAATCTGGCTCGAAAACAGACGTCAGTAACTACAGGCCAATTATTATCACACCTATAGCTTCTAGAATTATGGAAAGACTAGTTAAAGACAACCTAATGAAGCATATGCTTAGTTGCAACATTAGAAGTCCAAACCAACATGGATTCCTAAAATCCAGATCTTGTTTAACATGCCACTTAGACTTCTTTAACTTTGTGACCAGCAGTCGTGACAGACGACAACTAGTACTTGTCATCTACTTTGACATCTCAAAGGCATTTGACCGTGTCGACCACTTACTACTAGTGCACAAGCTGAAATCCTTAGGAATAAGTGACCCACTATTAGGATGGCTTAAATCATTCCTTAACAATAGGTCCCAAATAGTTAAACTCGGATCTATAACTTCGAAACCTAGCCAAATCACCTCTGGTGTAGTACAAGGTAGTGTCATTGGACCCCTTCTATTTACCCTATATATTAATGACATATGCGCTTGCTTTACTCATGGTAAACCATTCATCTTTGCAGATGACCTCAAAGTAGCTTATACATTCCAATCTGATGACCTAGGGTACTTCCAGAATGTTATACAAAAAGAACTAGATAAAGTGACTGCTTGGTCGTCTTTATGGAACCTCCAATTTAACCTTAAAAAATGTGGCTGGATCTGCTTCGGTGCACCCTCAATCGACATAAAGTTAACGCTTCAATCGGCTAACCTAACCAAACTCCAAAGTGTCGTTGACCTAGGTCTGAGGTACTCGAGTAACCTAACATTCTCTGAGCAAGTGGCATCACAGACTCAAAAGTCGAGAATGCTCTTAGGATGCATACTCAGGAACTTTCACGACAATGAAGCAAAGCTCATTCTGTACAAAACCTGTGTGAGGCCACTACTAGAATACTGTCCATTTATTATTAGCAGCACTCACACACGTGAAAAGCTAAGAATTGAAAGTATCCAACGATATTTTACCTCGAAACTACTAGGCTACGAATGTAAGAAAGACTACATTTCACGGTGCATGATTCTACAACTTGACCCACTCTGGACAAGACGACTAATTATAAACCTAGTATTCTTCTATAAGGTCCTACACAAAATATCATTTTCAGACATTAAGGACATACAATTCGCGCAAGAAGGCTCTTACGATCTGCGTAACCAAAATTGCACAGTGACAATAAAAGCCTTTAAGTCAACACTCCGTGAAAACTTCTTCACAGTCATGTATTCTAAAATATGGAACAATCTGCCCCTAGATATCAGGAACTGCAATACAGTTTTAAGTTTCAAACGCTCTCTGTACACACTATTTCACTCTACCGACTATATAAATAAACTATTTATTCCTAGAACGAATCAACTATTAGTCTACTACAGTACCTAAACGCGCTTGAATACCCTTACTCCCCTAAAGACTATAAATAAACTAGTAGCATAAATGCATAAAAAGACTATTTCACTCTACCGACTGTATAAATAAACTATTTATCCCTAGAACGAATCAACTATTAGTCTACTACAGTACCTAAACGCGCTTGAATACCCTTACTCCCCTAAAGACTATAAATAAACTAGTAGCATAAATGCATAAAAAGACTATTTCACTCTACCGACTATATAAATAAACTATTTATTCCTAGAACGAATCAACTATTAGTCTACTACAGTACCTAAACGCGCTTGAATACCCTTACTCCCCTAAAGACTATAAATAAACTAGTAGCATAAATGCATAAAAAGACATAGTAGAAACAAATTTTTGTTCATCAAATTACAATGTACAACGAATATAAACAAACTTTTTTGACACCACATAGTTTTTCTTTGTCCTCTGGTACATTTCTGTTGTATTTACTTTGTAGTACAAGTTGCATTGATCTACATTCCGACTGAAGCTGAGAAACAATTGAAGTCACTTACTCATATATTATCCCTCAAGGTTTGGCTAGTAATGGTTCAGCATCCTTGATGAAATCCACTGTCACCATAACTAGACGCTGTACAGCATCTTATACAAGCACTGTCAACGATCTAAAATGGTTTTTATATGGCTTTCTACGCGTTTATCAACTTACTCGTACGGAGCAACCATGCTGTGACAAATGGCGGGCTATGGGTGACTTGAGTGCAGTAAAACAAATCTGCTTGACAATGACCAATATTAATCTGCATTCAGTTGAATTCACATCTGGTATTACTTGCAAAAAAATGATGTCAAAATCATAAAAATTAATCACTCATTTTAAATTAATACACAATTTGAACATAAAACAAGATCCGATGCCGCACACAACAAAGTTATATGGAGGAATTGACTTCAAGCTTTATTTTTTTCCCAAATATTTGTAATTTATCCGACACGTACTTGGGTTTTTTTGTTAATGCGAAGACAATATTTCTATATTTCTTTATGTGCTCCATTGAACGACTAACTATCAGAATGTGCTCACTAACTGATGCCAGAGAGGACAGCAACCATGTAATTTCACTATAAATCAAATTCATGTAATTTAAATAATACTTATCCATGCCTGTACAACTGGTGTGTCCTACATTGATAGGAAATATATATTATTATTATTAACACTTATGGAATTGGAGCAGAGCAAAATAGACATATGCAAATAAATAAGATAGACAAAAAAATTTATCAGAAAAAGGAAAAGCAGAGAGAACTCATTGTTGCTTTACTCAGTCTTAACTGTCAGACATTTTCCTGTTCGTTACTGCAGCAATTCGTCACTCTAGTGTGGTTAAATTCCTTTTGCGAGCTTTGGCTGTAAGTATTTTTCACCATGCTCTTTATTTTTTCGGCTCGCCATTTGCCTTTACCTAAATGTAAACGTCTACTCTCTCCCAACTCTTTTTTCTTTCACCACATGCCCTAAAACCACTTTCATTACCGTGTTGCTGAAACTTGCATTCATTTTAATTCAACCTGGAGTAGCCTTGATATTTTCCACACGTTTCTACGCTTCTGAGGCCCCAGTTTTGCGACATATATACTTTTTCAAAAACGACTGAAATTAAACATCACGTACAAGGTCATTGGTGGAGTGGGACGCTCTAAGGTCATTTTAGTCCATGTTAGTCGGCCATGTTGGGTTGCAGTTCCGTAGCCGTTCGTTTACACATTAGTTTTTCCGTTAATCCTGCAGTTATTCACAACTTATCTTGATGCACATTGTTCACAAATGTTGCGTTTCACTTAATTATTGTTTCTGTTTCTGTTAAAATTAGTTATTTCCTTTGTTTCAAAAGTTTTTACCACCAGGTCAGTGCATTCATTTCATTGTAATTGTTTCATACATTGCATTCATGCATGGTTTCAGGGTTTCAGCTATTAATGAATTAGTACTGTGTAGAAGTTTTGGAAATTATGCACATGAACATGTTTGGGTGGCAGAAACAACAGCTTAAGCTGTTGTTTCCAGTTCACTCCTTGGTTGCGGTCATTGTTGCTGGCTCAGTTGCTTACTTAACGTGTAGAAATCTGAAAAAATGTCTTTCACGTTCACGTTTACAGCATGCAACAATCTACGAGTGAATCTGGTGTGGATAGCACGATCAGGATTGATATTAGCAAGTTTTTCGAAGAGCATATTAAGCCTTGAGAATTTCCCAGCTAGTATTATTTTCGGGCGCACTGCAGGTGTTTTGCGGCTAAAAACCTCGGGCGCATCTACTTACGTCGAACAGTGCCCCTAAGCCTGCCCCAAAAGTCTGCAATGCGCCCGAAATCGTTGCTAGCTGGGTTAGAACCTGGTTTGAAGAAAGCTTTAAAACTTTTCGAGAAGATGAATTACCATCAGTGTGTCTATAATCAGTTAAAAAGTCAGGTATATATATATTTATTCCTGTTTATGCAGGAACATAACAATTGTACAGGCATGGATAAGTTATTATATAAATTACAGTTTGTTTGTTCAATCTAACATTAGAGTCAGTCAGAACAGTCTGCAAAATAGTCTGTCTGTGTAACACATAAAGAGATATAGAAATATTGTCTTCGCATTAACAAAATACCCAGACTTCAGATGAATGTAATACAAATATCTGGGAAAAATAAAGCTTGAAGTCAATTCTCCTATATAACTTTGTTGTGAGAAGCATCCTTGAGATAAAGTTTATTAATGTATTATTTTGAGTCAATAATGTATTTATTCCATTTTTTCACCAGTCTTATCGTAGTTTTATAATAGGAAAGAAATTTGATCTTTGATACGAAAATTAGATAAGTTCATGTTAGATTGTTTTACTGCAGCAAATGAGGTCGATTCTAGAACTATACATTGGCGCCATTTGCGTCAGCATGGCAGACTGTACATGTAAGTTGAGTAATACATTGAAAACTACTTGAAAATCAGTTGTTTCTTTATATCAGATCAAGAATACTCCCTGTACAGAATGTTAGCCAGCGTTTTCAAGTGGTTGCATCGGATCGTTCATGGAATTTGAGTTTGAATTTACTTAAATGGTCATTTCAGTTTAAATGTTGGGTTGTTCGACCTCGACCAGGAGGTATATAGAGGATTACGCTCAGCAGGGAGATAAATTATGTAAATATGGAAAGAACATTATTATTTTATGTACATATAAATGTTTATAAATGTATATCATTGTATAGTAAACACTACCCATAATCTAGTTGTTTCTCATGTAATTTTGCGAAGTCTTAGAGTTTATTTAGTGTCGTAATATTTAATAATGAGTCTAGGCGTTATAGTGTTCTCATGCGTTTTGGAAATAAGTGGTGCGGTGTGATTGGCATAGTCATTGGGATGAAGCAGTTTATATAGCAAGCGTTTGAAGGTTATAATAGAGTCACAGGTCCTTATTTCTAGGGGTAAACTGTTCCAGATCTTGGAGTACATGACTATGAAGAAGTTTGTACGGAGTGCTGTCTTACAGTTTTTCCTGGATACTGTGCACGTTTGGTTACGCAGGTTGTAAGAGCCTTCCGGTGAGAACTGTATCTCCTTGCTGTCTGAGAATGATATTTTATGCAAGACTTTAAAGAAGAGTGTTAGGTTAATGCTCAGTCGTCTCACCCAGAGTGGGTCGATACCTAGAGTTATACACCTTGATGTGTAGTCCTTTTCGCAGTCAAATCCTAGTAGTTTAGACGTGAAGTATCGTTGGACACTTTCTATTTTAAGCTTGTCACTTACGCGAGTGCTGCTGAGAATAAATGGACAGTATTCAAGTAGTGGTCTGACACAAGTTTTATATAATAATAGTTTCGCCTCGTAGTTGTGGAAATTCCTGAGTATGCATCCTAAGAGCATCCTCGATTTACGCGTCTGTGTCGCCACTTGCTCAGAAAATGTCAAGTCACTAGAGTACCTGAGTCCTAGGTCAACAACACTTTGGAGTTCAGGCAAGTCAAGAGATTCAAGTACCAGTTTAATATTTATTGAGGGTGCACCGAAACAGATCCAACCACATTTTTTAAGGTTGAATTTTAGGTTCCATGTGGAGGACCATGCGGTTACTCGATCAAGTTCTTCCTGAACAGCTTTCTGAAAGTACCCTAAGTCATCACAGTTGAATGTGTAAGCTACTTTAAGATCATCGGCAAAGATGAATGGTTTTCCAAGTGAGAAACAGCTGCATATGTCGTTGACATATAGAGTGAATAGAAGGGCGCCTAAGACGCTACCTTGAACTACTCCAGAAGTGACTGGACTAGGTTTAGAATTTACAGAACCCAGTCTAACTACTTGGGACCTATTGTTAAGGAATGATTCAATCCATCCTAATAATGGGTCACGTATTCCTAAGGAGTTTAGCTTATTTATTAGGAGCAAATGGTCAACGCGGTCAAAGGCTTTGGATATGTCGAAGTACATGACTAGTACTAGCTGTTGTTTGTCTCGGCTGCTAGTTATGCAGTTAAAGAAGTCAAGGTGACATGTCATGCATGATCTGGATTTTAGGAATCCATGTTGGTTTGGACTTAGAATATTGCAGCTGAGCACATGTTTGAGGATATCATCTTTAACTATTCGTTCAATGATTCTAGATACTATGGGTGTAATATTGATTGGCCTATAATCATAGTCTCAGAGCCTAACATCAAAAAAGGTGGGAGGGTGGAGTTAGCTTATCGGTAGATATGGTGGCGGTCACTAAGGTGAATCGCCCCATTCTGCAGGAACAGCATTAAAAATTTGAAGGCTCGAGATATTTCTGATTTTTATGAGGGCTTAAATCTTTATCTTGAAAAAGATAACAATGAACGCCTTGACAGATCATGCTTCTACCTTTAAATATATACCATTCACCCAGCCTATTGTTGAGATGCGACCATGTGGGATCTGCTCAGATTTATGGGGCATCTTATAAATTAACTTGCTGTCTATCGTCAGATCTTTTCATACCACTCCACAATGTCTTATCTCATTTATTTTCTGACAACGTCTTTACTTGATCCTCATTTTACTCCATTAAACTTAACATCTTATAGCTCTTCATTACTTATTATACTCCTACTCTCTGAAGGGTACGGTTGTGCACTAAATGCACAAAAAGGTATAAAATAAAAACAACTGGCATGAAGATAATTGTATTAAAACCAGAAGTGGATATCATGATAGTTTGTGATATATCTGTAGCATTATACATTGCAAATGAATGTTGTTACCCTAGGGTGTTTCCTTTATTAATGCATTTATTAATGATACTTGCACTTACCTATTTCATTACAATTTAATGATTCACCTCAGCACTTTAATTTTTCTAAAACAGATTCCAATCCCTTGTAAAAGGTGTACTTACCTCAATATTGGTTGGTTATCGTGTGCCTACAACCACGGGATGAAAACGGAACGAAGTCGATTTTCCCGCTCAACCTGGAGGACAACTGTACAATTCAATAACTATACGGCCTAATTCAGAAAATGAGCGTATTATATGCATCGAATATTTAACAGTTGAAATACGATTAACTTGTAGACAATCTACGATTTGATATTATATCATACTTGATCGTGCCTGTAAAAATGGCATGCATTTTCATGTAAATTTGTAAATTTATATGAAATACATTATTATTATTACTATAGTTGTTGACTTCAGTTTTTGATCCGGATTTGTGTTTGGGTACTATAAATGTCGTTTTCCATTTATCTGGATAGGTTTGGCTTTCTAGGGACATTGTAAAGATCTCAAGTAAGAAAACGGAAATGTCAGAACCACCGTGTTTATAAAGATACGATGGTATACCGTCGAAACCAGCACTACTAGAGCTTTTAAGAGTATTAATGGCTTGGTTAATATTAGAATAAATGAAATGAAGTGAACTGATTTCTTTCAGCGCTGGAGAAGAAGGGAGTTCTATTGTAGATTGTAAACCGAGAAGTGGACTTGTAGGCTTAAGGTAGTTAGCTGCAAACGTCTCATTAAACAGTTGACACATGTCTGCATGGTTGCTGTATAGTTTGCCCTTGTTTATAAGGAGAGAAATTTTATGGCTTTGGTGATTCATTCGTTTCTTTTGGATTTCTGTGAGGGCACCTACTTTGGTGGTGCTGGCTAGTGCATCAAGTAGAACACCCGTTACACGCGCGGGTCGGCGTGTGCACTGGCCTAAGCGATACTGTTAATTCGTTAACTAAACACTTTTACGTACAAGAGTAGTTCATACTACACCTGTTGTTTTTTGCCTATATTTATAATTCTAGATAAAACATTAACGGTTAACATAAAAGTCCTCAAAAAGACAAGAAATCTCGTTTGTAAAACTACTACCCAACACAATGAGTGGAATAAAATGGACATAAACCGACAACATGAAAAAGGTATAACTCACCACAACATCACAAGGACAGATGAACGCTCGTGGGGCACCATATATCCCTCACCAACTGCAACCCACCTTTCCTTAGATAATGTGATGAACTTATATCCATAATGTTGCTGAGCAGTTAATATTCTCAACTCCTGTCGGAACAGCTGAAACTCATAAACCTTCCTCACGCTAAGAAAATACCCACAAGCAGTAGAAATCCATTAATTAATGCGTCCGAAGCTTATGTACTTACTCCCAACAATGACATTGCAGATCAAATGAGATAAACACATCACTGATTTCAAAATAACACATCAATGAACTATAATTCGAGGACTCTGCACACAACAAAGTTATGTATGAAAATTGACTTCAAGCTTTATTTTTTTCCCAGGCACTTATAATCCATCCACCAAAGACCTGGTGTTTTTGTTAATGCGAAGACAATACTCCTGTATTTCCTGTTGTGTTGCACTCACTGACAATCTAGCAGATTTTTCCAACTTTGCACAGAAATGATTGTGTATGAGTGAAAAGGCTGTTTTATACTACTGGGATTAACATTTATCAAGTGTATGTATAATCTCCAGCGAACATGTGAAGCATATCTTGCTACTGCCTGTAAATTGTGATTGAATTATATGGTTCTATTTCTGTAACAATTTGATGATGCCTGTAAACTGGCATCCCTCATGTACTATGAGAATTAATTAATTAATTTATTTATACCCCCATTTTGTTTCTCTTCTTCGCAGGTTACATTCATTTTTCATGATTTTTAGCCATTTGGTTTAATTTTTGGACAGTAGCCACTTTTCCAGTTACTAACGTTGTCAGATTTCTTTCTCTTTACAGAGTGTTCTAACATTTTATTTTTGGGCGTTGCACTCGAACCGCTACCTAGATCAGTCAACTTTTATGTCGTATAATGGCTCCCAACACTTATGGAATTGGAGCAGAGCAAAATAGACATATGCAAATAAATAAGATAGACAAAAAAATTTATCAGAAAAAGGAAAAGCAGAGAGAACTCATTGTTGCTCTACTCAGTCTTAACTGTCAGACATTTTCCTGTTCGTTACTGCAGCAATTCGTCACTCTAGTGTGGTTAAATTCCTTTTGCGAGCTTTGGCTGTAAGTATTTTTCACCATGCTCTTTATTTTTTCGGCTCGCCATTTGCCTTTACCTAAATGTAAACGTCTACTCTCTCCCAACTATTATTCAACTTGCTAAATCCTACTTAGTTTTTACAATGTGCCACTGTATAGAAACAGACACGAAATCTTACGAAGGGATAAGGTGACAGTCTCATAATACTATAATAAATCTCCATCCCACTGAATAAGCTTATCATGCATTGATCCGAATTCACTTATTACAAAAGCACATAGTATAGCGACGCACTGAAAAAGTTTAGACGAAGTAGAATTGAAGAGTATATTAAACATTTCATTAATTTACAAGAGAAAATCCCGATGAAGAGTAGCAACGTTAGTTTGACCGAATGATATTTCCGCTGATTTCATATTCGACAACCTGAAAAAAATAAAGCACATGTAAGGACTAGCACAACATGAAGTTATGAAAGATAATTCTACATATCAGCACACACTATGAATACACTGATTCTGTTAATACTAAGTAATATCTCATGCAAATAAATGTATTTGTAGTTTACAGCTGGCTTTTATATTGACACCATAAGCATCAACAGACCCCATATGTTTTCCAGTATTAGAGGATTATACGCAAATTTTAAGACAATATCTGAAACATCAATATTGTCGAGGCGTCTTTCTCTTATTAAGACTACTTGCAGATCAACTTCACACTAAAGACGTTTACATCAAATGAAGTATTGTAAATGTGTAACTTAGAAATTGATCCATAATCTCAGTAATGTCTAATGAGCATAGTTTTATGAATCCTACAGAAATTACATTCTCACATTAAGGAATCTGTAGCCATCAAATATGAGCTGAACATGCTTCAACTCGAAACAGCTATGCACAGTGTTAGAAGCATAGAGAAACATTTAAAATATTGTAAGATACGCAGACCTGTTGTGTTGATGAGGATAACAATGATATATAATGCAACCTAAACTTGCAGTCGTGATGCGGCATCTGTACTGCTTCATGTTAATGGAAAATTCAGGAAAAATTCATCACCAAAAAAATTGCAGCATTAAGTTTACAGTGCCAGTGAGAATGGCATAACAGACAGTAGATTGATAGTTATAGAGCTGACTAGATTCAGTTCTCATAATCGACACAATCCAGGTGTATAATAATACTATACACTGAATTAATGCACTAAGTGACATAGTAAGGAAATTTAAACGAGTGGTTGGCTTCTCCACTGTACTGCAATTGCAATAATCATTGATTCCACATAACTCATATCACGCTACCCTAAACAGTGCAAATATACATGAAATACACTTAGAAATAACCTCTCAACTTACGATAATATAATAAGCACAATTGCTGCCCGACTGGCTGACTTGTTTCAACGTAGGACTTTGCCCAGATGTGCAGCAGACCCATTTACCACTCTCCCTCCATGTAGTAAACAAAGTTAGAGAGGAGCGGTTCAAAGTACAGATAATAAACAAGTGTGAGAGATAAAAAAATGATAATATGGTAGGATGGTAGAGCTTTGTTGAATATGACAAGCCACGAAGAGTGAATGTATGTGAGCAATTGACAACGAAGATTTTGAGGCATATCATCAGTTGTCTCCAGCCATTGGTTCTTAGAATCGAGAGGACTACAGTCAAGAAGTCTACACCTCCCTATGTGGTTTACATCAAGCAACACACTCCCTACAAATGGTTATAGTGAGCCACATAACCCACTTGTATGTCGTAAGCGTCGAGCTGAAACTGAGGATAAAACTGCACTGACAGCTAGTATTAGCGCTACTCCCAAAAATTTAGTACCCTCTGCTCACACAGAAACCCTCCCTTCACCTTATGTACTTATCGAAAAGCTCCAGCCTTCAAGATCTGTTTCAGTACTATCTTCTGAAATAGAACTTCTAAAGTTGTCTATAGGAGAACTTAAGGCCGAGTTAAGGGACTTAAAAAACAACAAATCAGTAAATCCTGGAATTTCTGATACCAATACCAAATTATCAGATCAGATCAGCGATGTAGCGGTACGTTCAACGTTTGCGTTACATTTTAGCTTGATTCGCTATATATTTCTATTTTAACTGTGAGACTCGCACAAGTGTTTCTCCAGTTCCATAAATTTAACCAATAACTCTTTCACTAATTAGTTATGGTTAGTCATACAAAAAAGCCACGAACTCAGTCACCTGTCAACGTGATGACTAATAGTATAAATATGCTCGCAACGACGAGCAGCACAACTCCCACAAAGTATGGAAATGAGGCAAACAGCTTGCCAATACGCCGCAAGCGTCGAGCTGCCGGTTCACTACCATCTACTGTGGCTGAAACTGAGGGCGAAAACTTGCTGACAAACAGCACTAGCAACGCTTCTACAAACTCAGCACTTGGTCCTGACATAAACCTCTTCACTTCACCCTATGTACGTGTCACAAAACTTCAGATTCCAAGTCCAGCTCCAACACTTACTTCAGAAATAGAACGACTAAAGCTGGCTGTAGAAGAACTGAAGACTGAGATGCGGGACATAAGGTGTAGAAAAGATATGAATGCAGGATTTTCAGAAAATTTGGCCAACTTATCTGAACTATCAACACAGGTTGGTGATATATAATCACAGGTCTGTGAACTTGCCCCTCTGAACATCTTGACTAAGACCATAAACCCTGGCGAACTTGACACAGAATCAGTATCTAAGATAGACACCTTGATAAACTTCATCACAACAGAGGTTATCAAAAGGCTTGATACTAAACTAAGTGTGATTGTCTACAATATACCGGATAATGAGGGGTTGAAAAAGGTTCAAAGCATCTTACTTAGGGCGGCGAAAATGCCTAACTCCCAAACAAAATGTCACAGACTGAAGAAGAGTCAGCACGACCACTGCTGTCCTATACGCCTTCAGTTCGAAACGCAGACAGAGGCTAAAAAATTCACCAACACACAACGTATCCTATTACAGGACACAAGCCACAAACAGGTAAAAGTTGTAGCAGATAAGACAGTGATTGAAAGGCGTGCTTACAATCACCTTAATAAACCAAATGGCAGGACACCTCAAGCCACTAAAATAGATATACACACTACCAACACGGTAGAACTCATAGCCTCCCCCTCTCTAATCCCGTAAAAATAGCTCCAGAGAAAATGAAACCAAACGAAAGACTTGTGAGCTATAGTCTTACTCCTAAAGTAACCTCTCCTCCCTCTACGGTGGATCTAGATATGTCTATGGACAGCCATAAGATGGTAATCAATCCCTCTTGTAAGCTGACAACATCCTCTCTTAACCAAAACGTGACAACGCAAATGGAACTCGGTAACAAAACAGGCCGAAATACGCCACTTGTTGCGAAGATTCCCCAACATATTCAGACTCCCAAGAATAACTCACGCTTTAAGGTAAATAATATTCAAAACCATGCTAGCAACCAAACTAAAAACAAAAATGAGGACATAGAGCCCAAGGACAACAACGACACAACCTACTTGCATACTGTGCCAAGTCACACTGGTAGCTGGTGTAGTGACGCTATCACGCAAAGTAGTAAAAGTGACAACACTCGGAGCTCAGCCACCAGGCATGACATACAAACTAACTTTGGCAGATTATACGGAACAAGCCTTCTGGGAAACAAACCACAGTGCAGCTACGCACATAACGACACCCATGTAAGGTCTCTTGGAATGTCCACACACAGTAGGCAGATTAACAAGTCATGGGTATCACAAGGTACCAATGATTTTTTATCCAACACATCCCTGTCAGCGCTAACCAAACAGCTGGTGGGGATGTTAACCCTTCTGAACCCATACAACCAACGTTGGCCCCCTATCGGGAAGAAAACGGACATGGGCTAGTACATACGGAACTATTAGTCACACCCAAAGATTGTACAAGCATATGCCAAATAAAAACCTCAACCCAACTCTCCAACCTATCCAAGCCTAGAACCACGTCATTGTATAGTTTATCTAATAATCAAACCCATTACCCACTAAAAAAAACGGATAGTAACTTGACAGACATAGGTGGACAAACTAGTTGCAACACAGGGTTGATATGCCACGCGGAAACAGCGGATGCCGATCCACACTTGAACCTTATTGACGAGCTTAAACACTTCAAACACTACTTCAAATCTCAACTCTACTTAATACTTATTAATGCTAGATCTATCCTTAACAAACTACCGATGCTCAGGGCACACACACTGGTATACAAACCCCCTATAATCATTATTACGGAATCCTGGTGTCACTCCAATATACCAGACGAAGAGATAAGCATCGAAGGGTACATACACTTTCGCTGTGACAGGAAGAGTGGTAAGGGAGGAGGCTGTCTAATGTACTTCCTGAACACACTTACTGTATTACAGCTAGAAAATAAGGAACTCAATGACATGCACGACACCCTGTGGGTCAACGTACACTTCAAAAGTGCTACACTACTAATAGGATGTATCTACAGAGCACCTGGCACCTTTAGTGATTACGAGACACAACTTATAAATGTACTGGAGCAAGTATCCACTCTTCCATACGAGCATAAGATCATATGTGGAGACTTCAACCTACCCGAAATCAACTGGGACTTATTAAAAGGGCCAACTAAATACGACAAGCTCTTAGGGACACTGGACATCTTCGGCTGGAAACAAACTGTCACTATCCCTACAAGAGGTGACAATGTACTAGACTTAATATTCTGTCACGATATAAGCCCCCTCTCAATCTTAGTGGGTTCTAAGTTTTCAGGTAGTGACCACAAAACAGTAATGTGTGCTCTGCCACTTCCACTGAATAGCAATGCAGCTCATACCTCCACTTCACAACAAGTACTATATAGGAACTATAGTAAGGCAAACTGGACCTTAGTAGAATAGTGCTAAGATCCTCCGAATGGAGCGAATACTTCACTACTGATGACCTCTCGAGAGCTCTGAGCATCTTCTACCATAACTCGAACACATGCTTAGATGCTGTCATTCCACTGCAAACACTTGAGCTGTCCCCACATAGGAAGTCATTCATAAAATCAAAGGATCGTATGAAACTGAAGAAACTCTCAACAAGTTACTTCAAACACCACGACTTTGGCACACTAGGTTTAATACTTAACACCCTTAGTTCCATCTCACAAGCTCGAAATTTCCGTATGAGAAACGAAGAACGCATCGCAGTAGCCAGTCCTGCTAGAGTGTATGCACTCACGGAAATCTTAAAGAAGCGAATGAATCGCAAAAATCACAGCATTTCCCTCCTTATAGACAAAGGTAGGCTATGTACTAATTCCGCAGACATGTGTGAATTATTCAACTCAACTTTTGCAGGTAACTACCTTAAGCCCACAGTCCAGTTACCCAATATACACCCTGCTACTAATGTGGCACAAACTCCATCTCCACACACACCAAACTTAATTAGCACTATTGAATTTAACTATACTAACATTAAACAAACTATAAGAACCCTAAAATGCTCAAAAGGTTTCGGTACTGACGGCATATCATCCTATTTTTATAAATATGGTGGCCCTGACATTCCCTTACTCCTGCTTAAAATATTCACAATGTCCTTAGAAATCCAAACTTACCCTGATGTATGGAAAACAACGTTTATTATGCCTAAACACAAATCTGGCTCGAAAACAGACGTCAGTAACTACAGGCCAATTATTATCACACCTATAGCTTCTAGAATTATGGAAAGACTAGTTAAAGACAACCTAATGAAGCATATGCTTAGTTGCAACATTAGAAGTCCAAACCAACATGGATTCCTAAAATCCAGATCTTGTTTAACATGCCACTTAGACTTCTTTAACTTTGTGACCAGCAGTCGTGACAGACGACAACTAGTACTTGTCATCTACTTTGACATCTCAAAGGCATTTGACCGTGTCGACCACTTACTACTAGTGCACAAGCTGAAATCCTTAGGAATAAGTGACCCGCTATTAGGATGGCTTAAATCATTCCTTAACAATAGGTCCCAAATAGTTAAACTCGGATCTATAACTTCGAAACCTAGCCAAATCACCTCTGGTGTAGTACAAGGTAGTGTCATTGGACCCCTTCTATTTACCCTATATATTAATGACATATGCGCTTGCTTTACTCATGGTAAACCATTCATCTTTGCAGATGACCTCAAAGTAGCTTATACATTCCAACCTGATGACCTAGGGTACTTCCAGAATGTTATACAAAAAGAACTAGATAAAGTGACTGCTTGGTCGTCTTTATGGAACCTCCAATTTAACCTTAAAAAATGTGGCTGGATCTGCTTCGGTGCACCCTCAATCGACATAAAGTTAACGCTTCAATCGGCTAACCTAACCAAACTCCAAAGTGTCGTTGACCTAGGTCTGAGGTACTCGAGTAACCTAACATTCTCTGAGCAAGTGGCATCACAGACTCAAAAGTCGAGAATGCTCTTAGGATGCATACTCAGGAACTTTCACGACAATGAAGCAAAGCTCATTCTGTACAAAACCTGTGTGAGGCCACTACTAGAATACTGTCCATTTATTATTAGCAGCACTCACACACGTGAAAAGCTAAGAATTGAAAGTATCCAACGATATTTTACCTCGAAACTACTAGGCTACGAATGTAAGAAAGACTACATTTCACGGTGCATGATTCTACAACTTGACCCACTCTGGACAAGACGACTAATTATAAACCTAGTATTCTTCTATAAGGTCCTACACAAAATATCATTTTCAGACATTAAGGACATACAATTCGCGCAAGAAGGCTCTTACGATCTGCGTAACCAAAATTGCACAGTGACAATAAAAGCCTTTAAGTCAACACTCCGCGAAAACTTCTTCACAGTCATGTATTCTAAAATATGGAACAATCTGCCCCTAGATATCAGGAACTGCAATACAGTTTTAAGTTTCAAACGCTCTCTGTACACACTATTTCACTCTACCGACTATATAAATAAACTATTTATTCCTAGAACGAATCAACTATTAGTCTACTACAGTACCTAAACGCGCTTAAATACCCTTACTTCTCTAAAGACTATAAATAAACTAGTAGCATAAATGCATAAAAAGACATAGTAGAAACAAATTTTTGTTCATCAAATTACAATGTACAACGAATATAAACAAACTTTTTTGACACCACATAGTTTTTCTTTGTCCTCTGGTACATTTCTGTTGTATTTACTTTGTAGTACAAGTTGCATTGATCTACATTCCGACTGAAGCTGAGAAACAATTGAAGTCACTTACTCATATATTATCCCTCAAGGTTTGGCTAGTAATGGTTCAGCATCCTTGATGAAATCCACTGTCACCATAACTAGACGCTGTACAGCATCTTATACAAGCACTGTCAACGATCTAAAATGGTTTTTATATGGCTTTCTACGCGTTTATCAACTTACTCGTACGGAGCAACCATGCTGTGACAAATGGCGGGCTATGGGTGACTTGAGTGCAGTAAAACAAATCTGCTTGACAATGACCAATATTAATCTGCATTCAGTTGAATTCACATCTGGTATTACTTGCAAAAAAATGATGTCAAAATCATAAAAATTAATCACTCATTTTAAATTAATACACAATTTGAACATAAAACAAGATCCGATGCCGCACACAACAAAGTTATATGGAGGAATTGACTTCAAGCTTTATTTTTTTCCCAAATATTTGTAATTTATCCGACACGTACTTGGGTTTTTTTGTTAATGCGAAGACAATATTTCTATATTTCTTTATGTGCTCCATTGAACGACTAACTATCAGAATGTGCTCACTAACTGATGCCAGAGAGGACAGCAACCATGTAATTTCACTATAAATCAAATTCATGTAATTTAAATAATACTTATCCATGCCTGTACAACTGGTGTGTCCTACATTGATAGGAAATATATATTATTATTATTATTACACTTATGGAATTGGAGCAGAGCAAAATAGACATATGCAAATAAATAAGATAGACAAAAAAATTTATCAGAAAAAGGAAAAGCAGAGAGAACTCATTGTTGCTTTACTCAGTCTTAACTGTCAAACATTTTCCTGTTCGTTACTGCAGCAATTCGTCACTCTAGTGTGGTTAAATTCCTTTTGCGAGCTTTGGCTGTAAGTATTTTTCACCATGCTCTTTATTTTTTCGGCTCGCCATTTGCCTTTACCTAAATGTAAACGTCTACTCTCTCCCAACTCTTTTTTCTTTCACCACATGCCCTAAAACCACTTTCATTACCGTGTTGCTGAAACTTGCATTCATTTTAATTCAACCTGGAGTAGCCTTGATATTTTCCACACGTTTCTACGCTTCTGAGGCCCCAGTTTTGCGACATATATACTTTTTCAAAAACGACTGAAATTAAACATCACGTACAAGGTCATTGGTGGAGTGGGACGCTCTAAGGTCATTTTAGTCCATGTTAGTCGGCCATGTTGGGTTGCAGTTCCGTAGCCGTTCGTTTACACATTAGTTTTTCCGTTAATCCTGCAGTTATTCACAACTTATCTTGATGCACATTGTTCACAAATGTTGCGTTTCACTTAATTATTGTTTCTGTTTCTGTTAAAATTAGTTATTTCCTTTGTTTCAAAAGTTTTTACCACCAGGTCAGTGCATTCATTTCATTGTAATTGTTTCATACATTGCATTCATGCATGGTTTCAGGGTTTCAGCTATTAATGAATTAGTACTGTGTAGAAGTTTTGGAAATTATGCACATGAACATGTTTGGGTGGCAGAAACAACAGCTTAAGCTGTTGTTTCCAGTTCACTCCTTGGTTGCGGTCATTGTTGCTGGCTCAGTTGCTTACTTAACGTGTAGAAATCTGAAAAAATGTCTTTCACGTTCACGTTTACAGCATGCAACAATCTACGAGTGAATCTGGTGTGGATAGCACGATCAGGATTGATATTAGCAAGTTTTTCGAAGAGCATATTAAGCCTTGAGAATTTCCCAGCTAGTATTATTTTCGGGCGCACTGCAGGTGTTTTGCGGCTAAAAACCTCGGGCGCATCTACTTACGTCGAACAGTGCCCCTAAGCCTGCCCCAAAAGTCTGCAATGCGCCCGAAATCGTTGCTAGCTGGGTTAGAACCTGGTTTGAAGAAAGCTTTAAAACTTTTCGAGAAGATGAATTACCATCAGTGTGTCTATAATCAGTTAAAAAGTCAGGTATATATATATTTATTCCTGTTTATGCAGGAACATAACAATTGTACAGGCATGGATAAGTTATTATATAAATTACAGTTTGTTTGTTCAATCTAACATTAGAGTCAGTCAGAACAGTCTGCAAAATAGTCTGTCTGTGTAACACATAAAGAGATATAGAAATATTGTCTTCGCATTAACAAAATACCCAGACTTCAGATGAATGTAATACAAATATCTGGGAAAAATAAAGCTTGAAGTCAATTCTCCTATATAACTTTGTTGTGAGAAGCATCCTTGAGATAAAGTTTATTGATGTATTATTTTGAGTCAATAATGTATTTATTCCATTTTTTCACCAGTCTTATCGTAGTTTTATAATAGGAAAGAAATTTGATCTTTGATACGAAAATTAGATAAGTTCATGTTAGATTGTTTTACTGCAGCAAATGAGGTCGATTCTAGAACTATACATTGGCGCCATTTGCGTCAGCATGGCAGACTGTACATGTAAGTTGAGTAATACATTGAAAACTACTTGAAAATCAGTTGTTTCTTTATATCAGATCAAGAATACTCCCTGTACAGAATGTTAGCCAGCGTTTTCAAGTGGTTGCATCGGATCGTTCATGGAATTTGAGTTTGAATTTACTTAAATGGTCATTTCAGTTTAAATGTTGGGTTGTTCGACCTCGACCAGGAGGTATATAGAGGATTACGCTCAGCAGGGAGATAAATTATGTAAATATGGAAAGAACATTATTATTTTATGTACATATAAATGTTTATAAATGTATATCATTGTATAGTAAACACTACCCATAATCTAGTTGTTTCTCATGTAATTTTGCGAAGTCTTAGAGTTTATTTAGTGTCGTAATATTTAATAATGAGTCTAGGCGTTATAGTGTTCTCATGCGTTTTGGAAATAAGTGGTGCGGTGTGATTGGCATAGTCATTGGGATGAAGCAGTTTATATAGCAAGCGTTTGAAGGTTATAATAGAGTCACAGGTCCTTATTTCTAGGGGTAAACTGTTCCAGATCTTGGAGTACATGACTATGAAGAAGTTTGTACGGAGTGCTGTCTTACAGTTTTTCCTGGATACTGTGCACGTTTGGTTACGCAGGTTGTAAGAGCCTTCCGGTGAGAACTGTATCTCCTTGCTGTCTGAGAATGATATTTTATGCAAGACTTTAAAGAAGAGTGTTAGGTTAATGCTCAGTCGTCTCATCCAGAGTGGGTCGATACCTAGAGTTATACACCTTGATGTGTAGTCCTTTTCGCAGTCAAATCCTAGTAGTTTAGACGTGAAGTATCGTTGGACACTTTCTATTTTAAGCTTGTCACTTACGCGAGTGCTGCTGAGAATAAATGGACAGTATTCAAGTAGTGGTCTGACACAAGTTTTATATAATAATAGTTTCGCCTCGTAGTTGTGGAAATTCCTGAGTATGCATCCTAAGAGCATCCTCGATTTACGCGTCTGTGTCGCCACTTGCTCAGAAAATGTCAAGTCACTAGAGTACCTGAGTCCTAGGTCAACAACACTTTGGAGTTCAGGCAAGTCAAGAGATTCAAGTACCAGTTTAATATTTATTGAGGGTGCACCGAAACAGATCCAACCACATTTTTTAAGGTTGAATTTTAGGTTCCATGTGGAGGACCATGCGGTTACTCGATCAAGTTCTTCCTGAACAGCTTTCTGAAAGTACCCTAAGTCATCACAGTTGAATGTGTAAGCTACTTTAAGATCATCGGCAAAGATGAATGGTTTTCCAAGTGAGAAACAGCTGCATATGTCGTTGACATATAGAGTGAATAGAAGGGCGCCTAAGACGCTACCTTGAACTACTCCAGAAGTGACTGGACTAGGTTTAGAATTTACAGAACCCAGTCTAACTACTTGGGGCCTATTGTTAAGGAATGATTCAAGCCATCCTAATAATGGGTCACGTATTCCTAAGGAGTTTAGCTTATTTATTAGGAGCAAATGGTCAACGCGGTCAAAGGCTTTGGATATGTCGAAGTACATGACTAGTACTAGCTGTTGTTTGTCTCGGCTGCTAGTTATGCAGTTAAAGAAGTCAAGGTGACATGTCATGCATGATCTGGATTTTAGGAATCCATGTTGGTTTGGACTTAGAATATTGCAGCTGAGCACATGTTTGAGGATATCATCTTTAACTATTCGTTCAATGATTCTAGATACTATGGGTGTAATATTGATTGGCCTATAATCATAGTCTCAGAGCCTAACATCAAAAAAGGTGGGAGGGTGGAGTTAGCTTATCGGTAGATATGGTGGCGGTCACTAAGGTGAATCGCCCCATTCTGCAGGAACAGCATTAAAAATTTGAAGGCTCGAGATATTTCTGATTTTTATGAGGGCTTAAATCTTTATCTTGAAAAAGATAACAATGAACGCCTTGACAGATCATGCTTCTACCTTTAAATATATACCATTCACCCAGCCTATTGTTGAGATGCGACCATGTGGGATCTGCTCAGATTTATGGGGCATCTTATAAATTAACTTGCTGTCTATCGTCAGATCTTTTCATACCACTCCACAATGTCTTATCTCATTTATTTTCTGACAACGTCTTTACTTGATCCTCATTTTACTCCATTAAACTTAACATCTTATAGCTCTTCATTACTTATTATACTCCTACTCTCTGAAGGGTACGGTTGGACGTACCGCTAGAATCTAAATCAAACAAGTTTGAGCCATATGGGAAGTATGAATCTGTTGTGCTTGTGTGTATTTTTGGGAACTGAAAGAAACTGGAACCCCTAAGGGTTGTGTTTTGTATGCTTATTATCGCTTAATGTACTAGATCCAAATGCATGAACCACGACTGCCTTTAGTAGAGCCGGTGTTAACAGCCACTCGATATGTTGCAAAATGATTTACAAAATGAATATAATACAATGATTTGGTGAGTACGAAGGACCTCAGTTATAGGTAAGACTTTGTGTAGCAAGAATAACGTTTTGGGTTGTGGTCTACGACCGCTGGTTTTCTCGATGTTGTGATTTCTCCTTGACTATATACATGGATTTCCATGATTTTATTTAAGAAAACTTTAAATAAATTTTCCTTGAACCAGTGGTCTTCTTTCTCTTGGCGAAACTTCTGTTGATATGATTAGACGATTAGGCAGCAAAGTAGGATGATCTGTGACTGAGAATCGTAGTCACACTGACTCTGTCTCACCTCAGAGCTCCTCCAAACATAACGTAGGGATAGTAACAAGTAACCATGATAACCTCTCCTCCAATAACTCTGGTTTACTAACGATTATGCTCCTGAATGCTAGATCTCTCCTTAACAAAATAACATCGCTTCGCTGCCTGGCATACATAGAACGGCCAACAATAATAATGGTGACTGAAACCTGGCTTACTACTGATATACCTGACTCAAAGCTAGTAATAGACAACTACGACATCTATAGGAACGATAGAGTTGACAAAAGAGGAGGCGGCTGCTTAATATATGCCTCTGAATCCACTAACTCCAATACTTTCAATAACCCAACTACTGACAAACTCCCTGAATCTAAGTGGATAAGCATCCACACAAACGAAAATAAAATTCTCGTGGGATGTTTATACAGACCCCCTAATAGCCCTGAAATGACTGATATAGCTATTGGAGAAATACTAGAGCATGCAGCTACGCTGGACTTTGAATACAAAGTAGTTTGTGGCGATTTCAACTTACCTGGAGTAAACTGGGATACCTGTACAGGACCTATAATCCATGACGAGCTACTACAAGCTATAGACGTAGGCGGATGGAGGCAGTGCGTACGCCTCCCTACAAGAAATGAAAACACTCTTGACTTAATCCTTTGTCATGAAACAGAGCCCATCTTGATAGAGGTAGGAAATAAACTTGATAACAGTGATCACAACATATTGTACTGCACGCTACCATTCCGACTAACAACTAAACACACACCTAAAAATTCCCCGGTGCACTATCAGTATAGGGACTATAAGAATGCCGATTGGGAATTCCTATCAGATCTGCTGAGAAGTTCTGACTGGGAAGAATACTTCATCAACAATAACTTAGAAGTATCACTCGATATTTTCTACAAAACAATTGGCTCAGCAAGAGACATAATCGCGCCCCTAAAATCTGCTCTAAAGACACCAACTCCATTTATAGACCGCAAAACGCGACTAAAACTAAAGAAATTGAAAAGGAAATACCATGTATTTAAGGAATTTAATGCGTTAAACCAAATACATGAACTCTTAAACGGCTTGAAGATAAACACAAAATGATGTCACAACTTGAAGAAAATAAAGCGCTTGTGGGTAACTCCAAAACTCAGGAACTTTGTAGGATATTGCAGAGACGTCTAAAAAGCAGTAAAGACAATACTGTAAGCAGCTTGGAGCATAAGGGCATAATATACAATGATCCCCAGGTTATAAGTGAACTCCTCAATGAGTGGTTTTGCAATGACGCCAGAGTGCACCCGACCCAAAATTTCCAAATGACCTGCAAAAGCAACCACAAATTAGGCGAAATAGACTTTAATATACAAAATATAGACTCAGCGATTAAGACTTTGAAGTCTAATGGTAGTACTGGAACAGATGACATACCATCTGTCATGTACAAAAATGGTAGCACGGAAATGGTAGTCTTGTTACTTAGAATATTTACTCTCTCGTTGGAAACTGGAACTTATCCTGAAGTGTGGAAAACCACATACATATTACCTAAGCACAAAGCAGGGGCCAAAACCAGTGCATGCAACTATAGACCTATCAATATAACACCGGTAATATCCCGAATAATGGAGAAAGTGGTTAAAGACCAAGTGTCAGACAACTTACTAGAACATGAACTTATCAATCCATCACAACACGGATTTCTTAAAAAAAGATCATGTGTGACCTGTCACATAGACTTTTTCAACGAAGTTACATGAAGTAGGGACAACAGAGAACTAGTAATTGTGCTATATTTCGATATAACAAAAGCCTTCGACAGAGTTCCCCATAATCTGCTAGTCAGCAGGTTATGCTCACTAGGGATATGTGATCCTCTCCTGAGCTGGATAAAATCATTTCTCTGTGGCCGAAGTCAGACAACGAAAGTTGGCTCGATAATCTCAAGGCCTAAACCAGTAAGTAGTGGTGTAATCCAGGGAAGTGTATTAGGCCCACTCTTATTCATAATATATATAAACAGTATCTGTGAATGCTTTAGTGTAGGTAAACCAATACTATATGTAGATGACTTAAAAGTGACGTATAAATGCAAGAACACGGATCTTGGAATAACAGTAAATGCCATACAGCAAGAATTAGAAAAAATGGATAGATGGTGTGACACCTGGCAACTCCAATTTAATGTCGAAAAATGTGGCTGGCTCTGCATAGGTTGCAACAATTTAGAACTTGACCTGACAATTCAAGGCCATGCACTTCAACGACTGGAATCTGTACTGGACCTAGGGCTGAAATATTCACATAACTTATCATTTTCTGAACACATCTCCAAACAAGTGTCAAAGTCACGCAGACTTATCGGCTTTCTACTCAGGAACTTCTACAGAAATGAGTCTAGAATTCTGTTGTACAAGGTTTGTGTGCGTCCTTTATTTGATTACTGTTCATTCATATATAGTAGCATACGCATAGAGGACAAATTGAAAGTCGAGGGAGTGCAGAGGTACTTCACGTTAAAATTACTCGGAACTGAAAATGGTACGAACTACTCCACTAGATGTGATACCCTAGGACTAGAAACACTATGGCTAAGACGCCTGAGACTAAACTTGACACTTTACTATAAGCTTCTAAACCACTTAGTTTTTACCTCTACTAATGGCACTGGACTTTCAGATGACAATGGCTACAAACTAAGACACACTAAGGGTACAGTAGCTATCGAACAATGTAAAACAACCACCAGGCAAAAGTTTTACTTGATTAGGTATGCACAGATATGGAATAAACTACCAATGGAAATGCGTCAAGCAAGTACATTGGCCTCCTTCAAAAAGGTGCTTAATGACAAACTACAAGAGTTTGCAAACGACAGTAGTTCTAGTTCCTATCTGAGAGCTTCCGAAATTATAGGTCCATTTAATGTATAAGCTTAAATACTACACCTGTTGTTTTTTGCCTATATTTATAATTCTAGATAAAACATTAACGGTTAACATAAAAATCCTCAAAAAGACAAGAAATCTCGTTTGTAAAACTACTACCCAACACAATGAGTGGAATAAAATGGACATAAACCGACAACATGAAAAAGGTATAACTCACCACAACATCACAAGGACAGATGAACGCTCGTGGGGCACCATATATCCCTCACCAACTGCAACCCACCTTTCCTTAGATAATGTGATGAACTTATATCCATAATGTTGCTGAGCAGTTAATATTCTCAACTCCTGTCGGAACAGCTGAAACTCATAAACCTTCCTCACGCTAAGAAAATACCCACAAGCAGTAGAAATCCATTAATTAATGCGTCCGAAGCTTATGTACTTACTCCCAACAATGACATTGCAGATCAAATGAGATAAACACATCACTGATTTCAAAATAACACATCAATGAACTATAATTCGAGGACTCTGCACACAACAAAGTTATGTATGAAAATTGACTTCAAGCTTTATATTTTTCCCAGGCACTTATAATCCATCCACCAAAGACCTGGTTTTTTGTTAATGCGAAGACAATACTCCTGTATTTCCTGTTGTGTTGCACTCACTGACAATCTAGCAGATTTTTCCAACTTTGCACAGAAATGATTGTGTATGAGTGAAAAGGCTGTTTTATACTACTGGGATTAACATTTATCAAGTGTATGTATAATCTGCAGCGAACATGTAAAGCATATCTTGCTACTGCCTGTAAATTGTGATTGAATTATATGGTTCTATTTCTGTAACAATTTGATGATGCCTGTAAACTGGCGTCCCTCATGTACTGTACTATGAGAATAAATTTATTTATTTATTATTTATTTATTGTGTTTCGGACGTATTTCGCGCATCTGACTATGGTAGCTGCAAGTAGTAAGTCATTTGAGGTGATCGGATGAATACCTATAAACGCTTTGGAGGAGAATAGGGTTTATTTACTTTATTCGAGTAAGAGACGATTTTTTACCAAGAAAGTTCTCAGAATTTCCACTTTTACTTTGTTATTCAAAGATAACGTCAAGTTGCTCACTAAGGCAGTAGCTATAGGAGATTACCTTCAGCGGAAACTATATTAAGGTAGCTTTAGGTAATGCGTCATAGAAGTAAGCAGCGTAGGTTAATTGTGTCTAAATATATTAAACGTTGTATGACTGGTCAAATCGTAGTTCTTACGTACGAAACGCGGTACGTCCAACGTTTCCGTTACATTTTTGCGTGACTCGTTACATAAAATTTATCTTGTCGTAATACTTGCACAAGTACTCTACTACTTCCATACCTATAACTATTAACTCTCATATCAAATAGTTATGGTTAACCAAAGTAAAAAGCAACGAACTCAATCCCCTGTAAATCTGATGACTAATTTTAAGTCACTGATTGCTACATCAAGCAACACACTCCCTACAAATGGTTATAGTGAGCCACATAACCCACTTGTATGTCGTAAGCGTCGAGCTGAAACTGAGGATAAAACTGCACTGACAGCTAGTATTAGCGCTACTCCCAAAAATTTAGTACCCTCTGCTCACACAGAAACCCTCCCTTCACCTTATGTACTTATCGAAAAGCTCCAGCCTTCAAGATCTGTTTCAGTACTATCTTCTGAAATAGAACTTCTAAAGTTGTCTATAGGAGAACTTAAGGCCGAGTTAAGGGACTTAAAAAACAACAAATCAGTAAATCCTGGAATTTCTGATACCAATACCAAAATATCCAAATTATCAGATCAGATCAGCGATATCAGATCGCAGGTCTGTGAACTGACACCCTTAACTATCCTCATGAAAACTGTAGACCTTAACAAACTTGACACGGAATCGGTATCTAAGGTGGATAACCTCATTAACTTTGTTACTACGGAAGATTAAATTAATGCCCAATTTGAACATCAGTACGCACCCAGAACTTTCTGGTTACAAGGCGAGCTCGTATAAGATTAAGCCACTGGGACTCAATCCAATGGCCCATGAATTCTAACTTCTGCCAATTCACGAAATAGCGCGACCGCTAGCCTATGCCTTCGGCGAGTATTTGTCCCCACACCCGACCTGCTGCACCCCACTGGCCACGACTTCTCACCAGAACCCCAGGTAACTACCTGCCTATATAGGGTCCTGGGTTCGAATCCCGGCGGGTGCGCACCGCTGAAGAGTCCCAAACTAGGACAAAACAGTTGTCAAGTACTAGCAGGATTTCCAGTGGTTCTATAACTAATGTCAGCTCATGATGAAAATCCTGTAACCAATCAAATCTCTACGAACCAACATTTGAAAACTGGTTTTCTAAAAATTATGCTCTTAAATGCTCGATCTCTCCTTAACAAAATAACTTCCCTTCGCAGCCTGGTATACATGGAACGGCCAACACTGATCCTGGTAACCGAAGCTTGGCTAACTAATGATACACCTGACACAAAGCTGATAATTGATAACTATGACATCCACAGGAATGATAGAGTGGACAAAAGAGGAGGCGAGTGTCTAATATATGCTTCTAAATCCACTGACTCCAATACTTTTACAAGCCTAACTACCGACAAACTCCCAGAATCTAAGTGGATAAACATCCACATGAATGAAAATAAAATTCTAGTGGGATGTATATACTGAGCCCCCAGCAGCCCTAAAACGACTGATACGGTTATCGTAGAAATACTAGGTCATGTACCTGTGCTGAAAATCGACTATAAAATGATTTGTGGCGATTTTAACCTCCTCGGAGTAAACTGGAAACCTGCACTTGACCTAGAATCTATGACGAGCTCCTAGAAGCTATGGATGTAGGATGATGGAAGCAGTGCGTACGCCTCTCAACACGATATAACAATATTCTTCACGTAAGCCTTTGCCACAAAATAGAGCCGATCTCGATAGAGGTGGGGGATAAACTCGACAAAAGTGATCACAACATTCTGTACTGCACTATATCCTCAAGTGACGACTAAACACACCTAAAATTTCAACAGTTAACTTTATACGTAGGGGCTATAGAATTGCTGACTGGGAATTCCTATCAGGGATCTTGGGAAGCTAAGTTCCCCTGAATGGATTGAATACTTCACAGCTTGGATGCTGCCATTCCAGTCGAAGCATTGAGTGTTTCCTTAAACAGAAAGCCATTTATAAAACCAATGGGTCGTACGAAACCCTCCTAGGATGCATAACTCGCAATTTCTTTTGTTGTGAAACTAGGGTTTTATTACATAAAGTATGTGTCCGACCTATTTTAGAATACTGCCCGTTTATTCTTAGCCGACTCAGACAAAATGACAAGCTTAAGTCAGAAGGAGTGCAACGGCAATTCACTTTTAGAATTCTTGGTTTAGAAAGTGGTCTCCAATACTATGAACGTTGCGACAGACTAAGTTTAGAACCACTCTGGAAAAGACGTCTTAAGCTAAACCTGATTTTTTACTACAAGCTAACTAATCTGCTCGTGCACTCCTCCGAGCCAATAATTAAACCTACCGCTGTCATCAGTTACGATCTTAGAAATCATCACAACCTAGTTGCTATAGAGCATTGTCAGACTTACATGCGGTATAATTTCTTCTTAAATAAGTTTTCAGTCATTTGGAATAGGCTACCAGCTGATGTGCGCGATGCAAACACACTCTCAGTGTTCATCTCCTCAGTCACCAGACTGCTCAAAGATGACAGTGCACTTCTGCGTCTGAATCCTACACCCACTTTTTCGCCCAACATAGATATTTTAAGTTCATTAAACGTGTAGTCACAACAAATTACAATTATAAATTCTTATATTATTGGAAGTACATGATAGACATTTTTACACAGGACAATAATATTAGCTCACACAATATAAAAGTTAGCATCACGGGACTAGTTAGTTAGTGCACCAAAATAACTATAATTACTAAACAGAATATAAATGTATATATACACATTAATCACTCCCTAAGTACTCCACTTGCTTGCTTTTGCGTTGTTGTTGTTTGTCTTCTTTTGTCTCTCACCATTTCAGCTGCCATTTAACTTTTTGAATGAGAACGAAGGATGTAGATATTTGCCCATTTACAATGACAAATGATCTGCAAACATTATTGGTCCCATAACTTACAATTCCCTCGTGAATTGCGCATTGCCTTCACCAACGACGCAACCTGGATTACAGTTGTGAAATATATCTTTATACCAATAAAAAAGTATTGATTTATAATACTTCACGATTGTAACTTATAACATAACTGATCTTGTCTGCAAAATAGCTTGCATTTCTTGAAAACACCCGTTCATAAGCAAATACAGACTGTCATTATTATTAGTCTACCTTGAGTACTATTCACTTGTGATGTTACGAAGAAAATGCTGACAAAAGTATACAAGTGCATTACTTATTTTAAATTATTATCAAGAATAAGACTCGATGCCGTACACACCAAAGTTATATAGAGGAATTACTTCAAGCTTTATTTTTTTCCCAAGTATTTGTAATCCATCCAAAACATACTTGGGTTCTTTTTGTTAATGCGAAGACAATATTTCTATATTTCTTGATGTGCTACATTGAATGACTAGTTATCATATTGTTCCCATAGACAAAATGACTGCAACCTTATAATTTTACCATGAACCAAATTTATGTAATTTAAATAATACTTACCCATGCCTGTACAATTGGTGTGTCCTACACAGGTAGGAAAAAATGTATTTAATGAAATTACTATTATTAAATATGTTTACTAATCGTATATGTAATTTATCATATTGATGATGCCTGTAAACTGGCGTCCCTCATGTACAAAATGAGAATATACTATTATTTATTAATTATTTATTTAGTAATAAATAGACGACTGATTTAGTTATATTTAACCTTTATCTCCATAATTCTGGATGCCATGGGTGTGATATTGATCGGCCTGTAGTTGTGGACTTCTTTTTCGAGCTTCATTTGTGTTTAGGCACAATATATGTTATTTTCCATTAACCCGAGTAAGTTCGGATTTCCTAGGTCATTGTGAGGATTTTGAGCAGTAGCAAGGGAGTGTCGATGGGGCGAGAAATGCTGAGGTTTTTGCGATTCAATCGCCTCTTAAGGATTTCTGTGAGGGCTTGCACACAAGCAGGGCTGACCAGTGCGGTGCGTTCTTACTTCCTCATACACAATCGCGAGCCCGAGAAATACAGCTAAGAGCGTTAAGTATTAAATCTAGTCTTACAAAATGTGGTATTTGAAGTAACTTGTCCAGAGTCTCTTTGGTTTCGTACGACCCATTGGTTTTATAAATGGCTTTCTGTTTAAGGAAACACTCAATGCTTCGACTGGAATGGCAGCATCCAAGCTGTGAAGTATTCAATCCATTCAGGGGAACTTAGCTTCCCAAGATCCCTGATAGGAATTCCCAGTCAGCAATTCTATAGCCCCTACGTATAAAGTTAACTGTTGAAATTTTAGGTGTGTTTAGTCGTCACTTGAGGATATAGTGCAGTACAGAATGTTGTGATCACTTTTGTCGAGTTTATCCCCCACCTCTATCGAGATCGGCTCTATTTTGTGGCAAAGGCTTACGTGAAGAATATTGTTATATCGTGTTGAGAGGCGTACGCACTGCTTCCATCATCCTACATCCATAGCTTCTAGGAGCTCGTCATAGATTCTAGGTCAAGTGCAGGTTTCCAGTTTACTCCGAGGAGGTTAAAATCGCCACAAATCATTTTATAGTCGATTTTCAGCACAGGTACATGACCTAGTATTTCTACGATAACCGTATCAGTCGTTTTAGGGCTGCTGGGGGCTCAGTATATACATCCCACTAGAATTTTATTTTCATTCATGTGGATGTTTATCCACTTAGATTCTGGGAGTTTGTCGGTAGTTAGGCTTGTAAAAGTATTGGAGTCAGTGGATTTAGAAGCATATATTAGACACTCGCCTCCTCTTTTGTCCACTCTATCATTCCTGTGGATGTCATAGTTATCAATTATCAGCTTTGTGTCAGGTGTATCATTAGTTAGCCAAGCTTCGGTTACCAGGATCAGTGTTGGCCGTTCCATGTATACCAGGCTGCGAAGGGAAGTTATTTTGTTAAGGAGAGATCGAGCATTTAAGAGCATAATTTTTAGAAAACCAGTTTTCAAATGTTGGTTCGTAGAGATTTGATTGGTTACAGGATTTTCATCATGAGCTGACATTAGTTATAGAACCACTGGAAATCCTGCTAGTACTTGACAACTGTTTTGTCCTAGTTTGGGACTCTTCAGCGGTGCGCACCCGCCGGGATTCGAACCCAGGACCCTATATAGGCAGGTAGTTACCTGGGGTTCTGGTGAGAAGTCGTGGCCAGTGGGGTGCAGCAGGTCGGGTGTGGGGACAAATACTCGCCGAAGGCATAGGCTAGCGGTCGCGCTATTTCGTGAATTGGCAGAAGTTAGAATTCATGGGCCATTGGATTGAGTCCCAGTGGCTTAATCTTATACGAGCTCGCCTTGTAACCAGAAAGTTCTGGGTGCGTACTGATGTTCAAATTGGGCATTAATTTAAAATGAGTGATTAATTTTTATGATTCTGACATCATTTTTTGCAAGTATTACCAGATGTGAGGTCAACTGAATGCAGAATAATATTGTTCAATTTCAAGCAGATTTGTTTTACTGCACTCAAGTCACCCATAGCCCGCCATTTGTCACAGCATGGTTGCTCCGTACGAGTAAGTTGATAAACGCGTAGAAAGCCATATAAAAACCATTTTAGATCGTTGACAGTGCTTGTATAAGATGCTGTACAGCGTCTAGTTATGGTGACAGTGGATTTCATCAAGGATGCTGAACCATTACTAGCCAAACCTTGAGGGATAATATATGAGTAAGTGACTTCAATTGTTTCTCAGCTTCAGTCGGAATGTAGATCAATGCAACTTGTACTACAAAGTAAATACAACAGAAATGTACCAGAGGACAAAGAAAAACTATGTGGTGTCAAAAAAGTTTGTTTATATTCGTTGTACATTGTAATTTGATGAACAAAAATTTGTTTCTACTATGTCTTTTTATGCATTTATGCTACTAGTTTATTTATAGTCTTTAGGGGAGTAAGGGTATTCAAGCGCGTTTAGGTACTGTAGTAGACTAATAGTTGATTCGTTCTAGGAATAAATAGTTTATTTATATAGTCGGTAGAGTGAAATAGTGTGTACAGAGAGCGTTTGAAACTTAAAACTGTATTGTAGTTCCTGATATCTAGGGGCAGATTGTTCCATATTTTAGAATACATGACTGTGAAGAAGTTTTCACGGAGTGTTGACTTAAAGGCTTTTATTGTCACTGTGCAATTTTGGTTACGCAGATCGTAAGAGCCTTCTTGCGCGAATTGTATGTCCTTAATGTCTGAAAATGATATTTTGTGTAGGACCTTATAGAAGAATACTAGGTTTATAATTAGTCGTCTTGTCCAGAGTGGGTCAAGTTGTAGAATCATGCACCGTGAAATGTAGTCTTTCTTACATTCGTAGCCTAGTAGTTTCGAGGTAAAATATCGTTGGATACTTTCAATTCTTAGCTTTTCACGTGTGTGAGTGCTGCTAATAATAAATGGACAGTATTCTAGTAGTGGCCTCACACAGGTTTTGTACAGAATGAGCTTTGCTTCATTGTCGTGAAAGTTCCTGAGTATGCATCCTAAGAGCATTCTCGACTTTTGAGTCTGTGATGCCACTTGCTCAGAGAATGTTAGGTTACTCGAGTACCTCAGACCTAGGTCAACGACACTTTGGAGTTTGGTTAGGTTAGCCGATTGAAGCGTTAACTTTATGTCGATTGAGGGTGCACCGAAGCAGATCCAGCCACATTTTTTAAGGTTAAATTGGAGGTTCCATAAAGACGACCAAGCAGTCACTTTATCTAGTTCTTTTTGTATAACATTCTGGAAGTACCCTAGGTCATCAGGTTGGAATGTATAAGCTACTTTGAGGTCATCTGCAAAGATGAATGGTTTACCATGAGTAAAGCAAGCGCATATGTCATTAATATATAGGGTAAATAGAAGGGGTCCAATGACACTACCTTGTACTACACCAGAGGTGATTGGGCTAGGTTTCGAAGTTATAGATCCGAGTTTAACTATTTGGGACCTATTGTTAAGGAATGATTTAAGCCATCCTAATAGTGGGTCACTTATTCCTAAGGATTTCAGCTTGTGCACTAGTAGTAAGTGGTCGACACGGTCAAATGCCTTTGAGATGTCAAAGTAGATGACAAGTACTAGTTGTCGTCTGTCACGACTGCTGGTCACAAAGTTAAAGAAGTCTAAGTGGCATGTTAAACAAGATCTGGATTCTAGGAATCCATGTTGGTTTGGACTTCTAATGTTGCAACTAAGCATATGCTTCATTAGGTTGTCTTTAACTAGTCTTTCCATAATTCTAGAAGCTATAGGTGTGATAATAACTGGCCTGTAGTTACTGACGTCTGTTTTCGAGCCAGATTTGTGTTTAGGCATAATAAACGTTGTTTTCCATACATCAGGGTAAGTTTGGGTTTCTAAGGACATTGTGAATATTTTAAGCAGGAGTAAGGGAATGTCAGGGCCACCATATTTATAAAAATAGGATGATATGCCGTCAGTACCGAAACCTTTTGAGCACTTTAGGGTTCTTATAGTTTGTTTAATGTTAGTATAGTTAAATTTAACAGTACTAATTAAGTTTGGTGTGTGTGGAGATGGAGGTTGTGCCACATTAGTAGCAGGGTGTATATTGAGTAACTGGACTGTGGGCCTAAGGTAGTGACCTGCAAAAGTTGAGTTGAATAATTCACACATGTCTGCGGAATTAGTGTGTTGAGAGCAAGCTGCTAGCCAATTGGTAGACATTGATCTACGCTGATTGGTAGAAATTAGTCTAGGCTGATTCAAGGACCAATCACAGCTAACCTTGACATGGACAAATATGATTCGCAGACAAGTGGCTCGCATTTCCGAGAAACATCGAAAACGAGAAAGCAGAAGACTGCGTTTGTGTTCAAACAACCAATCAGAAGACCGCCTTCTTTCTGCGGGCAGAAGCCTATTAATGTGCGTAAAATACATATAAATACCTGTTGGTTTTCGTAATAAAACTGATCTGTTGCCAGCCTTGTCTTCTGTTGTTACATTTGCTGTCGCTGCCTCCGCAGAAATGAAGATCCTGTTGCCAGCTGCGTTTGAGGATGGAGACATACGGAGCTTCCTACGTGATTTCGAAGCCATAGCTGATCTGGTGGGTGTCAAGGAGCAGGCGGCGAAGGCAGTTGTTCTGGGGACGCTGTTGAGAGGCCGAGCGAAGGCGGCATATGACAGCGTAGACCGGTCAAACGGCACAGTGTCTTGGAAGAAATTGGTTGAAAATTTGGTGTCGGAGTTCGACAGCGCAACAGACAGGCAGCTAGCGATGCAGCAGTCCCGATCAACGAGGCTGGGACCTGATGGAGACCCGTTAGTATTGGCGGTGAAATTGACGAATTTACTTCGACGGGCGCTTCCCACGTTGGATAAAGAATCAGAAGAGCAGTTACTATCTTCCCAATTCATCGAGAGTGTACCAGACCACATTTCTCAGCAGTTAAAACTGGTGAACGCAACGCAACCGATGGGTATTAGTGAACTAGCGAAGGTGACCAGACAGCTGCTGAGCACGACTGTAGCCGCTATAGAGCAGCCGAAACCAAATGAATATGAGGAGCAAATTGAAGCATTGCAGCGGGAAGTGGCGGCGTTAAAGTTGGGTAATAGAAAAAACCGATGTTTTGAATGCGGCAAGCCAGGACACTGGAGAAGAGACTGCCCAGAAAGACAGAAAAGGAAAAATTTCAGACGGTATAATGCTTGTTCTTTCTTTCGTATGAACCTAGACTTAGTGGGGGCGATTGAGAAAGGGGCTATGTATTCGAAGTTGCGAGTAAATGATCGAGAAGTAGTATGCTTAGTAGATACAGGAGCGGCCGTGTCGCTGATAGATAAGAATTTATGTAAGAGCCTGAGTCCGTGTTCGTTGACAGTACAAACAGTAGGCGGGCATGTGTTGCGTATAACGGGTAGGTCGAACTGTACGATTGTTGGTGGAGGGTGCGAGGTGACGTTTCCTTTCATTGTTGTGCCCGAACTACAGCGAACGATATTAGGAGCGGATTTTCTGCGGGAGATTGGTGCAATAATTGACACGCAAGCGAAAGTGGTGCTCACGAAATACGGGCGTATCAAAATGTATGAGACCAGCGAGATAGCAGCGGTGAACCTATCGACGGTATACAACATGACAGATCTAATTAGGAAATACGATCATCTGTTCACTGGAGATGGCGATCCATACGGTTATTGCGACAAGGTGAATCATGAAATTCCGTTAACTAATCCAAAAGTAATGTCATTTACATCGCGAAGAATACCATGTCATCTGGAAGGCGAAGTGAAGCGGCAAGTGCAAGAGATGTTAAAAGACGATATTATTGAAGAAGCTGATAGCCCGTACAACTCTCCAGTGCTGTTAGTAAAGAAAGCGAATGGGAAGTATAGATTCTGTGTTGACTTTCGACAATTAAACAGTATGACAGAGTTAAAACCGTGTGCCATGCCAACAGTGGTGGAAACTTTAGACCGCCTACAAGGCGCGAATGTGTTTTCCGTTTTCGATCTTCGCTATTACTTAAGAACTTGAAAAACGTTGAGGTGTACGGTGATGATCTCGTCATATATAGTCAAAACGAAAACGATCATGTGAACCATGTGGAAGCCGTGCTGCGACGCATCGAAGAGTTTGGACTGCGCGTCGACAAAACCAATTCTCAGATAGCCAAAAAGAATGTAACTCTTTTGGGACATAAAGTGGGAAGTGGTGAGATTAAACCACTACCGGAGAAAATCTTGACGATAAAGACGATCCTGGCCCCAAATTCAAAGAGGAAATTGAGGCAATTCTTAGGTAGAGCGGCGTTTTATAGTCGCTTCGTGAAGAACTTCAATGAGATAGCAGCCCCTCTATACAGGCTACTAGGCGAACCGAAGTTTGTTTGGTCGGAAGAATCGCAGAGGACATTTGACAGAATTAAACACCTGTTCGACCACCAACAAATGACGCTAAAACTACCTGTACCTGGAAGACAGTTTACAGTATGCACAGATGCCAGTGACTACGCCATAGGTGCGGTCCTAAGACAAGGTGATGGAATCGTTGAGTATGCCAGTCGAGTTTTAACACTCACAGAGAGAAAGTATTCAACGATAGAGAAAGAATGTTTAGCAATGGTATGGGCAGTCGACAAATGGCGACCTTATTTACTCGGCCGGCGGTTCCACATCGAAACTGATCATAAGCCGCTACAATTTTTGAAGACAGCGAGAGACCCACGGGGGAAATTGTCACGGTGGATGTTGCGTCTTCAGGAGTACGATTTTACGATCTCACACGTTCCTGGAAGTGAAAATGTCTTGGCAGATTTGTTATCGAGACCAGAAGACGAGCCTGAGTCGCCCGAGGTCGCTTACGGAGTGCATGCTGTAGAGCAAGACCCACTAAAACTTGCACGCAAGCAAAGGTTGGATGATACGCTGAATACAGTGATACAGGTGATAACCAACGGGATAGAAGTAGATCAAGCTACAGCGAGTAAGGAGCTAACCACACTACTCAGACAGATAGATCGATTAAGGGTGAATGCCTACGGGACTCTGACCTGGCGAGAGAACGACGGAAGCTGGCTGGCTATCATACCTCAGTCCTCGCGCCACAACATGATAGAAGAATGTCACCAGCTAGCACATACAGGCGTGGCCAGAACAACTGACCTCCTAAGACAAAGCATGTACTGGCCAGGTATGAGAGAAGACGTAGCAAGATACGTACTTGGATGTCCACGGTGCCAGCTAATGAAAGGCGACCGGTGCATACGACCACCGCTTCAGTCGATTCCAGTTACGGCGATAGGTGACTTGTGGTCCGTAGATGTTATGGGTCCATTTCCTCAGACATCTAATGGTAATCAGTACCTCCTGGTGATGACGGAACACGCGACACGATGGGTAGACGCCGTAGCGATCCCAGATCAACGTGCAAAGACCGTGACAAACGCAGTAGTTAAACACATCGTTGCAGACCACGGCGTACCAAAGACGATACTGACGGACCAAGGTCCCTGTTTCGAGAGTGAAGAATTTACTTCCCGTTTGCAACAGCTGGGCATCAAGAGGATCAGAACGACCCCATATCGTCCACAGACGAATGGCCTAACGGAGAGAAACAACCGTACACTGAAGGAGTGGCTGGCCTCGAAGGGCGGTAACTGGGAAACGGAGCTTCCACTGATTTTACTGACGCATCGGGCTACCACTCAGGAAACAACGAAGAAGTCACCCTTTCAACTGATGTATGGTAGAAAACCACGATTACCGATACACAACGAGACCTGGCCCCTTCACCAAAAGTGGAGTACGACGAAATTAAAAGCAGAGCGGAAAGAGGCCGTCAAGAATGTAATACGGAAGCAGCGGAGTGATGTCGCGAAGTCTCAGATGAAAGAAAAGACGCGGTGCATCATCTTTGCAGTCGGGGACCAAGTGAAGTGTAGAGACAGGAGATATACAGTTGGAGGCGGGCCAGGTTCACGGAAACTCCTGCCAAAGTGGGAAGGACCATACACAATCATAAAAAGACGGGGTCAAGTATATACCGTCCAAAGAGGTGACAAACAGAAACGAGTTAATGCCAGTCAGCTCCAACGATGGGTACAGTGGGACAAGCCGATCAGCAACAATCCTCAACTAGAGAATGTAGCACCAAGAAGGTCGGAACGCCTGCGTACCAAGCTATTTGACGGGGGCACGAGTGTGGTGAGAGCAAGCTGCTAGCCAATTGGTAGACATTGATCTACGCTGATTGGTAGAAATTAGTCTAGGCTGATTCAAGGACCAATCACAGCTGACCTTGACATGGACAAATATGATTCGCAGACAAGTGGCTCGCATTTCCGAGAAACATCGAAAACGAGAAAGCAGAAGACTGCGTTTGTGTTCAAACAACCAATCAGAAGACCGCCTTCTTTCTGCGGGCAGAAGCCTATAAATGTACGTAAAACACATATAAATACCTGTTGGTTTTCGTAATAAAACTGATCTGTTGCCAGCCTTGTCTTCTGTTGTTACATTAGTACATAGCCTACATTTGTCTATGAGGAGGGAAATGCTGTGATTTTTGCGATTCATTCGCTTCTTTAAGATTTCCGTGAGTGCATACACTCTAGCAGGACTGGCTACTGCGATGCGTTCTTCGTTTCTCATACGGAAATTTCGAGCTTGTGAGATGGAACTAAGGGTGTTAAGTATTAAACCTAGTGTGCCAAAGTCGTGGTGTTTGAAGTAACTTGTTGAGAGATTCTTCAGTTTCATACGATCCTTTGGTTTTATGAATGACTTCCTATGTGGGGAAAGCTCAAGTGTTTGCAGTGGAATGACAGCATCTAAGCATGTGTTCGAGTTATGGTAGAAGATGCTCAGAGCTCTCGAGAGGTCATCAGTAGTGAAGTATTCGCTCCATTCGGAGGATCTTAGCACTGATTCTACTAAGGTCCAGTCTGCTTTACTGTAGTTCTTGTAAGTTATTTGTTGTGAAGTAGGGGTATGGGCTGAATTGCTACATGGCGGAAGTGGCAGAGCACACATTACTGTTCTGTAGTCGCTACCCGAAAACTTAGAACCCACTAAGATTGAGAGGGGGCTTATATCGTGACAGAATATTAAGTCTAGTACATTGTCACCTCTTGTAGGGATAGTGACAGTCTGTTTCCAGCCGAGTATATCCAGTCTGCCTAAGAACCCACAAATTTAGTTGGGCCTGTGGGTAGGCCTGGATAACTGTTATTCAAATTACATAGTTGCTGTCATTTGTGTTTAGTTTGTGGGAAAAATCTGATAACTAGTGATTCAATGAATCACATCAAGAAATATAGAGATATTTACTTCGCATTAACAAAAAACCAAAGTATGCGTTGAATGGATTAAAAATACTTAGGAAAATAAACAAAGCTTCAGGTCAATTCCCTCATATAACAATGAAATGTATATAATAATAATATATTCTCACTTTATGCACATGAGGGACTCCAGCTGACAGACACGGTCCTTCTATGTACATGCACGAAATGAGTCCACAAATGTACAACTGCGAAAGACTTGGCACGCACTACCCTCAAAACAACTTAGAAACAGGTTATTTCGGCCCTGTAAATAACAATCTGAATAGTGAAACAGATTATCTAATGTCAAGGAATGATTCCAGATACCCACGTAATGAGGCCAGAAACCAATATATGCAACAGGATTATTTTCGGTTGCAGCAAACAATAGCCCCTCTTGCAGCACAATTTGTTCAGGGAATAGTAGACACACTGACAATGTCTCATCTGAGAATACCTCGGAACAAAACATAGGCTACCAGGAGTTAGGGATAGTAACAAGAAAACCCACTAATTACTCTCCAAACAAAACTGGTTTTCTAAAAATTATGCTCTTAAATGCTCGATCTCTCCTTAACAAAATAACTTCCCTTCGCAGCCTGGTATACATGGAACGGCCAACACTGATCCTGGTAACCGAAGCTTGGCTAACTAATGATACACCTGACACAAAGCTGATAATTGATAACTATGACATCCACAGGAATGATAGAGTGGACAAAAGAGGAGGCGAGTGTCTAATATATGCTTCTAAATCCACTGACTCCAATACTTTTACAAGCCTAACTATCGACAAACTCCCAGAATCTAAGTGGATAAACATCCACATGAATGAAAATAAAATTCTAGTGGGATGTATATACTGAGCCCCCAGCAGCCCTAAAACGACTGATACGGTTATCGTAGAAATACTAGGTCATGTACCTGTGCTGAAAATCGACTATAAAATGATTTGTGGCGATTTTAACCTCCTCGGAGTAAACATAAAAACTCCCCGGTTCACTATCAATATAGGGACTATAGAAATGCCGACTGGGAATTCCTACCAACGCTCTTGAGAATCTCTGACTGGGATGAATACTTTACCAATGATAACTTAGAAGTAACACTTGATACCTTCTACAAGACGGTCAGTTCGGTAAGAGATACAATCGCACCCCTAATGTCTGCCTTAAGGACACCAACTCTTTTCATAGACCGCAAAACGCGATTAAATCTAAGGAAATTTTATTTATATAAAGAATTTAGTGCATTACACCAGACACATGAAACATTTAAAAATCTTGAGCAGAGACATAAAATGAAGGCACAACTCGAGGAAAATGAAGCCCTAGGGGGCACCTCTAAAACTCAGGAACTCTGCAAGATCTTGCAAAAACGACTAAACAAGGGTAAAGAAAATAATGTTGGCCACTTGGAGCATGAAGGTATAATTTATGATGATCCCCAGATTATTTGTGAACTCCTAAACCAATGGTTCTCCAGTAACACCAAAGCGCATCCGTCTCCAATCCTCGATATAACCTGCAAGAATAACTACGAGTTAGGTGAAATCAACTTTAATATACAAAATATAGCATCAGCGGTAAAGACATTAAAAGCTAACGGTAGTTGTGGGATAGATGATATACCATCTATCATATACAAAAACGGTGGCTCGGATATGATAGTACTATTACTTAGAATATTCACCCTCTCACTAGTGACTGGGACCTACCCTGAAACTTGGAAAAACACGTATATACTACCTAAGCATAAAGGATGGGCCAAAACTAGTGCATGTAATTATAGGCCTATCAATATAACACCTGTCATATCAAGGATCATGGAGAAAGTAATCAAAGACCAAATGTCAGACTACTTTCTAAAACACAAACTCATCAACCAGTCGCAACACGGATTCCTTAAAAAAAGATCTTGCGTCACTTGCCATATAGACTTTTTCAACGAAGTCACCTAGAGAAGAGATAGGAGAGAACTAGTAATTATCCTCTATTTCGATATCAGGAAAGCCTTCGACAGAGTCCCACATAGTCTGTTAGTCAGCAGGCTATGCTCACTATGGATACGCAACCCCCTCCACAACTGGATAAAATCATTTCTCAGTGACAGAAATCAGACAACAAAAATTGGCTCGATGACCTCCAGGCCTAGGCCGATTAGCAGTGGTGTCATCCAGGGGAGTGTACTGGGACCCCTTCTTTTCATTATATACATAAACAGTATATGTGAGTGCTTTAGTATAGGCAAGCCAATACTGTATGCAGATGACTTAAAGGTGACATATACCTGCACAAACACAGATATCGGTACAACCATGAACGCCATACATGAAGAATTAACAAAAATGGATATATGGTGTAACACCTGGAGACTTGAGTTTAATGTCAAAAAGTGTGGCTGGCTCTGCATAGGCTGTCCCAACCTAGAACTCGACCTAGCAATTCAGGGCCACAAAGTCCCCAGACTCAAATCTGTGCTAGACAAAGGACTGACATATTCACACAATCTATCATTTTCTGAACATATCTCGAAACAAGTATCGAAATCACGCAGGCTTATTGGTTTCCTACTCAGGAACTTCTACAGAAGTGAATCCAGAATACTACTGTACAAGGTTTGTGTGCGCCCACTCCTAGACTATTGTTCATTCATATTTAGTAGTATACGCATAGAAGACAAACTAAAAGTAGAAGGAGTACAGAGGTACTTCACGCTGAAAGTAATCGGAACCGAAAACGGCACAAACTACTCTACCAGATGTGAAATTCTAGGACTAGAAACATTATGGTTAAGACGACTGCGACTAAATCTGGTACTCTTCTATAAACTACTTAACCACATAGTGTATACCCCTACTAATTGTACTCGGTTTTCAGAAGACACTGGATATAACCTTAGACATACTAAAGGTACGGTGGCTATAGAACAATCTAAAACAGTCACCAGGCAAAAGTTTTTCATGATTAGGTATGCCCAAATATGGAACAAACTACCTGAGGAAATGCGACTAGCAAGCTCACTAGTGTCCTTTGAAAAAGCTCTTAATGACACACTAAGTGGGTTTGTAAGTGAAACCAGTGCTAATTCCCATGTAAGAGCTTCAGAAATTATAGGCCCATTTAATGTATGAACTTAGAGACTACACCTGTTGTTTCTTTTGCCTTTATCTATAATTTCAGACAAAAAAGCAGCAGTCATGAAAATAACACCCATACAAATAAGAATCGATCGAATTATGTCTACCTGATACAAAGCCTGAACCATAATCAACATACGAATGAAGTATGAGAAAACAAGGTCGAGACTTACCACAACATCACATGGAAGGATATAAGTTACTTGGACATTATTTATAATCCACCAACTGGTCTCCTTTCCAAAAGGAATGCGGCGATATTTTATCCACAGTCATGAGCAAATACATGAATCCACAGTTCCCGTTGTATACACTCAGTGGAGGTAGGAGCCAACAAAGTAATGTTATTAAAGCATATGCACACTTCCCATAATCACGGCGACACCGCGGAATATATCAAAATCGCAGAGTAATCAAACCCAACACGCGATGTAATTAACTGAATCCGAAATGCAAACAAGTTGTATTCCGATTTTGAATATCCGTCCATATGTCGATTATGATGACAAATCCAAACCACTACCTATACAGCGTCAATAAATCTGGATATCTACGAAATGACGAAAATATGCTGATAGCTGCATCTCAGATCCCAATGACTCATTCGATGGCAAAATTCTGCTCCTGCATGCCTCTTTCGACATTTTTGTATGGATTGGTTCGCAGTTACTCAGGTTCCAGACCGAAAAGAATAAAAAATTCACCAGTTGCTGAATTATAATTATTTCTCTGCATGTTTAACTGGATACTAACTGCTGTGGTGAGCCTTTTGCAGTTTATATTGCTTAAAACATCGTTTACGGTAAACTGAGTTACGTTTTATAAGCCATTTTTATACTTTTGTGACTAGCTCACCAACACTCAGTTGTTTCGCTCATGTTCAACAAATTCGAACAATAATTGTGCCTAGGATTATGCCATATAAACTATTTTAACTTATGCAGAGTGTACTTACGGTCAATATTTCATTATCTTCCTTTGTATATATATTTTGTATTAGTGAAAAATTTTAGACATTTTTACTCCATGTGTGCATTATTATGATATTGATGATGCCTGTCAACTGGAGTCCCTCATGTGCATAAAGTGGTAATATATTATTGTAAGACGCATTTTATTGTTATATGAGGGAAATGACTTCAAGCTTTATTTATTTTCCCAAGTATACGTAATCCATCCAACGCATACTTGGGTTTTTTTGTTAATACGCAGTCAATATCTCTATATTTCTTGGTGTTTTCCATTGAATCACCAGTTATCTGATTTTGCCCAAAAACTAAAGATAAAATGACAACAACCACGTTATTTAACCGTAAATCATGTAATTTAAATATGTAACTTAAATAATACCTATCCATTCCTATACAAATTGTGTGTCCTATATTTGAATGAATAAATATGTAACTTATCATATAATCATTAATAACTACACTTACTAATCGTATGTGTAATTCATCGAATTGATGATGCCTGTAAACTGGCGTCCCTCATGTAAGGAAAAATGACAATATAATATTATTATTATATAAGTCGGATATAATATACGAAATATATCAGCGTCAAAGTTCGCAAAAGCCTTGCGTATGGCCCATAATATTCGAAAACCCTTAGTGGCTGCAGCTCTACAGTTTGTTGCTGTTTTCAAGTCATGCTGCACAACCACTCCCAAGTCCTTGTACTCAGTGACCACTGGGAAAGTAATGCCATTCATTGAGTAATTGTGCACGTGACCATAAGGTACATGCATAACTACACTCTTGCTTAAGTTAATCTCCAAGGCCCAGTGCTTACACCAATCACTCAACAAGTTTAAATCTCCCTGCAAAGCAAGTTGATCACTGTCATCGTGTAAAGCCCTCCATATCTTGATGTCATCAGCAAACAGTAAGCAGGATGACTTAACTACCGATGGAATCTCATTAACATAAATCAGGAAAAGAAGTGGGCCTAGAATTTTACCCTGAGGAACGCCACTCTTAAGCGATTCCCATGTTGATAAAACCCCGTTAACTCGTACTCTTTGTCTTCTGTCCTTTAGAAAGTCTTGAATCCAGTCAGTAACCACTTTATTGATTCCCAGACTACCTAACATTACTAGAAGACTTGAATGAGAAACCGTGTCAAACGCCTTGCTTAGGTCGATGAATATGGCATCCACCGGTAGATTAGCATCAGCTGAGCTTGCGCGACTTTCTCTGGCCAAAAGAAGGTTGGTCAAGCAAGAATGACCTGCTCTAAAACCATGCTGTTCCACAGCGAAAAGTTTGTTCCCTTCAGTGAGCTGAATGACAGCATCACAAATTATTCTTTCTAGCAGTTTAACAACAATACTGGTCAAACTAACAGGACGATAGTTCTGAACTAAGTTTCTAGATCCGGTTTTGAAGACCGGACTAATGATGGCATCCTTTCAGTCTCTTGGACATTTAGACTGGTCCAGAGACATATTGAAGATTACCGACAATGGCTCGGATATGTTTTCAGCCAATGCTGTTAATATGCGTGGGTGGAGTTCATCAGGGCCACTGGACTTACCAGGATTGAGCCTTAGAAGCCACTTTAGGACAGTATCCCTTCCAATGTATAGGGATGCCATTTTCAAGTTACCTTCTGGAAAAGTTACAAAGCCGGTATCAATATTATCAGAGAATACTTGACTAAAGTGCTTGGACAAGGCCTCAGCCTTAGTCAAGTTATCCTCAGCCATGTTTGTCTGGCCATCTTCAAGCATAAGAGGTGGGATAGCATCACTCTTACGTGTTCTTCTCTTGATATATGAGAAGAGTCTTTTTGGGCAGCCTGGTGAACTTTTAACTAACTGGGTTCCGTAAGCTACCCTTGACTGGTGAATCAAAGTTTTACACTGGTTTCTGGTTTCACAGTGTTTCAGCCGGAACTGCTGAAGCCCAGTAGAAACAAAGAGATTCCAGAACCTTTTTCTCCGTCTTAGGAGTGTTATAGCTTGCCTATTTATCCGTGGTGGCCGATTTGTTGGCCTTTTAGGAACCCTCCAGGGAATGAAATCAGTGGTAACCCTCTCAAGTGTATTCTTAAATCTATCCCATTCATCTTCAATGGATGAGACCATATTGACTGACCAGTCGTCAGTTGAAGCACGCTCCTTTATAGCGATTATGTCAGCATGCCAAATACTAGGTCGGGATTTGGGTTGAAAACTGACTAAATTGCCAGCCCTTAAGTTAAAATCTAACACCCCATGATCACTGTTTGCTAGAGGTGGATGAATAACTAGACCATCCACGTCGTCGTTGTCATGAGTAAGCACTAAGTCCAGCAAGGAAGATCCTTGGGTAGAACCGAATCTTGTACTACCTAAGACATGTTGTGTCAGGGCATTTTCCATGGTAGTCAAGAATAACCGGCTGTCAAACTTATTAGCGGATCCTGGAGATGTGACAGCTACCCAGTCTATAAGAGGTGCATTAAAATCACCTAGAAAAAGACAGCTACTGTGTTTACTCCATTGTTTGAGGTGATCGAAAATAAAGTCATCACACTGACAATAGAGACTTCTTTACAGAACTCCAATGAGTAGAGTGCCAGTTGCAAAGCTTACTTCACAGCTAATTACCTCACTCGTCCCACTGTCATGCGCTTCAGATTTCACGGAACGAACATGTAGGGAGTGTTGATGTACAGAGCAACCCTGCCACCTCTACGACCCCTAACCCTGTCGCTGCGCAAGCAACTAAATCTGCATAGATCAGGTGTCTCATCTAACCCAGAAACCAGCCATGTTTCAGTAATGGACACAATACCTGGGCTAATGTCTTCCACCAATACACCTAGCTCGTGAAATTTGTTCCCGATACTACGTATTGATCAGCAAATAGAATACCTTGACAGATGTATTCGACTGGACTTAGAACCCTTATGGTTAAGGAGAGTGAAGTGCAATTTATTTCTCTTATTCAAAGTTATAAGAAAGCACTGTAACAGTAACTCGTCTATAACCTGGGCTAATCCTAAATCGTATGCACTACGCAACCATAACTGCCTTCTCAAGGTTAACACCCATAAGCTCACCACTAGAGCTAACTTCTTCACCATTAAATATTGCAAACTTTGGAACCAACTACCCTCTGAGATTAGATCCTGTGAAAGGCCTGACAGTTTCAAAAGGAGCCTAGAAAAACATATTAACATGTCCACCCTAGCCCTTCTAAATGGTCTCAACTGCTGGTACAGTGGTGAAACCATGACATTTCAATATTTAACTACAGACAGTACACTAGTTCCTAGACTAACCTAATAATACTTAGTAATTATGCATGTTCAATACTTGAAATTAGATTATCATTAAAATACTTAAAATGATTACTTACGCAGCAAATGTTCTCTTAGTTTATCACTCTTATTTCCCTTATAACATTCAGTTTTGAGCCTAATGTATTCTTTGATAATACGAATTATAACACTGACTACACTCTTATTATACATAGATTGATTTACTTTACGGCTACCTGTAAGACTCACTAACTTCCTGTAGTATTGTTAACCAAATGCTGAAATTTTGTTGGTTCTGCTAATATCTTTTTATAATATATGTAGACAGGTTACTTTGCAATGTCAAATGTTTACTATATATAAAACTGTCATGATAATTTAGTACACTTGGTCCTGCCAACCTACCTTACCTTCAGTTCATACTACCTATATTGAACCCTAACTATATTGTTCTGCTGAATCTTGCTCCACTATTCACAAAACCTATTCTTGTTATTCTTCAAGGTTTTTGTCTTCTTATAAAGTAATCTGTTCATTAGGACGCATGCATACATATATAATATGTTCATAAAGATGTACGCGGGGACCTATTGGAAGCACTCATTAAGAAAGCTAGGGAGATGGAATATGGGGTACGAACATGTCTGGTACCAAGCAATATATTTGCGGTAACCATAATAATCATAGTCTTAGAGCCTAACATCAAAAAAGGTGGGAGGGTGGAGTTAGCCTATCGGTAGATATGGTGGCGGTCACTAAGGTGAATCGCCCCATTCTGCAGGAACAGCATTAAAAAATTTGAAGGCTCGAGATATTTCTGATTTTTATGAGGACTTAAATCTTTATCTTGAAAAAGATAACAATGAACGCCTTGACAGATCATGCTTCTACCTATAAATATATACCATTCACCCAGCCTATTATTGAGATGCGACTATGTGGGATCTGCTCAGATTTATGGGGCATCTTATAAATTAACTTGCTGTCTATCGTCAGATCTTTACATACCACTCCACAATGTCTTATCTCATTTATTTTCTGACAACGTCTTTACTTGATCCTCATTTTACTCCATTAAACTTAACATCTTATAGCTCTTCATTACTTATTATACTCCTACTCTCTGAAGGGTACGGTTGTGCACTAAATGCACAAAAAGGTATAAAATAAAAACAACTGGCATGAGGATAATTGTATTAAAACCAAAAGTGGATATCATGATAGTTTGTGATATATCTGTAGCATTATACATTGCAAATGAATGTTGTTACCCTAGGGTGTTTCCTTTATTAATGCATTTATTAATGATACTTGCACTTACCTATTTCATTACAATTTAATAATTCACCTCAGCACTTTAATTTTTCTAAAACAGATTCCAATCCCTTGTAAAAGGTGTACTTACCTCAATATTGGTTGGTTATCGTATGCCTACAACCACGGGATGAAAACGGAACGAAGTCGATTTTCCCGCTCAACCTGGAGGACAACTGTACAATTCAATAACTATACGGCCTAATTCAGAAAATGAGTGTATTATATGTATCGAATATTTGACAGTTGAAATACGATTAACTTGTAGACAATCTACGATTTGATATTATATCATACTTGATCGTGCCTGTAAAAATGGCATGCATTTTCATGTAAATTTGTAAATTTATATGAAATACATTATTATTACTTATTACTATATTAGTGTACACTACCTTCAGGCTTCCTATGCGGTCTGACTTATCCACACAGGTCTTGGAAGCATACATTTCCATAGCTTGACTATTTGAAAACCTACCGGTTAAAGTTGATCTCACCATTTTTACGTCTTGTTTCTAGCTGGGACAAAACTTTTTTCGTTTAAGTCTGTCTTCAAGAGACAAATCAGGTCTGACTGAAATTCCTGACCTGGCAAGGTTGTGTACATTAGCCAGTAGATGATTCCGTTCATCAGGAGTAGCTAAGACTACTTTAAGCGACCCACGCTGATTAGAACATTCATCATCTCTTTTGCCTATTCTAATCAGCTTTTTAATCGATACTCCAGGGAAATTCGCTGGGAGCATCTTCCTTATAATACTACTCACTAATTTAAGGTTGTGATCTTTCCTTTTCTCTTGGGAAAGGAATAGAGCTTGAAGTGATTGCTCCATATAACTTTCGTTAGTACGTCATCGAGTCATATTCTTGATTTATGTCCAAATTTGGTAATAATTCAAAATAAGTGATACACTTGTATGCATTTGTCAGCATTTTCATCGTAACACCATAAATGAATTGTACTCAATGTGGACTAATAATAATGACAGTTTATATTTTCTTGTAAACGGGTGTTTTCAAGAAATTCAAGCTATGTTTGCAGACAAAATCAATTATGTTGTAAGTTACAATCGTGAAGTATTATAAATCAACACTTTTGTACTGGTATAAAAGTATATTTCACAACTGTAATCCAGGTTTCGTCGTTGGTGAGCGTAATACGTAATTGACGAGGGAATTGTAAGATATGGGACCAATAATGTTTGCAGATCATCTGTCATTGTAAGTGGTCAAATATCCACATTCTTCATTCTCATTCAAAAAGTCAAATTGAAGATGTTCGCTGGAGATTATACATACACTTGATAAATGTTAATCCCAGTAGTATAAAACAGCCTTTTCACTCATACACAATCATTTCTGTGCAAAGTTGGAAAAATCTGCTAGATTGTCAGTGAGTGCAACACAACAGGAAATACAGGAGTATTGTCTTCGCATTAACAAAAAAACCAGGTCTTTGGTGGATGGATTATAAGTGCCTGGGAAAAAAATAAAGCTTGAAGTAAATATTCATACATAACTTTGTTGTGTGCAGAGTCCTCGAATTATAGTTCATGGATGTGTTATTTTGAAATCAGTGATGATGTGCAATGTCATTGTTGGGAGTAAGTACATAAGCTTCAGACGCATTAACTAATGGATTTCTACTGCTTGTGGGTATTTTCTTAGCGTGAGGAAGGTTTATGAGTTTCAGCTGTTCCGACAGGAGTTGAGAATATTAACTGCTCAGCAACATTATGGATATAAGTTCATCACATTATCTAAGGAAAGGTGGGTTGTAGTTGTTTAGGTATTTGTGGTGCCTGACAAGCGTACATCTGTCCATGTGATGTTGTGGTGAGTTATAACTTTTTCATGTTGTCGGTTTATGTCCATTTTATTCCACTCATTGTGTTGGGTAGTAGTTTTACAAACGAGATTTCTTTTCAGTTTGAGGATACGTATCTTAACCGTTAATGTTTTATCTAGAATTATAAATATAGGCAAAAAACAACAGGTGTAGTATTTAAGCTTATACATTAAATGGACCTATAATTTCGGAGGCTCTCAGATAGGACGTTGTCCATTACCGTTAGTAGTTGTCTGTACAAATCCTCCTTCTTCTCTTGTTCTGAGACGTTTGTAGGCTTGTAGATGGTAGGAGCAAAAGCACTTCGTTTTATTTATAATTTAGATCTGTTCAACCCTTACTATTTTTTTCATTGAGGGTTCAGACTAATGTTTAATTCTCGAGCTGTGAAAAGATGCACGTCGCTGTCTTACAGATCGGAGCGGTTCACATTTGTGACCACTACCATATCCACTGATAAGCATGCGCCACCCTCCCTCATTTTTGATGATAAGCTCTGAGATTGTTTTGGAAAGTGTAGTTGAAGTATTGCATTGCTTTAAGCCCGTCCCCATTTCTATTTAATTTCATCACAGATGTACTAATGTACTTAACCCTAACTCACTTCAGTGACTCAGGGAATCATCTAATAAACTCAGAATATACAGAGTCTTCTGAACACCCTGAGCTGCAATCTACGAATGTTTGGCATGCGATTCACTCCCGCCAAATGCAAGATGATGTTACAGGATTGGACTACACCGACTCCTAGATTAGAAATAGCAAGTGAAGTGGTAGGGCACGTTGACCGCTTCACTTATTTGGGAAGTACCATCAGCCAACGCCAGTGGGTTGATCTCTGACGAAATTTCAGCATGGATACAGAGGGCTTGTTTCGCATATGCCAGTTTACGCCGTCTCTGGCGTAGACGCGATATCCGACTATCGATCAAAGGGCGTGTGTACTGCTCAGCAGTCCACTCCCTCCTCCTTTATGGCTGTGAGTGAGACATGGCCATTGAGAGTGGAAGACATGAAAAGATTAGCTGTCTTCGATCATAGGTGTCTGCGTTCTATCTCCCGCGTGAAGTGGTATAATAAGGTGAGCAATATTGAGGTTAGGCCTTTAGTACTAGGTAAGGTGGGGAAATCAGTCGATGAGACTGTGAAATTACATCGACTGAGATGGTTAGGACATGTGTTACTTATGCACACCTAGTCATCGCCTTCCTCGACGGGCAATATTAGCTGGTATAGGGTCAGGCTGGAAAAGAGCTGGCGGCGGTCAAACCAAAACATGGCACCAGTCAATGAAATCTACAACAGTTAGTCTAAGCCACGTAGGAAGGTGTAGACTTCCTAAATAGTTGGGGTCCTCGGGACAGTAAAAACCAATGGTTGGAAACAATTGGTGACATGGCTCAAAATCGTTCTCAATGGCTGTTGCAGATGCATCCACTACTTGTGACTTATGATATCCAATGAAACTATATTGTTCTTCGTTATTACTATTCCTTTGTCTCACACCTCTGTTTACTGTATCTATTATGCATTCCTTCTACTTTCTTCTCTTGCTTTGTGTGTTAATCACAGGGAGTGTGGCGACTTGAACTGCCGCACATCGGTGCAAAGTTCTATGTCGAAAACAGACAGACAGACAGACATCAATCACTCAGTGAAACAAAGAAAATTAAAATAAAAACAGAAAGTACACAGTAGAAAACGTGATATTTCCTCTTAGGAATTTAAAAAAAACAATTAACTATATACAAACAATAGGCCATATACATATACCAAAAATAGTATTTACAATTTATCTATTATTCAAATTTGCATCAGCACTCAACGATCGACGGTATGAATGTTTATTACTATAATATGATTTGTGACCAGATCGAGTACAGTTATTCGAGGTAGTAGTAATAGCATCAGTATCTCGTAGTAATTTAGATCGTAAAGATAATTGTTGTTAACAGGCAATATACTGTTTCACTAATTCATGATAGGCTTCATCTTTACTTGCGTAAGCTTTATCCAATCGAGTCAACTCTTCCACTTCTTGTTTCAATTTACGACGTGAATCTTTTAATTCTTGGCTAAAATTAACAATAATAATAATAAAATTCAAGAGTTAGTTTGTAGGGATTTGATTTCAGGGAACCATTGTAAAACCACCAGGAAATACTGGACGGTTGTTTCGTCCTAGTTCAAGGCTCTTCAGGAAAACACACCCACCCGGGTTCGAACCCAGGAACTTTTAGTCACGAGACAAGCTCACCGATCATTCAGCCACTGGGGCTCAATCCAATGGCCAATGTACAATTCAACTTCTACCAATCCGTGATTTCAGAGAGATCATTAGCCAGCTATCACGACTTCTCACGACAAGTAGGGTCAATCATGTTGGATGTGAAGACAAATACACACGCCGGTGACATTCACTGGCCGTGGCGCTTAAATCATGAATTTGCAGAAGTTAGAATTCATTGGGGGGTGCTAGGGTCATTGGAATCCGTCCCAATGGCTGAACACACTGGGTTGGAACCCCAGTCAGTGAGTGGCACACCAGTTAGATAATTACTAAGAGCTTTTTCTTAGTAATGACTAAATTGTTTCATTCTATTCAAATATGCTGCTTATCAGCAACGAAACAGAAGGCTTTTCTGGAATTCAACAACCTACGACATCACTGGCGTACACGTGATATCCAGCTATCGGTCAAACGACGTGTGTACTAAGCTGTAGTTCGCTCCGTCCTTCGCCATGGCTGGCTGTGAGATACAGCCACTGAAAGTGGAATATAAGAGAAGACGAGCTACTTATCTTTGAACATAGGTACCTGAGTTCTACCACATATTTCCAGTGGTATAATATGGCCAGTAAAGTTGAAGTTAGATGTAGCTTGTTTATTAGGTAATAATGATAATAGTAATAATAATAATAATCTACTTTATTCCAAAAACAGCACTTATAGTACAGAATTGAATTCTCAGCATTTGTCATAATATTGCATCTGATTTACTCAAAATATACATAAAATTAAAAATTAGAACAAAATTAACCAGAGGAATTTGTCCACACTTACGATATAAAGTCAAAAATATTCCAAGTAGAAAATGAGAGTAATAAATATAATAATAATAATAGCAGTGAGTTTGTTTGAAACAGTATTGTCGATTCAGTTTGGAAATTTTAGCATGTTATAGAGTATTGAATCTAATGTTCTGTTCTGTTCACACAAAAACTGGATCTGGACTTCGCCGATGATATATGTCTGATTTCCCACAAACTGGAAGATATGCAAGCGAAAAGGAACAAGTTGGCAGAAGAAGCATCCAGAGAAGATAGGACTTCAGGTGAACATAGAGAAAACAGAGGAGATGAAGATTCCTGGGCAACACCACCAGCAAACAGTAACAACAGACAACAATCAGCATAAATGAGAGGAATCTGAAAGAAACAACCTCCTTTACCTACCTAGGAAGCATCGTTTCAACAACAGGCCAGCGGAACTGACGAGGATATCAAAACAAGAATCGGAAAAGCAAGACAAGCTTTCACTACTCTCAAGTCTGTGTGGAGGTCAACAGCACTGTTCAGCATCAAAAATAAGATCCGGATTTTCAACTCCAATGTGAAGTCAGTGCTACTTAACATACGGATCAGAGACTTGCACTGCGCGTCATAAAGAGCATCTCAAACAAACTACAGACCTTCATTAACAGTTTTCTTCGCTCAATACTCAAGATCAGATGGCCGGCCAGAAAAGATCTGCAACAGAGTTGGATCTCTGGGAGCGAACCAACACATCAGGAACCGATTGTGAAACAAATAGGCAGGAAGAAATGGAGATGGATTGGCTGGCCATACTGTGAGGAAACCATCAAGTGACATCACTAGACAAGCCATCGCTCGAGTGAAACCCGAAAGGGAAGCGGCGAGTTGGTCGTCAGTGCGAGGGTGACTCGGAGGAGGTCATGTGAAGAGGAGATGAAAACGTGTGGGCAGACTTGGAGCCAAGTGAACACTCTAGCAGAGAACCGAACTCAATGAAGACGCACGACTGAAGCCCTATGTTCCTCTAGGAATTAAAAGACACAATAATAATAATAATAAATGAAATTTAATAAAATTCGTCTTTCGCCCACTTTTACTTGTCAAGAGCAATAGGATAGATAATACACTGAATTTTTTAGATGTCTTGCTAAGCAGGCAAGAAGATGAGTCATTCAACAGAGGCGTGTATATTAAAAAGCACATCCACAGGACAATACAAACACTTCCTTAGTTATGTGCTCATTAAATATAAAAGAAATATTGTTAAGTGTCTTATGTGCAGAGTAAGAAAGATATGTAGGGACGATCACTTACAGAGGGAATTTGAATACATTCATATTCCCATGACAGAGATAGGCTATCTAAATAGCTTCATTAAGAAATATATGAAAGCATCAGATGGAAAATCTGCTACGACGATGCCACAAAAGAAACCTGTATTTAATTGGTTCTTGTCAGGTGAAATTCTGTCCCATAAACTTTCCGGGAGTACAAGAAAAACATTTTATACCGTAAACCTGCGTTTGTTATTCTCTACTCGATGAGTGATGACTGGGACTCAGAAGAAGGATAAGCTAGATGATTTTGCCACATCTGTAGGTATTAATCAACTCACCTGGTCCTGTGGTGACAGTTATGTCGTGCTTACTACTAGACAGCTGAGCCAACGTGTTACCGATCATCCCTCATCGTGGTTTGGCGAAAAACAGATAAAATTCACCCACATCTCCATTTTGTCACATTTAGTTGATAATGGTTATTTAGTGGACAGAAAGAAAGCATCGAAGATGAGATTCATCTCATCCCACCGAATCTTCCTTGGGGACTTTGTATTCGTCTACTGTACATAGTTGAGTTAGTAAGCCTTGAGTATGAGTTCAAAAGAAATTGCTGCAGCCATTATCCCTCCCTCAGTCAATTGACAGTAAACCAACTGATGGTATCACCACCACCACCTCTTACTTATATTTTCAACCCCTTTCTTATCACACCTTCATTAAAGCCAGTGGTCCAAGGAAAACGGCCTTACCTTAAATCTCCCTAAATGTCAAACAGTCAATTTCACCTTTAGGTATAAATCTAACCTAAACAAACTATCTGGTTAGCACTCAAGAGATATGCAACATAGATGGCACTGAAATAGAGACCAAGTCGGAAATTAAATATCTTAGCGTCATTCTATCTGCTGATCTTTCCTGGTCGTCTCATATCTTGATGATTTCTAAGAAAACATTCCGTCTTACCTTCTACATCAAGAAGTTAAAACATTCTAGTATAACCCAACCCTTACTCTTACGATTCGTTAACTCTTGCATCCTGCCTGTTATTCCCTATTGTCCTCCCTTAGTCTTTCCAGGGCTACTGAAGAAGGACTATATCTTAGTATGTAGAGTGGTGCTAAAGGTTGTCAGCAGGGTAAGCAATGTGCCACTTAACCAGCTTGTTAATATTCTGGTCGACAGGCACTCGGACTCATGTGAAAAATGGACTAAATCCATTCTATCTAACTCACACCACCCTCTTCATTCACAACTCTCCCTTTGTATCTCAACAGGCACGACCAGAGGACTATATAGAAAACTATATGCTCGCACTAGCAAGTACAAAAACTCAACCATATCCTACTTAGCTCGTGTTCTGTGCGATAAAGAAAGCATTAGGCGTGAAACTTATAGCTTATTAAATAATCAGTAGAACAATTGGATCTCATGTTTTCAACTCATACCATTTATAGGTACAACGTTTTTTTGTTTGTTTTCCTTTTCTCTCTCTCCCTCTTTTGTTACACAGGTTTATATATACAAAGTTAGTTGAACAGTAATCTCAGAGATAATTGTCATTTATTCACGGACTAAGTCAGTGTATGAGAAGTGACAATCCATGAAAAAAATCCACGAATAATCTCAGTCAATCGAGAATGTTGACAAATTACGGTAAGAGTAAACAATAGACACCTTGATTTGACTAATCAGATAGCTCAGCATTACAAATGGTTCCTAGTCATAATCCTCTTTGAAAGTGTCGCCTAAATTTGGTTTTTGACTTCTCTGTAGATAATGTGTTGATAGGGAGGAATAAAACATGCATGTGTGAGGGATAAAAGCTTTGGAAGAGTATTGCCGGGCTTATTGTCGGTTATACATTCAGATGCAACCACTTTATATGAGGAAGTCTGTGTGTAAGTTGGAAGTCGTACATAACTGGTGATTTTTTAGACACATTCTTCTCGAAATCAAAGCTCTCCCTAAGTAACATATTGTGTATATGCAACCAGTATCTGCTACAGCTGGAGAAATAGAGAATACATTAGTTTGATATGTCTATAACCACTTCTATGAGAATCTGGGACCAGTATTCGCAGCATGTTAGAGATATATACCCTATATGATTCATTTTTATTGCATATATCATAGATAAACTTCTTTGTAAATGAAGTACCACTTTTCACCTAGAAGAATCTGATTGGCTGTTTCAAGGTCGTCTGAAGTTGGTGTCTATTATTTACTGTTACCCCGACTCCTACATTACCGAACAACAACAATAGAATTAAATTACTATACACAGCGAAATCTCACTCTGTTCCCAAATCATCACTAAAAAGCTAAACAATCACGACTTATTGGGTCACAATGCGAGTTTATCGACGATCAACAGAAATCAGTAACTAAGACCAGCACAGCATAGTATAGTACAGTACATGATATGAAAAGTTAACATATCAAACCTCATTACTCACCTCTAACCACTATTACTCCTTTGGTTGCTATCAGCATCTCCACCCATCTCATCGTCATCACTCGAATCGGATAAAACCATATCCTCATCCACACTAGATTGAACACCGGGTGCAGGAATGAGCTCTGGGAGAAACAGCTTTTGTTCACGTGAGTCAACAATACCTCACTTCATTCAATAGAATTAACACGTCCTTATAAAATGTGAACATACCCAACTACACTCACCACTCACACGGTCATCCCTGTTAACACTGGTCACCGGGTGAATAGGAGTAAATTCAGAAGACCTCGGATTCTCCTGACATGCTGTGTTCGGCCTGTCTGTCGTCGTGAAATTCAACTTTTTGAGTATTTCTTTTCCCTTTCGCCGCAGTTGGGTCCATGGTCGTTTGGGATATCTTTTTAAGTGGAGACGTTGTGAGATTTTCATCCACTTGTATTGCGGCAAAAGCTCATTCTTGTGTTCGACTACCAGTTCCGTCAATGCTGTCATCTCCTCACCTGTGTATCTCGTTAATCAAGCCGACGAGATACATAGGTGCACATTGTGCCCGTACTTCATCAGCCGTTGTTTTGTCTATCCCACTTAGTGTTATTTCTATTTTAGGGATGGCATCCTCAGGTTTCTGTGAATGATGAAGCAGAGATCCGAGTTTTGGATGCTATCAATCAGCTTAATTCATCATTGGAAGAATGCGTAAATCCTAGATGTTTCTTTATATAATATTTGTAATACGAATGTGAGCTGGTCGATATGATATGTTTTAGGTTACTTGGTGTCAGCGAGCTGTATTTTCAGTTCGCCATAGAAATTACACCAAGTGACCAAACATATCCCTATCGCTTAGTTCGAATCATCTGCATTAATAAGTATTTGTGAACCTTAGTTGTATTTTCTTATTGTGCATCCAAACACTTCTACTTTCTCTAAAACTTTTACTGGTAGTTATTGCATTGTGTTCAGGATATAGGGATAGTTGATATGCACATATTCCGTCTATGTAAGTCGTTTCAGAGATTCTACCTAAGCACATTGTTACAAAACATTCAGGCAGTAAACCCCTATATAGTTCTCATCAATAACACAACAAAAACAGCGATTTGTCAAATACGTGAAAATAAATGAAAAAAGCACTCCCTTTTTCAAACATCATTAGTTTGCGCGCGCTGTTGTAGTGCTGCAACATCCCACTGGATGTGCAGAATGTGTTGCTCCCCAAAGATGACTTTAATAAGGGAGGCTCATGAAATACTGTCTAAAGCCATGGAACTTCCTGATGATTGCGTGGCTAGTAAGAGTGACACGGACTGCCCGTCTGAAGGTGAGGCAGTAAGTGCCGTCATGAAAGTTATCACACCGGCGGTTACTATCCCAGTTACCCCGGAAGTAAAACCTACTAGGCGTTCGAAGCGTCTTAGTAAGCGAAAAGGGAACAAAACGGAAGCTGTAAACAGCATCTCAGCACCAGAGAACACTGTAAGCGAAGTTCACCATGAAGGTGGTGCAGACACTGATCTTGATTGTACCATCAAAAACTGCAGCAGCCCTGAGAAGCAACTGCAGGCAGATGATAAGTGGGTAACGAAAATAAGCAATCGGAAGAAATGTAGTAATACTGATGGTAGGCAAACGTCTGTCACCTGTAGCCAGGCTGCATCAATAGTGGTGAGAAAAGACGTGGCCATTGATAAACACGACAAGCTCTCCTTAGATTCTAACATAATTTTTGGAAATTTAGAAGAGTCCAAAGAATCTGATCCCGTGAAACGGCACGACCACGACCTTAAATTAGTGAGTAGTATTATAAGGAAGATGCTCCCAGCGAATTTCCCTGGAGTATCGATTAAAAAGCTGATTAGAATAGGCAAAAGAGATGATGAATGTTCTAATCAGCGTAGGTTGCTTAAAGTAGTCTTAGCTTCTCCTGATGAACGGAATCACCTACTGGCTAATGTACACAACCTTGCCAGGTCAGGAATTTCAGTCAGACCTGATTTGTCTCTTGAAGACAGACTTAAACGAAAAATGTTTTGTCCCAGCTAGAAACAAGACGTAAAAATGGTGAGACTAACTTTAACCGGTAGGTTTTCAAATAGTCAGGCTATGGAAATGTATGCTTCCAAGACCTGTGTGGATAAGTCAGACCACATAGGAAGCCTGAAGGCAGTGTACACTAATATACGTAGTATTGGGAACAAATTTCACGAGCTAGGTGTATTGGTGGAAGACATTAGCCCAGGTATTGTGTCCATTACTGAAACATGGCTGGTTTCTGGGTTAGATGAGACACCTGATCTATGCAGATTTAGTTGCTTGCGCAGCGACAGGGTTAGGGGTCGTAGAGGTGGCAGGGTTGCTCTGTACATCAACACTCCCTACATGTTCGTTCCGTGAAATCTGAAGCGCATGACAGTGGGACGAGTGAGGTAATTAGCTGTGAAGTAAGCTTTGCAACTGGCACTCTACTCATTGGAGTTCTGTAAAGAAGTCTCTATTGTCAGTGTGATGACTTTATTTTCGATCACCTCAAACAATGGAGTAAACACAGTAGCTGTCTTTTTCTAGGTGATTTTAATGCACCTCATATAGACTGGGTAGCTGTCACATCTCCAGGATCCACTAATAAGTATGACAGCCAACGCTCTTGAGAAGCTCTGACTGGGATGAATACTTTACCAATGATAACTTAGAAGTAACACTTGATACCTTCTACAAGATGGTCAGTACGGTAAGAGATAAAATCGCACCCTGCAAGTACATTGGCCTCCTTCAAAAAGGTGCTTAATGACTAACTACAAGAGTTTGCAAACGATAGTAGTTCTAGTTCCTATCTGAGAGCCTCCAAAATTATAGGTCCATTTAATGTATAAGCTTAAATACTACACCTGTTGTTTTTTGCCTATATTTATAATTCTAGATAAAACATTAACGGTTAAGATACGTATCCTCAAACTGAAAAGAAATCTCGTTTGTAAAACTACTACCCAACACAATGAGTGGAATAAAATGGACATAAACCGACAACATGAAAAAGTTATAACTCACCACAACATCACATGGACAGATGAACGCCCTGGGGGCACCATATATCCCTCACCAACTGCAACCCACCTTTCCTTAGATAATGTGATGAACTTATATCCATAATGTTGCTGAGCAGTTAATATTCTCAACTCCTGTCGGAACAGCTGAAACTCATAAACCTTCCTCACGCTAAGAAAATACCCACAAGCAGTAGAAATCCATTAGTTAATGCGTCCGAAGCTTATGTACTTACTCCCAACAATGACATTGCAGATCAAATGAGACAAACACATCACTGATTTCAAAATAACACATCAATGAACTATAATTCAAGGACTCTGCACACAACAAAGTTACGTATGAAAATTGACTTCAAGCTTTATTTTTTTCCCAGGCACTTATAATCCATCCACCAAAGACCTGGTTTTTTTGTTAATGCGAAGACAATACTCCTGTATTTCCTGTTGTGTTGCACTCACTGACAATCTAGCAGATTTTTCCAACTTTGCACAGAAATAATTGTATATAAGTGAAAAGGCTGTTTTATACTACTGGGATTAACATTTATCAAGTGTATGTATAATCTGCAGCGAACATGTAAAGCATATCTTGCTACTGCCTGTAAATTGTGATTGAATTATATGGTTCTATTTCTGTAACAATTTGATGATGCCTGTAAACTGGCGTCCCTCATGTACTGTACTATGAGAATAAATTTATTTATTTATATGGAGGAATTACTTCAAGCTTTATTTTTTTTCCCAAGTATTTGTAATCCATCCAAAACACACTTGGGTTTTTTTTGTTAATGCGAAGACAATATTTCTATATTTCTTGATGTGCTACATTGAATGACTAGTTATCATATTGTTCCCATAGACAAAATGACTGCAACCTTATAATTTTACCATGAACCAAATTTATGTAATTTAAATGATACTTATCCATGCCTGTACAATTGGTGTGTCCTACACAGGTAGGAAAAAATGTATTTAATGAAATTACTATTATTAAATATGTTTACTAATCGTATATGTAATTTATCATATTGATGATGCCTGTAAACTGGCGTCCCTCATGTACAAAATGAGAATATACTATTATTTATTTATTTATTATTTATAAAGTCTGCCTTAAGGACACCAACTCTTTTCATAGACCGCAAAACGCGATTAAATCTAAGGAAATTTTATTTATATAAAGAATTTAGTGCATTACACCAGACACATGAAACATTTAAAAATCTTGAGCAGAGACATAAAATGAAGGCACAACTCGAGGAAAATGAAGCCCTAGGGGGCACCTCTAAAACTCAGGAACTCTGCAAGATCTTGCAAAAACGACTAAACAAGGGTAAAGAAAATAATGTTGGCCACTTGGAGCATGAAGGTATAATTTATGATGATCCCCAGATTATTTGTGAACTCCTAAACCAATGGTTCTCCAGTAACACCAAAGCGCATCCGTCTCCAATCCTCGATATAACCTGCAAGAATAACTACGAGTTAGGTGAAATCAACTTTAATATGCAAAATATAGCATCAGCGGTAAAGACATTAAAAGCTAACGGTAGTTGTGGGATAGATGATATACCATCTATCATTTATAAAAACGGTGGCTCGGATATGATAGTACTATTACTTAGAATATTCACCCTCTCACTAGTGACTGGGACCTACCCTGAAACTTGGAAAAACACGTATATACTACCTAAGCATAAAGGATGGGCCAAAACTAGTGCATGTAATTATAGGCCTATCAATATAACACCTGTCATATCAAGGATCATGGAGAAAGTAATCAAAGACCAAATGTCAGACTACTTTCTAAAACACAAACTCATCAACCAGTCGCAACACGGATTCCTTAAAAAAAGATCTTGCGTCACTTGCCATATAGACTTTTTCAACGAAGTCACCTAGAGAAGAGATAGGAGAGAACTAGTAATTATCCTCTATTTCGATATCAGGAAAGCCTTCGACAGAGTCCCACATAGTCTGTTAGTCAGCAGGCTATGCTCACTATGGATACGCAACCCCCTCCACAACTGGATAAAATCATTTCTCAGTGACAGAAATCAGACAACAAAAATTGGCTCGATGACCTCCAGGCCTAGGCCGATTAGCAGTGGTGTCATCCAGGGGAGTGTACTGGGACCCCTTCTTTTCATTATATACATAAACAGTATATGTGAGTGCTTTAGTATAGGCAAGCCAATACTGTATGCAGATGACTTAAAGGTGACATATACCTGCACAAACACAGATATCGGTACAACCATGAACGCCATACATGAAGAATTAACAAAAATGGATATATGGTGTAACACCTGGAGACTTGAGTTTAATGTCAAAAAGTGTGGCTGGCTCTGCATAGGCTGTCCCAACCTAGAACTCGACCTAGCAATTCAGGGCCACAAAGTCCCCAGACTCAAATCTGTGCTAGACAAAGGACTGACATATTCACACAATCTATCATTTTCTGAACATATCTCGAAACAAGTATCGAAATCACGCAGGCTTATTGGTTTCCTACTCAGGAACTTCTACAGAAGTGAATCCAGAATACTACTGTACAAGGTTTGTGTGCGCCCACTCCTAGACTATTGTTCATTCATATTTAGTAGTATACGCATAGAAGACAAACTAAAAGTAGAAGGAGTACAGAGGTACTTCACGCTGAAAGTAATCGGAACCGAAAACGGCACAAACTACTCTACCAGATGTGAAATTCTAGGACTAGAAACATTATGGTTAAGACGACTGCGACTAAATCTGGTACTCTTCTATAAACTACTTAACCACATAGTGTATACCCCTACTAATTGTACTCGGTTTTCAGAAGACACTGGATATAACCTTAGACACACTAAAGGTACGGTGGCTATAGAACAATGTAAAACAGCCACCAGGCAAAAGTTTTTCATGATTAGGTATGCCCAAATATGGAACAAACTACCTGAGGAAATGCGACTAGCAAGCTCACTAGTGTCCTTTGAAAAAGCTCTTAATGACACACTAAGTGGGTTTGTAAGTGATACCAGTGCTAATTCCCATGTAAGAGCTTCAGAAATTATAGGCCCATTTAATGTATGAACTTAGAGACTACACCTGTTGTTTCTTTTGCCTTTATCTATAATTTCAGACAAAAAAGCAGCAGTCATGAAAATAACACCCATACAAATAAGAATCGATCGAATTATGTCTACCTGATACAAAGCCTGAACCATAATCAACATACGAATGAAGTATGAGAAAACAAGGTCGAGACTTACCACAACATCACATGGAAGGATATAAGTTACTTGGACATTATTTATAATCCACCAACTGGTCTCCTTTCCAAAAGGAATGCGGCGATATTTTATCCACAGTCATGAGCAAATACATAAATCCACAGTTCCCGTTGTATACACTCAGTGGAGGTAGGAGCCAACAAAGTAATGTTATTAAAGCATATGCACACTTCCCATAATCACGGCGACACCGCGGAATATATCAAAATCGCAGAGTAATCAAACCCAACACGCGATGTAATTAACTGAATCCGAAATGCAAACAAGTTGTATTCCGATTTTGAATATCCGTCCATATGTCGATTATGATGACAAATCCAAACCACTACCTATACAGCGTCAATAAATCTGGATATCTACGAAATGACGAAAATATGCTGATAGCTGCATCTCAGATCCCAATGACTCATTCGATGGCAAAATTCTGCTCCTGCATGCCTCTTTCGACATTTTGTGTGGATTCGCAGTTATACTGGTTCCAGACCGAAAAGAATAAAAAATTCACCAGTTGCTGAATTATAATTACTTCTCTGCATGTTTAACTGGATACTAACTGCTGTGGTGAGCCTTTTGCAGTTTATATTGCTTAAAACATCGTTTACGGTAAACTGAGTTACGTTTTATAAGCCATTTTTATACTTTTGTGACTAGCCCACCATATCGACCGAATGTAACGCAACACTCAGTTGTTTCGCTCATGTTCAACAAATTCAAACAATAATTGTGCCTAGGATTATGCCATATAAACTGTTTTAACTTATGCAGAGTGTACTTACGGTCAATATTTCATTATCTTCCTTTGTATATATATTTTGTGTTAGTGAAAAATTTTAAACATTTTTATTCCATGTGTACATTATTAACATGTTGATGACGCCTGTCAACTGGAGTCCCTCATGTGCATAAAGTGAGAATGTATTATTGTAAGACGCATTTTACTGTATTATGAGGGAATTGACTTCAAGCTTTATTTATTTTCCCAAGTATATGTAATCCATCCAACGCATACTTGGGTTTTTTTGTTAATGCGAAGTCAATATCTCTATATTTCTTGGTGTGTTCCATTGAATCACCAGTTATCCGATTTTCCCCACAAACTAAAGATAAAATGACAACAACCATGTTATTGAACCGTAAACCATTTAATTTAAATATTTAACTTAAATAATTCTTATCCATTCCCATACAACTTGTGTGTCCTATATTTGAATGAATACATATGTACCTTATTATATTATCATTACTAACTGTAATTACTAATCGTATGTGTAATTTATCGAATTGATGATGCCTGTAAACTGGCGTCCCTCATGTAAAAAATGAGAATATACTATTATTATTATTCTTGACTACCATGGAAAATGCCCTGACACAACATGTCTTAGGTAGTACAAGATTCGGTTCTACCCAAGGATCTTCCTTGCTGGACTTAGTGCTTACTCATGACAACGACGACGTGGATGGTCTAGTTATTCATCCACCTCTAGCAAACAGTGATCATGGGGTGTTAGATTTTAACTTAAGGGCTGGCAATTTAGTCAGTTTTCAACCCAAATCCCGACCTAGTATTTGGCATGCTGACATAATCGCTATAAAGGAGCGTGCTTCAACTGACGACTGGTCAGTCAATATGGTCTCATCCATTGAAGATGAATGGGATAGATTTAAGAATACACTTGAGAGGGTTACCACTGATTTCATTCCCTGGAGGGTTCCTAAAAGGCCAACAAATCGGCCACCACGGATAAATAGGCAAGCTATAACACTCCTAAGACGGAGAAAAAGGTTCTGGAATCTCTTTGTTTCTACTGGGCTTCAGCAGTTCCGGCTGAAACACTGTGAAACCAGAAACCAGTGTAAAACTTTGATTCACCAGTCAAGGGTAGCTTACGGAACCCAGTTAGTTAAAAGTTCACCAGGCTGCCCAAAAAGACTCTTCTCATATATCAAGAGAAGAACACGTAAGAGTGATGCTATCCCACCTCTTATGCTTGAAGATGACCAGACAAACATGGCTGAGGATAACTTGACTAAGGCTGAGGCCTTGTCCAAGCACTTTAGTCAAGTATTCTCTGATAATATTGATACCGGCTTTGTAACTTTTCCAGAAGGTAACTTGAAAATGGCATCCTTATACATTGGAAGGGATACTGTCCTAAAGTGGCTTCTAAGGCTCAATCCTGGTAAGTCCAGTGGCCCTGATGAACTCCACCCACGCATATTAACAGCATTGGCTGAAAACATATCCGAGCCATTGTCGGTAATCTTCAATATGTCTCTGGACCAGTCTAAATGTCCAAGAGACTGAAAGGATGCCATCATTAGTCCGGTCTTCAAAACCGGATCTAGAAACTTAGTTCAGAACTATCGTCCTGTTAGTTTGACCAGTATTGTTGTTAAACTGCTAGAAAGAATAATTCGTGATGCTGTCATTCAGCTCACTGAAGGGAACAAACTTTTCGCTGTGGAACAGCATGGTTTTAGAGCAGGTCATTCTTGCTTGACCAACCTTCTTTTGGCCAGAGAAAGTCGCGCAAGCTCAGCTGATGCTAATCTACCGGTGGATGCCATATTCATCGACCTAAGCAAGGCGTTTGACAGGGTTTCTCATTCAAGTCTTCTAGTAATGTTAGGTAGTCTGGGAATCAATAAAGTGGTTACTGACTGGATTCAAGACTTTCTAAAGGACAGAAGACAAAGAGTACGAGTTAACGGGGTTTTATCAACATGGGAATCGCTTAAGAGTGGCGTTCCTCAGGGTAAAATTCTAGGCCCACTTCTTTTCCTGATTTATGTTAATGAGATTCCATCGGTAGTTAAGTCATCCTGCTTACTGTTTGCTGATGACATCAAGATATGGAGGGCTTTACACGATGACAGTGATCAACTTGCTTTGCAGGGAGATTTAAACTTGTTGAGTGATTGGTGTAAGCACTGGGCCTTGGAGATTAACTTAAGCAAGAGTGTAGTTATGCATGTATCTTATAGTCACGTGCACAATTACTCAATGAATGGCATTACTTTCCCAGTGGTCACTGAGTACAAGGACTTGGGAGTGGTTGTGCAGCATGACTTGAAAACAGCAACAAACTGTAGAGCTGCAGCCACTAAGGGTTTTCGAATATTATGGGCCATACGCAAGGCTTTTGCGAACTTTGACGCTGATATATTTCGTATATTATATCCGACTTATATCAGACCTCATTTGGAATATGGGATCCAGGCAACGAGCCCGTGTTTCAAATACGAAATAGACTTATTAGAAAGGGTGCAAAGAGTAGGAACTAAGCTAATAAAGGGTTTCTCAACCCTCTCAAATTAGGAGAGGTTAAGTCGACTGGGTTTATTTCCACTGTCATACAGACGACTTAGGGGTGACCTAATGCTGGCATACCGTATCCTAAGAAATGATTTTGGAGCTAATTGACCTAATTTATTTCTTCCTTCTATCACCAACGGATTGGGAGGACATCACCTCAAGGTTCAAAAACCACGGTCGAATCGTCTGCGTCTGGAGATGCGTTTTTCGCATCGAATTGTGAACCATTGGAACTCCCTACCGGAACACGTTGTATCAGCTCCATCCGTTGATTCATTCAAGGCGAGATTGGACCTCCTGTGTGCAACAAATCGAAAGGATTAACACAGGCATATAGCCCACTATCGTAAAAAAATTATAAACTGTAAACTATTGTACATAATTTTTGTTTACAACGACTCATGTTTAAATATATGTGATTTCTGAATACCTTTCGAAATACAATATTAATATTGTACTGGTTCAAATTTGAAAGGGAGCGTCAGTTCGAAAAACGGTGGGCGCTGAACTGTTAAAGCCTATCTCTTTGTATATACATGTATCTATTTTTTTGGACTTCTGCTGGTGTAATTCAGTGTCAATTATAAAGTGCTTTTCCTCAAGTCGTGTTCTGCTTCTTCGCTCTACACTGCGTGCTTGACCTGTATAATTGTTTGTGTTGTTCTACTACAATACATACTGTAGGTGGTTTCGCCTTCTCACTGGCCGTTCCTGTCTTCTTGCTCAACTCATACCGTGTTGTATACTTTGGATTTATTGCAGGAATCTATTATCCTTAACGGAAGACAACTCAACAACCGGCGCACAGCTACCAGTAGACAATTCCAACCGTGAACACTTCTGTGGATTATATTAATAATTTGTAGCAGAGGACTTAAACAAGATATCCAAGTAACCTTTTTATTAACATTACTTATTACTGCATTTTTGATAATATATTGTTACACTATCATCTCATTGACTTGCATTTTTATTCGCATATTTATCATGTTATTGAGTTCTGTAGGCAGTCCCCTACACGTCTAGTGCTAGGTAAGGAGGGGAAATCAATTGACATGCCTGTGAAGCTACATCGACTGAGATGGTTAGGACATGTGTTACGTATGCCTAGTCATCGGCTTCCTCGACGGGCGAAGTTAGCTGACATAGGGTCAGGCTGGAAAACTAAAACATGACACCAGTCAATGAAATCCACAGCAGTTAGTTTAAGTCAGCCACGTAGGAAGGTGTCGAGTGGCTTCTTGGTTGGGGTCCTCGGGACGGTAAAAACCAATGGCTGGCAACAATTAGTGATATGGCCTAAAATCGTTCTCAATGGCGCAGATGCGTCCACTCCTTGTGACATGATTGTAAATGAAACTATGTCGTTCTTCGTTATTACTATTCTTTTGTCTCACACCTCTGTTTACTGGCTCTATTATGCATTTCTTCTACTTTCTTCTCTTGTTTTGTGTGCTACAAAGAGGGAGTGTGGCGACTTGAACTGCCGCACATCGGTGCAAAGTTCTATGTCGAATACAGACAGACAGACAGACTAGCAGGCTCATTGGCCTCCTTTGAAAAGGCACTTGATGACACACTTAGTGAGTTTGCAAGCAATACCAGTGCTAATTCCTATGAAAGAGCTTTAGAAATCATAGGCCCATTTAATGTATGAACTTGTAGACTACAGCTAATGTTTGTTTCGCCTCTATTTATAATTTCAGACAAAAAAGCAGCAATCAGGACAATAACACCCATACAAATAAGAGTCGATCGAATTATGTCCACCAGATACAAACAGTGAAACTAAACAGACGTACGAATGAAATATGAGAAAAGAAGGTTGAAACTCACTACAACATCACATGGAAGGATATGATTTTCTTGGACATATGTATAATCCACCAACTCGTCTCCTTTCCAAAAAAAATGCGGCGACGTTTTATCCACAGTGGCGAGGAAATACATAAATTCACAGTTCCCGTTGTATATACTCAGTGGAGGTAGGAGCCAACAAAGTAATGTTATTAAAGCATATGCATACTTCCCATCATCACAGCGACACTTTGCGGAATATGTCAGAACCGTAGAGTAATCCAACTCTACACGAGATATAATCAACTGAATCCGAATGGCAAACAAGTTGTAGTACATGTTAGAATATTCATCCATATGACGATCATGATGACAAATCCAAATCACTACCTATACAGCGCCAGTAAACCTAGATATCTACGAAATAACGAAAATATGCTGAAAGCTGCATTTCAGATCCCGCTGACTCATTCGATGGTAATATTCTGTTCATGCACGCCTCTTTCAACATTTTGTGTGGATTCGCAGTTATACTGGTTCCATACCAAAATGAATCAAAAATCCATCGGTTGCTGAATCATTAATACTTCTCTGCAGGTTTCACTGGATACTAACTGATGTGGTGAGTCTCTTGCAGATTGTATTGCTTAAAAAATCGTTTACGGTAAACTAACAGACTTTTTATGATCCATTTTTATAATTTTGTGAGTAGCCCACCATATCGAAAATAGATTTAGGCAGATTTTGATTGGTTGTTGGCTAGTTGGCTTCTTATTGGTCTAAAATATAAGTTAAAGCGGTAATCTTTGTATTTTGACACGGAAATTTACAGGCAGATTAATTGAAGACTTACCTTACCATAATATTGGTGGAACGCAACACTCAGTTGTTACGCACATTTTCGACAAATTCAATTAATAATAATAATGTTGTCTAGGATTATATCATATAAATTGTTTTAACCTGTGCAAAGTGTGCTTACTGTCATTTTTCCATTACCTTCCCTTATGTATATATATCTTGTGTCAATTAAAAATTTTGAACATGTTTACTTCATGTGTACATTATTAACATGTTGATGACGCCTGTTAACTGGAGTCCCTCATGTACATAAAGTGAGAATGTATTATTGTAAGACGCATTTTACTGTATTATGAGGGAAATGACTTCAAGGTTTATTTTTTCCCAAGTATTTCTAATCCATCCAGAACATACTTCGGTTTTTTGTTAATGCGAAGACAATATTTCTATATTTCTTGATGTGCTGAAAATCTGATCGACTGCTTGGCTGCGGAGGTGATGGAGCGTATAACCTCTTCTCACTGGGAAATAGTTTACAACATCACAGATTCTCTGCATCGGAATACCATAAAAAACAAAATCCTCGATGGCTGCGGCATGGCTAGTATTCCATGTGATTGCAAAAGACTTTGTAAAAAGTCTAACTAGTCTAATTGTCCCATCATTTTTAATTTCAGTAATTCCCTTGATGCTAGCAAGTTTACAAAATGCAAGGATCACTGAAGGCTGAACATCAGTTATAAATCACTAACCATAGCTCAGGATGGGACACCGTGTCAGCGGAGAGTAATGCGTAGTAATAATCTGGTCACCTCTGGTTTGAATTTACCAAAAGTGGATCGTGTACAGCAACAGTTACCTAGTACTGGCAGTAGCATTCAGCAAACTACACAACAACTACGCTTGCCAATGGAATTAGGAAATGATTAAAATACCAGTACCCATGTAAATAAAGTCTCACCGACAGATGTTGAAATAGCTAGAACTGCTGCAAGTTGTTCTAAGAAATTTACACCCAGACGTAGTTACCTCACCACGATGAACAAATTTCGCAGGATTGAGACTAATGATGGGGAAGAATACTTTGTATTCAGTAAGGCTGCTGAGAGTAAGCGTGTCAACAAACCCACACTTAGTACGAAGAAATCCTCTCTAAACATAAGTATATTTGGTGGTTTTCGGGGTACTCCACCTTATAGAAACTTAGGCACCAAAACTCCCAAAGTCTTGCAACCGAAGCACCTTACCCCACAATATTCTTCTAGTTATGAAAACAACACGAGGGTGTATACCGATATGACGGATAGCACATGGAAGGATAGACCTTCTGACGCTATGCTTTTTAACCGTCAACCCAGGCCCAACCTCATATCCAGGAACACATGGTAAATTTTCCAGGTGTCGCGAATCACTGGTACGACCCATGGCACGTAGGATCACCTCATTGCACTCTAACCCCGATGTATGGACTCCCCCGTCTGACCCCCTTATCATTCATAAACTCTTCCGTTGCTGACGCACAAATAGAATTAGGTTATGGTGATATTTTAAGCCAGTTTGTTGTATCCTATGACTTATACACAATATTGCTAATTAATGCACGCTTCTGAATCAATAAGATAACTGAACTAAAGATATTATTATTAATCGCCCAGCCTACTGTAGCTCTGAAAACTGAATCATGGTGCTCATTCTCTATACTTGGTGTGCATATATGTATAGATGATTACACCGTACACCGTGCAAATAGAGATTGCAAGGGTGGTGGAGGATGTCTCATATATATACATAACTCATTCGTAGTCAGTAAGGTGGAAGAGGAAATACTGAACGAGGTACATGGTTCACTCTGGGTCGTCCTACATGGAGATTAGTACAAACTTCTCATAGGCTGTGTTTATCGCCCACCATGCTCAACCAAAGAAACTGATGCGTTATTAGCTAAATAGTTTGCACACGCCTCCCCGTTTAGTACTAATTACAAAATAATTGCAGGGGACTTCAATCTTCCAGAAGTCAATTGGTTAAGTAGTTCCGGCCCCCAATTCTTCGACGGATTACTTGCCACTATCGATTGTTATGGATAGCAGCAACACGTCCAGACACCTACTCGTGGTGACAACATGTTGGACTTGTGTTTTGTCATGACACAATGCCAGTCTCCATCTATGTTGGTAACCGATTTTCCAGTAGTGACCATAGAATGGTACTCTGCTCTCTGTATTTCTGACCACTAAATACCACTATCGAATCAACTGCAAATACGTGTAATAGGAATGATTCAACATCTGTCCAACCGGATATCTGGAAAATTCTTCTACCCCAACAACGACAAGAAGGAGAGAACAAAGAAAAGTATGAAACTCAAGTTTCGAAGTTGTGTGATTATAACTGATATGATTATGAACAGTAATAAATTGTGTTCGAAACCTTGTCATCCAGTAAACAGTAATACTGTTTCACCCTGTGTGTGATATATCTAATAAACAAATTAATATGGAATAAAATAAATAGGTTAAATTGTGAATTGTAATAAAATACTAGAGACATAATAAGGTCCACACATAATAGGGATAATAATGGAGTGAAGTGAACTAGGTGAAAAGGAATAAGAAAGGCACAATACGATGTGAATATGTGACATGATTACGTCTCTGCTGACCTTACAGTAGGCCAGGGTAAGCAAAAGAGGATGAATGTGCTTTTTTGCACATATATAAGTCAGGTTTCTTCTTCCTAATCTCCATAGCTTTCGGTGTATCTAAGAGACGTAATCGTATGCCTTTAGGGTCATCTATTTTGATATGGTGTTCACAATCCACTAGATGAGACTATTTATTTAGTCACACTTTTTCCAGGCAAAACAGAAACATGTTCAGTGGAGCGCAAAGATAAATTCCTCTGAGTTTGACCTATATAACTAACTCCACATGAGCGGTTGAATTTTTATACGCACACTGATGTGTCCATGTTTGGTAATTTATCTTTGGTGCACCGTGTCGATGCCAGTGTGGTTAAGAAACCGATGTGTACTTCTGAAGCATTGAAAGTTCTCTCAATTGACCTGATCAACCTACGGCTTAGTATATCAACTTTGAACTGTACTCTTAAATAAAACCTTTTCTTATTCACTGTATCACGCTTAACTTTATTAGTTCTTTTGGAAATATACTTCTTAACAAAATTGGTATGATAACCACTTTTTGTAGAAGGGTATTTTTAAGATCTTCGTTTACATCTTCAATACAATCCTTCCAACATGTGTGCGTAATTCTATGACTTATATATCTTATGTATGTATGTACCCCAATACAGACAGTTCCTGATATAATTTTCACTCGCCTTCACTGGCTATTTGCATTCTAATATTCACGGATTTATCACTGTGTAGAATCTGAGGAAGAAGTTATCCAGAACAATTGTTCGCTCAAAATCATCTTGTTCTGGCATGTATATATATATATATATATATATATATATTATACTTACGTATACTAATGGTATGATTTTAGTGTGTTCTTGAAGAATTGGGCTGATATTCATTTCAAGTTAATTGGTAAGAAGGCATGTCAACTAAACAGTTTATACTAACAGTATTAATATGATCTATATTTGTATACATTGTATGCAACAATTGGTATCCTTCATATGTCCAACAGTGTTATTAACTTATACTTTGTAACGTTTTTTAAAATGTATATCTATATCTATATGGATTTATCCGCATGCTTTGAAATACATTCTATGCCGATGTATCTAGTCTTATGGACTTATTGGTGTTGGTGTTGTTTGTCCTCTTCTTCTTCTTCTAACTTCTAAGGATTGTACCTGCTACTAATCTACTAAGATTACTGTTGCCTTTGTCTTTTAGAAATACTTAAATGCAATTTATACAATCGTGCATTGTATTAACATGTAAATATAATTTCACTTAAAAGAAACATTGCCTAAAATATGCATGTTTTGAATGTTATATAATGGTCATTAATGTAGTGTACACACATGTATCTCATTGTTGACACCTGTGCTACATCTAACTCGTATTCTATATTTATTTATATATGCATTATATTTAATCTCTAAATAGGGATAATTACTATTATTATTATTATTAAAGGGTTAGTTAATCTTTTAATCCACTGGAAAAGGAACACACTTTCCTCTTAAACACATTTTTAGGATATGTTTATTTCGGCATCCTTGATCTGTTAAACTTTTGCAATTGAAAATAAAATTCGACGGTTGATTTGAGGTGTAGATAGAGAGGTTTAGAGGTGGGCTAGATAACAGCTAGTATGTATAGGAAATCAACTCACACACTTTATTGATAAATAAATACTTAGACTTTAATTCATCTCATTGAGAATCGTTAAAGGAAAATAGGTTTAGTTAAATGTCTATTTACATGTATGATAAGCACAGAAGCTTAACTAACTAACTAGTGAGTCAGAAGATTTAAGTAAGGAAGTTGAACAAATAAAGCAAATATTACTAGGGAATAACACACTACCCACCAGAATTTATTCAGAAATATACGAAGAACCATAGGAAAAGACAAGACGAGTAATGCAAATGACGAAAATAAGGAAGGAAATATGGAATTTTAAATCCACTGTAGTACTGACATATAGAGAGGGAACGTCAGGGGCCTTACATAGGATTCTGAACGAGGCTGGAATTAGGCGGGGTGGCATTTAAACCAACCAACCTACCAACTAACCAAATATCTCAGAAATAAACTTTGTCAGGTTAAACACCTTATAGATCCAATTAAGAAACATAATATGATACAGTTTAGACAATGATAGTAGACTAGAGCATACATATTTGTTTGACTGCTCAAGTAACATCGGAATTAGGAAAAATGAATCAAACATTCCATTTCTGGACGTAGAATTGACAAGAAGACATGATGGAATTCCAAAAACATCTATACACAGCAAACCAACTGAAAAGTTTCCACGGTTGGATACTTGTCAGTTGAAAAAAGATCTCTAGTCATCCCAGTCGCCTACCGAATCAGAAGGATTTTCACAAGTGACTGCTTAAAAGAGCTCTTATTTTTCAGAAATATTCTGGCTCAAAACGGATACCCAACGCATGAAACCAAAGCCAAAAAGAGAAGAAGACACTTCAGGACCAGAAGAAAAAATTGTATATGAATTTGGACTTCAGGAGAAGCTTCGTGGAAGATATCCTAAAGTGGAGAATCTCGAGTTGCCTAAAGAAGACCTTTCCTGCAGCAACATTATGAGTGGTATTCTTTAGCCACCCACTACTTCCAAGCAATGTATATGACCACTTCAGCGAGCATATATCAGTAAGCCTGTTTGTGCGGGGCTAGATACACAGGTCGTTTTATGTCTGTCTTATCAATTATTATTATTATAATTATTATAATATTATTATATTATTGCAATTCTATTGGTTGCGCAACTGGTACTCCATATGATCGTAATATAGTAGACAAAGTTTACCAGGAATTAGAAGCGAGAATCGATCTATCAAGAGTAAGTTGTTCTTCTTTTCAATTGTTGTTTTTGCGGGGATTTGTTCGGTTACAGGATTTTATCATGAGCGCCTAACGGGACTCGAACCCCGGACCACGTGGATGGTCGGCCAGCGCCATACCGATTAATCACTGACACACACTACCTTACATTATTCCTGCTCCTTTCTCTGTGCTTGTACTGATCGAAAAGAATGAATGTATCTGCACCCCTGACAATGATACGGAATAACGATTTGAATAAGTCACATAACAAGAAAGTTCAAATTCCAAGCTAATAAAAATGTTCATTACATACTAAAACCTGCACTGAAGTGATGTTGTCTTGAAGGTAGACAACAAAAGCTTTGAAATGAAAGCAATTATCTTCTCAGAGAAAACAACTAAATCAATGTCATCATCCTGAGCTAAAAATCTCCTCTATTATTTCATAACCAAACAATGGCAAATGGCAATCAACCTAGAAATACCAATCACGCCTAAATAACTTATTTCTCAGGTTATCATTGTTTGGTGATGAGTGAAACAGGTGTAGATCTTCGAGGATAACTCACTTATTCAGAGGGAAACATCAAAGGCGCAATAACACTTAACTGTTTACTCACCTGAAGACTTCTACATCTTAAATTGTAAGCTTTCCTTATTCGAATTAAACGCTGCATTAGATCAGCTGATTCCCTGGTGTTCGCATTGTTTGAAATCATTTCTTGGTATAATTTTTGATACTCACGTAACTGTTCACCCAATATCTGTAAATAATTTTCTAATAACAACATCAGAAACCAAAAGTTATTAAGCTCGAAAATTCTTACGTAACCCACAGTGAATGTATTATATAGCATAGCTTCACTTTTAAAGCTTTTCGACTAATAAATGCCTAGGGTCTTTGAATTCTACCCAGAACCCCATAGCAATAAGAATGAGTACCAATCATTAACAAACATGATTACAGTTTAGACAATGATAGTAGACTAGAGCATACATATTTGTTTGACTGCTCAAGTAACATCGGAATTAGGAAAAATGAATCAAACATTCCATTTCTGGACGTAGAATTGACAAGAAGACATGATGGAATTCCAAAAACATCTATACACAGCAAACCAACTGAAAAGTTTCCACGGTTGGATACTTGTCAGTTGAAAAAAGATCTCTAGTCATCCCAGTCGCCTACCGAATCAGAAGGATTTTCACAAGTGACTGCTTAAAAGAGCTCTTATTTTTCAGAAATATTCTGGCTCAAAACGGATACCCAACGCATGAAACCAAAGCCAAAAAGAGAAGAAGACACTTCAGGACCAGAAGAAAAAATTGTATATGAATTTGGACTTCAGGAGAAGCTTCGTGGAAGATATCCTAAAGTGGAGAATCTCGAGTTGCCTAAAGAAGACCTTTCCTGCAGCAACATTATGAGTGGTATTCTTTAGCCACCCACTACTTCCAAGCAATGTATATGACCACTTCAGCGAGCATATATCAGTAAGCCTGTTTGTGCGGGGCTAGATACACAGGTCGTTTTATGTGTGTCTTATCAAAACGTCTCAGAGAACATTACCCAGCATGGCTGCAAAGAGAAGGCACTGATTCAATCAGAAGCGCCATAATTGAACACCTCGTCAGCACCTGTCACAACATCTCAACTGACTAATCTATCATTCAGAGTTGCTAACAAAGTAAACGAAAATCAGCTAGAAGCAGTATGTTTCCGTCTTCTTTGTACTGCAGAAGCTCCTCACCATATGCGTCAGAAAACTGAAGCTATGCGTTCAAAATGAAACGAGTCCAACCTCTACATTTACAATGGATCTAGTTCGGTTTGTTTCCTTAGGTCTCATTGTTTTATCCCCTTCATTTTTTATTGTTTTAATTTGCTTCCATGCTCATCCAATTCACGCCCATCAGTATCCGTCAAAATCTATTTCGAGCAGTTAACGATGATTTCTCCATTTTGATTTGACTCGAAAAATAAAGGATAATTTTTCGAGTCAAATCAAAATGGAGAAATCATCGTTAACTGCTCGAAATAAGAAGTCGACAATTTCATGTCTAAAAGAAAGGCTACATTCTATAGAAGAACAGTTTGGTTTTGAAAATATTCATAGTGGACTAAAATCTATCGAAAATTCATCAGGAAATGCTAACATAAGTATAACAGATAGCAATACTAGTGATAATATTGAACAGCCATTATCAAATAGCGCTGAGTCATGGAATGAGGAATGCAACAAACAATCGTTGCAATCGTGATATTGAATGTTCAGTCACCAACAGTATGTGAATATTGTTTCTGTTGCTGGTGATATAGCTTTCGTTCAGTCTATGGATTCAAGTCATTGGATGAGTTGTGTGTTTGTCTGAAAATCTAAGTCACTCTCTGATCTGGAAATATCATGTTGTCTGAAGTTAATCCTTGGAAAGTGATATTTCATTTATATAGGCTGTAAGACCAGAAAATTATCGTTTTGAAGAGTGATGATACAAATCTGTTGGCCAGGGGTTCGAGCTGACTGAGTGTCGAGTGCTTACACTAATGAGTCTCATCTCCATAACGACCAGCATAACTTTACTCAAACCTGATATCCATCTTAGCCATTTTTTCCTAGTTTGGGACTGTTCAGTAGCCCGTACCTACCACGGGGTTCTAACCCAGGACCTTCGCGTTACAAGGTGAGCTCGTAGATCATTCTCAGCTACTGGGGCCTGACTAAATTGTCAGCCCGTGGATTCCAACTTCTGCCAATTCGCGATATATATCACGCAACCACCTACCGATATCACAGACAAGTAACTGTTTAGTTGTCTCACTTGGTTCCCCTTACTGATTACAAATTCGCACTAGAATTCCAGGTAACTTCATGTATATGACCAGTAGCTGGTGAGCATCACATTGGTGACCAAGTGTTGTTCTCAATGGATTTGATTGGTTATAGGTTTGCTCTGCTTTTCGAATTACGATGATGGCAGTTGCGTTGTATAATGAATAAGTGAAGATGGTCACATATCAGATAAATACTGGGTTGATACGTTGTTCACTGATTTAGATGATCGACTTTCAACCAGTGGCTCTCCGGCTCGAATCCCTCTCTACCTACCGTAGCCAAGGAAACTATGCTGTATCTTTTAGTCCTCACACAATAGATGTGTGTGACTCGCATGCAGAAAGCTTTCTCTAATGAACTGAGTTTTACAAAACGACAAAATACCACACATCAGTGAAATTTTGCCTCATCTCTCACTATAACTGGTACACACTGTTGCTTTTACTTCAGTATTAGAGAGAAAAGAACAAGAAGTCTTCTCGGCAATTTCATTCTCAAAAGGGTAGCTGCGCAATCGCATTTATGTGCATAAGTTTACTTAGATGCAATCATTCCTATCTAATTCCACATAATAACGGAGGAGAAGGTTAAAAGTGATAATAATTGTTAATTTGATTTGAACGTTCGAGAGTGTGAATGTAGTTTATGAGGTGCTTAGAAATAAACTTACTCAGGATGAGAATAGAAAATAGATTTTGACGGATACTGATGGGCGTGAATTGGATGAGCATGGAAGCAAATTAAAACAATAAAAAATGAAGGGGATAAAACAATGAGACCTAAGGAAACAAACCGAACTAGATCCATTGTAAATGTAGAGGTTGGACTCGTTTCATTTTGAACGCATAGCTTCAGTTTTCTGACGCATATGGTGAGGAGCTTCTGCAGTACAAAGAAGACGGAAACATACTGCTTCTAGCTGATTTTCGTTTACTTTGTTAGCAACTCTGAATGATAGATTAGTCAGTTGAGATGTTGTGACAGGTGCTGACGAGGTGTTCAATTATGGCGCTTCTGATTGAATCAGTGCCTTCTCTTTGCAGCCATGCTGGGTAATGTTCTCTGAGACGTTTTGATAAGACACACATAAAACGACCTGTGTATCTAGCCCCGCACAAACAGGCTTACTGATATATGCTCGCTGAAGTGGTCATATACATTGCTTGGAAGTAGTGGGTGGCTAAAGAATACCACTCATAATGTTGCTGCAGGAAAGGTCTTCTTTAGGCAACTCGAGATTCTCCACTTTAGGATATCTTCCACGAAGCTTCTCCTGAAGTCCAAATTCATATACAATTTTTTCTTCTGGTCCTGAAGTGTCTTCTTCTCTTTTTGGCTTTGGTTTCATGCGTTGGGTATCCGTTTTGAGCCAGAATATTTCTGAAAAATAAGAGCTCTTTTAAGCAGTCACTTGTGAAAATCCTTCTGATTCGGTAGGCGACTGGGATGACTAGAGATCTTTTTTCAACTGACAAGTATCCAACCGTGGAAACTTTTCAGTTGGTTTGCTGTGTATAGATGTTTTTGGAATTCCATCATGTCTTCTTGTCAATTCTACGTCCAGAAATGGAATGTTTGATTCATTTTTCCTAATTCCGATGTTACTTGAGCAGTCAAACAAATATGTATGCTCTAGTCTACTATCATTGTCTAAACTGTAATCATGTTTGTTAATGATTGGTACTCATTCTTATTGCTATGGGGTTCTGGGTAGAATTCAAAGACCCTAGGCATTTATTAGTCGAAAAGCTTTAAAAGTGAAGCTATGCTATATAATACATTCACTGTGGGTTACGTAAGAATTTTCGAGCTTAATAACTTTTGGTTTCTGATGTTGTTATTAGAAAATTATTTACAGATATTGGGTGAACAGTTACGTGAGTATCAAAAATTATACCAAGAAATGATTTCAAACAATGCGAACACCAGGGAATCAGCTGATCTAATGCAGCGTTTAATTCGAATAAGGAAAGCTTACAATTTAAGATGTAGAAGTCTTCAGGTGAGTAAACAGTTAAGTGTTATTGCGCCTTTGATGTTTCCCTCTGAATAAGTGATTTATCCTCGAAGATCTACACCTGTTTCACTCATCACCAAACAATGATAACCTGAGAAATAAGTTATTTAGGCGTGATTGGTATTTCTAGGTTGATTGCCATTTGCCATTGTTTGGTTATGAAATAATAGAGGAGATTTTTAGCTCAGGATGATGACATTGATTTAGTTGTTTTCTCTGAGAAGATAATTGCTTTCATTTCAAAGCTTTTGTTGTCTACCTTCAAGACAACATCACTTCAGTGCAGGTTTTAGTATGTAATGAACATTTTTATTAGCTTGGAATTTGAACTTTCTTGTTATGTGACTTATTCAAATCGTTATTCCGTATCATTGTCAGGGGTGCAGATACATTCATTCTTTTCGATCAGTACAAGCACAGAGAAAGGAGCAGGAATAATGTAAGGTAGTGTGTGTCAGTGATTAATCGGTATGGCGCTGGCCGACCATCCACGTGGTCCGGGGTTCGAGTCCCGTTAGGCGCTCATGATAAAATCCTGTAACCGAACAAATCCCCGCAAAAACAACAATTGAAAAGAAGAACAACTTACTCTTGATAGATCGATTCTCGCTTCTAATTCCTGGTAAACTCTGTCTACTATGTTACGATCATATGGAGTACCAGTTGCGCCACGGGGTTAGTAGGCGAAGATGAAACGTTACATAACATGGTATAAAATTCAATTGGATGGAAGTCAACATTGCAAACAAGTATTTTTGATTTTGAATGGCAGCGGGGATAAGTGGAAATGCTTCAAAGTGAGAATACCAGTAATAATTATAACAACAATAATGAGATTAATAATGATACTAGTAATGAGGTGAAGGTACATCGACAAAACAAGCAAATTAAATGAGTGAAAAACACAATGGTAACAATAATAAAATACAGATAGATATGCATTTATCCGTCTACGTCCACTGCAGAAATACAGATTGTACATACTTCTTTTATACACAAAAGTCTGGCTCAAACTCAAGAATGGAGAAGGCCTCTCCTGTTTTTAGGAGTTTAGAACGGAGAAAATGCGGCAAGTTGACACAAATTCCATAGATGATCTTAAAATCGTGGTCAGCGTTGGTAGAGTGACATAAGTCGGTCAAGTGTTGTGGAATACGGCTCCCTTCACCCTCCCCTTTTCCTTTGCAAAACCATGCTGGGATATGTTCTCCTATTTGTGTGGAAAACGTCCTCTGGCTATGGTCAATGTGCCTTGCTCCACAACAGCAGGTCAACTGATAGATGCACATGGAGGCAACCAGAAGGGGCAGCTTATCTTTTACAGAGGTGGAGAACAACAACAACAACAACGACAAGAGAACGCCATTTGTAACTTTTAAGCAAAAGATGTTTTACTGACTGATTTAAAGAGACGATTTTTGAGCATATCTGAAGCATATCTGATCACCTTTGAATTCCAAATTCATGAATGTGGCTACCTTTGGAACTGAGTCAGTGACCCGTTTTGGACTGCGTATCTTTCGTATTTTTGTCAGTAAATCGGTTCGAATAGCTCTTTTTTCTGCGAGCGTGGCTTTTAGGAAGGAAGGTTCTGAGTCAACGCAGTCAGAACTACAGATGTTTTTATCCTAAAGCAGAGCGGGTGAATTACGTCCCCTTTCCTGGATATAAGCACCCAACTATAAAATTAGTTACTTGTTCATTCCATGTACGTTTCCAGTGGATGGAAATTTTGAGAGATCCACCATTGCGTCTACTAACGCACACATCAAGAAAGGGAATGCTTAGTTCAGATTCCTTTTCTATGGTGAGTTGCAGAGAAGGATGTCAGTTGTTGAATGCAAGCAAGATATCATTAGGAATTACGTTCTTCTCTCAGATAACGAAAGTGTCGTCTACGTATCTTCTAGCAATATCAAAGCGACTGATGGTTTCATTGTGTTGATAGTTTCTAAGCTTTACTATAAAGCAATCAGCCATCAGTGGACGCAGTGGCAATCCTATCGCAATGGCATATATCTAACTAAAGATCTCATTATGGAAAGCGAACTGAACATTGAGCGTACATCTCAATAAGAGTTCTTTGAGGTAAGTTGCCGGCAACCCTACATCTAATCTATGTGCATCAACATAATCGCCTATATAAGCAGCTAATAGTTTCAGTGAGAAGGTATATTGGTAAAAAGCAAAGTCATACCTAATGAGAACATGATTTTGTCTGACACATTAGAATCTTTATTACCCTTGATAAATTAAAGTGTATCATCAATGAAAAAACACTTAGATACACTTGCCTTCTAACTGGTTCCGGTATTTCAGCTAGCCAATGAGCACTTGCGCGATAAGCAGAACCCGCCATATCGAGGATCAGACCGTGGCGTAACCCTGTTTTTAATGAATTCTCGGTAGTTCATACAAACGTAGTATTATGCAGCCTACTGGTTGGATGCGTTCGTACAAATCTGACGAGATTACAAATTTATTTTTCATGTTCTTAAAAACATCTGTCAGTTGATTTTCAACTAGATGTGTCCAATATGGAGTTACATCCTACCGAAAAGGGCCAGAGTTCTACACTTTTACACATTATTGATACTTATGGTCTTCCTGTTCGAAGACTAGTCAATAAACTAGCAAGATTATCTATCACAAACAGAAGCAAGATTTACAAAAATCATCGTATATTTTTAACATTCGATGCTTAAAAAGTGGAATTATTCCTACATATCTTCGTCTACACGTTCCGGTTAAAACGAGGAAGGAACTGGAACACCTCAGTAGACTCTATTTAAGAGAAGAAATCCACAGAATTATCAGTAAGCTAACTGCCATCAGACATGAAATTGGGAACATCTAAAATCCAAACTGAAAAAATATGGTAAATGACAAGGATTATGAAACATCTAAAAAGTCTAGTTTAGCTGTGCATTCAACAAATCCAAAAATACTCAAATTAACAAGTTCAACAAACATCGATGGATGACAGATATATTTATTCTGCTAAAGAAAAAGAATTCACACCAATGAAATACAGTCAACCATCGATTAAACAAAGTGGGCAGTTAACCTCTCAACAAGAGAAGAGCCTTAAGTCCTGATGAAGTAAAAATACTTGATGAAAAGGGATTAAACTTCAATGTAGCTGTGAATAGATTAAAACCTAAAGACGTCATTTAGTATAGTATAGTATAGTATAGAAGAAGCATTAAGTGAAATGGACAAAGCCAGTGCGGAACAAGTCAGATCACAATATGCCTTGACACTAAAACATCAGAAGAAAGGACGAAGCCTCCTACTAGCCCTATGGTGGTTATACACGCCCTTCCAATATCTGTACATCCTATGAGTTATTGTCTATATATGACATTAATTGTTTTACCACTTGCCACTTGATATTTAACTATGATTACAATTTTCAACAGTTGGTTTGTAAGGATTAGATTTATTTTGACGAGTTGATCACGGATTGATATCAGTTAGAGAACCATTGAAAACCACCATGGAGTACTGGACAGTTGTTTCATCCTAGTTTGGGAATCATAGGCAGTACGCACGCGCTGGTGGTCGCGCTAAATCACCAATTGGTAGAAGTTAGAATTCATGGATTGGCCATTGGATCGGGTACCAGTGGATGAATGGTATACGAGCTAGCTCGCTTTGTAACCGGGAAGTCCTGGGTTCGAACCCTGGCGGTGTGTGCGTACTGTCGATGATTCCCAAACTAGGGTGAAACTGCTGTCCAGTACTCCATGGTGGTTTTCAGTGGTTCTCTAACTGATATCAATCTATGATTATAATCGCAAATAATTCAGTTGCATTGCGAGCTATTATTATTTCATGTATTCATGCATTTGTTTGAATTTTCTCACGGGATATAATTTCTTTAGTAAAATTTAGAACAACACATTTAAGCGAACAATATTGTTTTCAATTAGATCTCATCAGGCTTAACTCTAATATATATAAGTTTACAAATAAAATTCAAATATAAACCAATCATGGTGTTTTGTCTATAGGATAATACGATGGTGAATATAAATTGTGCAATTAGTCATAATAGTAGTAATGATAATAATAATTATAGTAATAATAGAAATGGTCTTATCAATAATAAGGATGAAAAAGTGAGGCAATCTGTGATAACACGAATAATGAAAAACAGCATGATTAAACAAACAACTGTTCAGGTGGAAGTAGTCGATAAAGGCTAGTAAAAACAAATGAACCGATTAAGTAATGTTAGATTGTAAGGGAAGGAAATGAAACACGTTTATAATGAAGATAAGATTAAGGGATGATAAGAAAGGGGATGAAAATACAAACAAAGGGTGGTGTAGAAGTTATTAGTTGGTTACGTCCTAATAGGCCAAGGGAGGGATAAAGGCTGTACGAACTTTTTTTGAATACATAATTTAGGTTTAATAGTTCGAATGCCTATTGCCTCAGCTGTGTGTAGTAGACGAATACGAAGTCTATTGGAAAGATTCGGTGGGATACGATGAATCACTTTGAAAGCTCTCGTTTTCTCAATTACATGACCACTATCAATTAAGTGTGACAAAATTGAGCTACGGATTGTTTTTGTCTGTCCTTTGCCAAACCACGATGGGAGATGCTCCCTAACACGTTGGCTAAGCTGTCTAGTAGTACGCCCAATATAACTGTCACCGCAGGTGCAGTTGAATTGATAAATACACATAGATGTGGCAAAACTATCAAGCTTATCCTTCGTTTGCGTCGCAATCATTCGTCGGCTAGAGAATGACAAACATAGGTGTGCTGCGTAAAATGTTCTTCGTATACTCCTTGAAAGTCGTTGGAATAGAATCTCACTTGATAAGTCACCATTAAATTGTAACTTAATAAATAGAGGTTTCTTACGTGCCGTCAGAGTCTCCGGTTTTTTCTCCGATGTTTTCATATGTTTCTTTATGAAATTACTCGGATAGCCCATCTCCATATATTCACGAATCCTTGATGGAGATGGGCTATCCGAGTAATTTCATAAAGAAACATATGAAAACATCGGAGAAAAAACCGGAGACTCTGACGGCACGTAAGAAACCTCTATTTATTAAGTTACAATTTAATGGTGACTTATCAAGTGAGATTCTATTCCAACGACTTTCAAGGAGTATACGAAGAACATTTTACGCAGCACACCTATGTTTGTCATTCTCTAGCCGACGAATGATTGCGACGCAAACGAAGGATAAGCTTGATAGTTTTGCCACATCTATGTGTATTTATCAATTCAACTGCACCTGCGGTGACAGTTATATTGGGCGTACTACTAGACAGCTTAGCCAACGTGTTAGGGAGCATCTCCCATCGTGGTTTGGCAAAGGACAGACAAAAACAATCCGTAGCTCAATTTTGTCACACTTAATTGATAGTGGTCATGTAATTGAGAAAACGAGAGCTTTCAAAGTGATTCATCGTATCCCACCGAATCTTTCCAATAGACTTCGTATTCGTCTACTACACACAGCTGAGGCAATAGGCATTCGAACTATTAAACCTAAATTATGTATTCAAAAAAAGTTCGTACAGCCTTTATCCCTCCCTTGGCCTATTAGGACGTAACCAACTAATAACTTCTACACCACCCTTTGTTTGTATTTTCATCCCCTTTCTTATCATCCCTTAATCTTATCTTCATTATAAACGTGTTTCATTTCCTTCCCTTACAATCTAACATTACTTAATCGGTTCATTTGTTTTTACTAGCCTTTATCGACTACTTCCACCTGAACAGTTGTTTGTTTAATCATGCTGTTTTTCATTATTCGTGTTATCACAGATTGCCTCACTTTTTCATCCTTATTATTGATAAGACCATTTCTATTATTACTATAATTATTATTATCATTACTACTATTATGACTAATTGCACAATTTATATTCACCATCGTATTATCCTATAGACAAAACACCATGATTGGTTTATATTTGAATTTTATTTGTAAACTTATATATATTAGAGTTAAGCCTGATGAGATCTAATTGAAAACAATATTGTTCGCTTAAATGTGTTGTTCTAAATATAATTTCTTAATATGAAAAACCATATTTATACGATTCTATATCCTGACAATAAATCCGTTGAAAAGAGTCTCTTCCTTGAATAGTGTGTTCTTAAATACATAAATATCTCAGTATGGGTAACCTGTGTGCAAAATGTATCCTAAAACTGGATGAAATGTGTGTACATTGAACCTCTGCGGATCATTTTTGCACAGTTCTACATTGTAAATTCACTTCAGTTCATGCACTGATAGAAATCAGTGGGGATTCGAGTACCATTCTAATGGGGAAAAACCAACAATGTGTCAACAAAATGTCTATAATTTTATGCTGTGTACGCATTCGAATAATTCATCTACTGGTATAGCTGTTACGAAAAGTATTCACAGCATTCGTTCTACGACTTTCGATAAATCGCATACGCCAAACACCCTCCTCCTAGTGTATATTACTGAAATAATACGTATACAATAAAATTACACATCGAAGACTAATCACTCTGTCGGATTCCCCAAGCCATTACAACCTGAATCTTATGTATAAAAGCTACACCATCTATGTGGAATCAACATTCCTACAGAATCGTCTGAAAATTGTGCCTCACTGGCTGTTTCCAACATAGATTTTTCCACACATGTGCAGCAGTTCCAGTTGCCACTCTCCCTCCAAGTAGTACACAAGGTTAGCGAAGAGAGTAAAGAAAGGTTCAAAATACAGATAATAAATATAAGTGTGCGAGATAAAGAATATTAATATGGAAGGACAATAGAGTTTTATTGGCTATGACAAATCACAAAGAGTGAATGCAGATGCGCCAGCCATTGACAACGAAGATTTTCAGCCATATCACTAATTGTCTCCAGCCATTGCTTCTTAGAATCGAGAGGACTACAGGCAGGTAGTCTGCACCACCACACGTTGGTCAGACTAACTGTTATATAATTCATTAACTGACTCCAAGTTTTGGTTTGACCACTACTAGCTTTCTCTTTTCAAAGCTGATCCTATGCCAACTAACGTCGCTCGTCGAGAAAGGCGATGGATAAGCATGCGTAACACATCTCCTAACCATCTCAGTCGATGTAACTTCCCAGCCTTGTAGATGATTGATTTCTCCTCCTTAACTCGAATGTGAAGTCAGTGCTACTTGCCATACGGATCAGAGACTTGCACTGCGCGTCGTAAAGAGCATCTCAAACAAACTACAGACCTTCATTAACAGTTGTCTTCGCTCAATACTCAAGATCAGATGGCCGGCCAGAAAAGATCAGCAACAGAGTTGGATCTCTGGGAGCGAACCAACACAGCAGGAACCGATTTTGCAACAAATAGGCAGGAAGAAATGGAGATGGATTGGCTGGCCATACTCTAAGGAAACAAACCATCAAGTGACATCACTAGACAAGCCATCGCTCGAGTGGAACCCGAAAGGGAAGCGGCGAGTTGGTAGTCAGTGCGAGGGTGGGTGACTCGGAGGAGGTCATGTGAAGAGGAGATGAAAACGTGTGGGCAGACTTGGAGCCAAGTGAACACTCTAGCAGAGAACCGAACTCAATGAAGACGCACAACTGAAGCCCTATGTTCCTCTAGGAATTAAAGGATATAATAATAATAATAACTAGTACTCGACAGAAGCCTAACCTCAACAATACTCACCCTATTGTATCACCGAACACGCGAGATAGAACACAGACACCTACGATCAAAGACTGCTAACCAGCCTTTTCATGTCTTCCACTTGCAATGGCCATATCTCACAGAGAACCATTAGGGAGGGCTGTGTGAACTGCTAAGCAGTACACACATCTTTTGATCGATAGCCTGCCGGATATGACGTCTACACCAAAGGTGGCATAAGTTCACAGGCAAATGCCAAACGAGTCTTCTGTATCCGTGCTGAGATTTCAGTTTGCTGGAGTTGGCCGAAGAAACTTCCAAAATAAGTCAACACGCTCCACCAACCACTCCACTACCCTCTGTCTTTAAGCTAGGAGCAGTCAATGTAATCCAGTCCTGTAGTATCTATCATCTTACATTTGACAGGAGTAAATTCCACGCCACACGTTCCACCAAGATTGTTGCTCAGCTCAAGGTGTTCAGAAGACGCTGCATTTTGTCAACGTTTTCACCTAGATGGGACTAGACTATATTATCTGTATATTCTAAGTCAACGAGATTATTCCCTGGTGGTAGGTAGTAAGTCAATCAATACCCGAGTGACTGAAGTCAGAGTTGGGGTTAAGTTCATTAACACATCATCTTTGATGAAATTAAACAGAAATAGGAACAACAATAAGCGCATACCTGTCTTCACTTCAGATGACAACAAAACTTGTGCATGGCTTAGTAGTGTTGCGCCACTGAAAGGAGAACCACCAAGTCATGCTAATAAAAACACAGGTAAAGTGATACCTCACTCAAACAAAATTCTTATATAACAATCGAATAAAGACAAAGTCAACTGTACTACTAAAATGAATTTTTAAACAGTCTTAAAATTAGTCAGTATATTTTCTCCATTCTCTATCGATCAATATAAACAATTCAATACTCAACAAATCAATAAGTCAATAAATCAAATTCAAATACAACAAACCTCAATTCCTTCACAAATTTGTAATTGATGAGTAAGTTTTGCATTCTCCTGGAGTAAACTCTCTCTCTTTCAACTAATAATTTATTTACTCTATCTTGATTGAAGTATTTTTTCTTCATTTCCGCCATGTATTCATTCTGTAATGAAAGGATCATATATATATATATATATACATAAAGTTCAAACTGATGAGAAAAAAGCTGTAAACATTGAAGTTGAAAAAAATTTACAGCGTTATATAGTGTAAACCACGATAGATAACAACACTACATTCATACAATAAGTGAGCATATATCATCCAAGTAGCACTGAGAACTTCAGTCAAATCACAGGCCTTATTGTGTTCAATAACATATATACTGAAATTATCATTTGTGACACAGTATCAACTATATATCTGATGGTAGACTGGCTAACAAGAAGACAAGATGACAGTATTAAGCGGGGGGAGGGAGGTATTTCCTGGAAGAAGTTATGCGTTGGCCAATGCGCGCACACACACACACACACATACATACCTTTCAGATCATTTGTTCCTCTTACATGCAAACAAAATCTTATCAGTAGCATGATGTATCGAGCTAGAGAAATCTGCACAATCGACACTGTGGACTATGAAATAAGGGAAATATAAAACTTAAAATATATGACAACGGATACCCCGAAAGTTTTTTTCAAGTCTTCATGAGGAGAACAGATAGAGAGAAATGCCTGCGAATGGTGTAGATAAGATACATGCGTAAACCTTGGGCACTGTGGTAGTAAGTAATTCCATATTAATTTGTTTATTAGATGCATCACACATAGTGTGAAACAGTATTACTATTTACTGAATGACAAAGTTTCGAACACAAATTGTTATTGTTCATAAACATATCAATTATAATCACACAAATTCGCAAATTTACTTTTATAGTTTTCCTTATTCTTTTTTTCCTATCTGATAGTTCTAAGATCTAATATAGTAGAGTGCAGGGAGAGATCAATCACGGAAGCTTCATTTATCGAATCAACTGCAAACCAACAGGTGTAATCAGAATGATTCAACATCTGTCCACTCAGACATCTGGAAAATTCTACTACCTCTACAAAAAATAGGCAAGAATAAAGAAAACTATAAAACTAACGTTTCGAAGTTGTATGATTATAATTGATATGATTGTGAACAATAACAAATTGTGTTCGAAACCTTGTCATCCAGTAAATAATAATACTGTGACATATCCAATAATCAAATTCATATGGTGCAGAAGGGACGTATATACATGACTTGATCGTTTAAAGGAGACACACACAACTTCGAAAAATTATAGTTAAGACATTTTTTGCCGCAACATTGTGTTTAGAATTTGCTATTCATTGTTTAATTCCAATGCAGGTGAGTGATAAGCTACCGAGTCTGACCAATTCAAGGTGCATTTACAAATTCAACTGTTCATATGGAGACACCTACATAGATAGAAAGATTTGGGAAGCCCACCGTCGCCTTCTGGAGCATTGTCCAACGTGGTTAGGTAAAGGTGTAGTGACGTCAAGCAGAAATTTCATACTGGCACACATAGTGGATACAGAGCACACGATTGACAAAAATTCAGATTTTACAATTCTATACAAAGTGTTATCTCAACTCCCTAGGTTGGTACGTCTTCGGTTGCTAGGCTAGGGCTAGCTGGGGCAGTCACCATAATGATTTTTCAAGCCAGTATCTGTGCTCAAAAACGTTTGTTCAATCTCTTCACCCACCCACCCCCCACATTCTAAAATAGTTATCTCTCTTGGTGACACAGGAAAACTGTAAATATTATCTTATTATCATTTTATTCTATTTGTAATGCTAACTGTATTATCAATATCATTCTGTTGTAGATTTTAACCTCGGTTTCACAACTCATCATTATCATATTATCTAGTCGCTATGTGACAATAGTTACTTCCTCTCTCCACCCCTAATAACACACACACACACACACATTCTATCTATACACTCACCACTACCTGGATTATACAAACATTTGAATCAATTTATCCTTGTTATTATTATTATTATTATGATCACGCCGATTGTTATCCATTAATTCGCATCTCTACACTCTGATCCTGGATATTTTATTCACCAAATTAATTCAAATGCACATGATTGATATTTCATCATGCAAAATGTAAAGCCTGATGAGAATTTACCGACAATACGTATTTGCTTAAATCGTGTTCTATAATTACCATTATGATAACACCTAAATTGTCGTGAGAGCTGTCTGTCAGCCGACAATCGCAGACAGCAATTTACGTCGATGTTACGTCCTGAATCAGGGTCATGAGAAAAAAACAATAACAAAACTTAACCTTGAGGAACTCACCAACCAATCACAGAGGACTTAATGTGTGCAAATACGATTCGCAGATATATATGGCTTAACTTTCTGAGAAACGGTCACAAGCAGTACAGAATAACCTTCAGCAAGAAAACAACCAATCAGACGAGGTTGCTTCTCTGCTAACAATAACGCTAATAATAATGTACATAAAAATCTATAAATATCTCTTGATTTTCTCAATAAACGATCTGTTGCCTGTCCCTTGTCGTCTGACGTTACAAAATTATATCCCATGGTGTTTCGTAAGTTAAGGCAATATACATCAACCAGCATCATCTCTGGCACCACTTCCTACTTAAGACTTCCACACTGTCTCATAAAGCTTCATCCTGTATAATTTTGCACACCAAATACGGAACTAGCCTTCCCTGAGTTGAAGACTTCCCCGCTGATGAATGTTCAATTGTTCTCACTTGTGCAGGATGTTTTCGTATCGGATAGTTGTAAGCACCATTTTTAAGTTAAACGACGCGTCCGAATAATGTTCAGATTATCTTACAAATGAAGCGCTTATATTCACTCACCTCTTATAAATAAAATGTCCGAGTTATGAAAGTATATCGTAAGTCAGAGTATGTCAATAAGCAAAATAGACTGGAAGTTACAAACAAATTGTAGTTATCAATAAGGAAACATTTTCACCTTGTGCATAACTTACGACTTTAAGCTTATTTTCTGTTTCTGAACGCTGCAAATCTTCTTTCAATTTACTGATCATTTCCCGCTGTCGAACAATCAGTTTTTCAGCACGTCGGCGTCGATCTTCAATCTAAAATTTATTTAAATACACAGGATGACACTTTGCAAATATACCATATTTAAATGTGATACTGAAATGCAGTAAAACACATTTCCTTTGACTAACAGCCACACTTGTGTTAAGAGAAAACAGCATGTAACTCCAATAAAAAAACACAAACCACTAAGATATATCACACTATGCTAATATATGAATGTCTTTATATGTATATTATACGGTTACAAGTTGAAGCCAGGTTGTGTGTAACTGGTTTCAAAGAGTTACACCCAGGGCTTTGGAATCACACAGCACTAATGCTCTTCCTTTTTCAGGTATTCCAAGAAGAAACTGACTTCTGTCCATGGTGTGATCAGCCGGGAGGTGATAACTACTACACACTTCCATAACCTTCCATCCATCTTCTTGCTTTCTCCTCACTGTTCTACAGACACATTCTACGTCTTCTATCTGTCTATCTATCCATCAACTCTGATACCATTAATGGAGATTAAGGAAGGATGAACACTATCGTTAGTTGCTTAAAACCATCCTGTTGGCTTTATATTACAGCATTCGGCGTCGTTGTGTACTCCAGTTTATGATGATGATTGTATAGGGATCTACCTCACTAACATAATGTCTAAAATGTTATGTTAAATAGTCATGCATAGACTACGCGTTGCTCGGCAGAGACAGACAGATCCATGAAAACCATGCAGGTTTTAGACTCGGACGAATGTTACCACCATATTCCCAACGTTTGGTAGACTCTGGGACACAGGTATACTTACCAATGTTCAATAACACATGCCTAGTTTCTTGACCTGAATGCCACATTCCACTTCGTCCACTGAGACGTAGTGTGGTAATGTCTGACGATTAAGGGAGCTTCAGTAATTGCCAAATTCCCATTTACGCATTTAGAAAAAACAACAGATTGAGCGAAGAAATATATTCCTTTTCAATTAGTTTATCATCATCGGCTCTACACTTTGTTAATTTTTACAATTCTAGCTAATTCTATTAACTTGTTTGTGTTTTACGTAACTCTTCTGAGTCATCCTACTCTTCTCAGTCGTCATTATTTTACAGACCTATTGATTATGTAATAACTTGTTGCTAACGCCTAATTAATTTAATTAATTTTCACCCTTCGCCCCTTGGAAACTTAGATATCTTGTTACTAACACTTGTCAATTAGTTGTTTTGATGACCTGTAACCTCTTAATTTCACCCCACCCCCGTCTATACCTAAAACTGAATAACTAGAATAACCACTTGATTGGTGGGACATTTTTGATGTAAAAAACAATATATTTGTGTGGAGCCAGCCGATGTGATGAGGAACTAATTGAAAAGGAATATATTTCTCCGCTCAATCTCTTGTTTTTTTTCTACATTAAGGGAGTCCCGAGAAAGCATACCGCACCAGTCCAGGCACTCCACCTCAACTCATTCAGCTCTGTAAGAACTTGTGGAGAGTTATCATACGAAGTAATAACAGCCAATGATATTCATCAAAGATGCACAATATATTCATTTTTGTTTAATTTCACCGGAGATGCACTAACTGATGTAACGACGTAGGGAGTGATTTGTTACCAGATAACAGTCCAGTCGATATAAACCATGCAGATGACATTGTCTTTTTAGATGAAAACGCTGACAAAATGCAATCTGCTAAACACTTTGAGCGTAAATCTTCGTGTGTTTGGCATGCTATGTCAAATGTGAGATAATCCTGCAGGACTAGACTGTACCGACTCTTAGGATAAAAATAACGAATGATGTGATTAGGGCAAGTCACATTAAGCCTAATGGGCTGAATGATGACGAAGTTTCAACAAGGATACAAAAAGCTCGTGTGGCATTTGCGAATTTATGTCATCCCTCACATAGACGTGATCCGGCTATCAATCGAAGGACGTATATGTATTTCACACTTTACTCCGTCTACCTTTATGGCTGTGAAAGTGGAAGACCTAAATGGGCTGGCTGTCTTCACTTCACATGTTCCTCCCATCTCCCATGTTAAATGATAAGGAATACTGAGGTAAGACCAACTGTAAGACAAAGATGGAAAATCGATAAGGTTGTGCAGCTACATCGATTAAGATGATTAGGACACGTGTTACGCACAACAATCCATCGGAATCCCAATCCAGCAATGTTAACTGACATACGATTAAGCTGTAGAAAAGTAAACAACCGTTAAACTAAAACAAGACATGAATCCATGAAGTCGTTAACTGTTGGATAAAGCCAAGTAGGGAGGTGTAGACTGCCCGTTTGAAGTCTACAAGATAGTAAGAACCAGTGACTTCAGACTGTTGGTGTCGTGGCTCAAAATTCTTCTATGCGATAAATACACATAGCACATACATTAACTTCTCATTACTCTCCATGTATTTATTTTTTCTCCTCTACATTTCCATTCATTATATTTTCTTGGATTTTCGCCCTCTACCTTAGTATACGATATGAAGTGTAAAAACTTGAGCTGCTGCACTTTCCTGAGAAGTTATATGCTGAAGACAAAGTCAGTCACTCAGTAAGCCGTCTATGTAGACTTAAGTCCTGGTGAGTGTCAGGAATACATACACATTATATTTTCAGAAAAATACTTATCAGAACATTGGATCATAAACCAACTTGAGAAAGTGCAGAATTCTCGCGTTCATTTCTCGTAGAATTGAGTTGCATTCTCAAGGATTCACACTGAGCTTGAGTATCCCGTAGTTCTGATTGACGCTCCTTAGTGGAAAAGAAATAAAGGTTAAGAGGAAAAATGTCTCATCAATCTAGAATCACGTCGCCTATAACAAATTTACAAAAATGTATCCCGTTGCAGTAGCTAGCCCAAGCTATACAAACCAAATATTTCGTAATTTTGATTAAAATACAATGCAATGGATTAGAATTTCTGTTACACTAAGACGAACGTAACTATACTGTGATATACAACTTGAAGCTTCTTTGGAATGTATAACAAACAACTCACTATTGGATTGATGTTATCCTACGAATAAAAGTGACGTGTGCTGTCAAACACACCGTTCTGCAAACCAAACTTTGGTTGCAACCAACAATCAAGATTCTGTGTTTTTAATATCTTTATAAATGAAGAGGTGAAAACTCTTCGTATGCTATGTCATAAAATTGCATTGACACTGAAATTAGGTAGATATAATCTGCACTCATCCATAGTTTAAGAAGAGGGAGTATAGGTAGTCGAGTGTGCTGACCACCTCATTTGTTTGGAAAATGCTAACAAAACCTTGGTTCCGCTACAAAAGGTCCATCTCACAGTTTCCAAATCACCCTCATCTTTCGCATAGACGTGATATCTGGATATCCACCAAATGACGTGTGCACTGTTCACTAGTTCACGCCATCGCTTTTTACGGCTGACATTTGGTCGTTGAAATTGGAATACTTGAAAAGGATAACCGTCTTTCAGCAATCAATCTTCCTTGTAAGTTGATGCAATATGGCAGTAATGCCGTTAGGAGTAAATTATTGAGTCAAGAGGGAAATTAATCAACTACATTGTCAAGCTGGATCGATTGACACGATTAGGGCACGTGATGCATATTCCAAGAACTTCAAATTTATTTACTCATACCTTTAGTTGACGTTCCAGTTCAGTGATATCTTTCCGCAAACTATCACGACCCTCTTCTAGCTCAAGGATTCGTAGACGATGCTTTGACTCCTCCAGTTCCATAGTAGTTTTCACCATGGATATTTCATCTTCCAACCGTTTAACTTCGTCCGACAGTGCACTACTGGCCACCTCATCATCGTTGTCAGAAGCCTGAAGAGAAATAAATTTAACACCCAGCATAGATTAGATGTTAAACACGTCACATACAACATATTTCATGACAAAATCAATCTCTGCGGTAAATCCCCATACTTACAAACGAAATGCAACAGTAATCCTAGACAAAAACTCCATACAGATAAGATGATTAGGAATACTAAACTTATTCCCAAATGACTAAGTCATCGAAAACGATCACAGAGCAACGACTTGTTCAGTCTGTGTGGTTTGAAATTATGCCAAAATCATGTTATTAGCCTAGGATAAATGCTGCAAACATTATTATATGAAGAGGGGTATCCGGTGAGATCAATTGAAGGTTTCAACAACACAGAAATGTACATCTCAAAACTCCTTGCTACTGAAATGAGGTCAATACAAGACAATTAAACAGCTAGACTAATAATAGCCTCAATTGAATCAATGAAATAGTGTAACCTAGAACTAATAAACTTTCGTGAGATGCTCTGTATTAGCGTGCCTGTCCCACTAGAAGTACACCATAAACTGCATGAGTTGATCATACACAACAGAAAGTCTCCCCAAATACTCAACATTCCAAGTGAGGCAAACCAAATGCCTCATCAGCTTGAAAAAATCCTGTCTAATGAACTACCTAAACTTTCGGTACGGATAAAGAACATCTCCTTTTCAAACCAACACCAAGCATAACAAGTATACCTACCTCACAATTCTGAGCCTCAGCTTCTTCGAAAGCCTCCAACTGTTCCATCAACTGAGCTACACGTTTTTCAGTAGCATTAACCATCTCAGTCAATAAAACGACTTTCTCTTCTATTGTTTGTTGCTTTTGTTCCCGAAGCTGGTCAATAACAGATTCTTGGTCTGCGATTTTCTGAAGATAATAAGCCGCCATATCTTCTTTCAACTGTACTTTTCTTGATAATTTCTTATTCACTTCTAACATATCCTGTGTAATTGTCGAAACGGATTTAATTCACATATATGTTGCACAATTCAAGGAATTACATAACAAAAAAGCAAAATAATTATCATTCCAATAATCTCGTCAAAAAAGTTTATTCCCCAGCTAATGAATTCGGCTACAAAAATGCTGTACACGGAGACCTATAGAGCGGACAAGTATGGAATATATAAAAGTTCGTTTGTCACATACTACAATGACAGCCCCATTCAGCTGGAATGAATATAAATCTCCTAGATTGTAAGATTATGTGAACATTACTAGTTGGATCACAAAAGCAATTGATACTCAGTTCTTACCTCATAAGAAATTACACCACACGGTATCCTATTATCCTGACAATATTCGGTTCACAACACGACAACTGCGTAATTTTGCCACCAAATCTCTGACTGAAGAAGTTAGTACTATCCTACTTTTTGACCAAAGTACCCTACCTAAGCCTGATGCTAGCTCATTTGCTTAAACCGCTATCCTCAAGAGGCTTTGAGATGTTAGAAATGATCCAATACGTGCAAACTTTAATATATCCCTCCTTAAATGTTCTCAATAGACTGATCTAAATTAATTCAGTGACCACCACTTGAAAACCCGAGTATTACATCATGTGATGTCTGAATAACCTAGAAACTCTTATGTTAACTTAAGATGCCAAATAGTCTCAACGGAAGAATCCCATCTCGTCAATCGATTACCCATACCCCTGTGTTGCTAACGCTTAAGAGACTAACAGCTATAAAACAGAAGTGAACACACTCATGTTCCAAAAACCTAATCAGTGATGGATATCCAAAAGTATAAACGTCACTTGTACAGGAAACATGAATGAATGCATAGCGACCAACTCGCAGTGTAGAGACTCTATCAGTTCACTAAAACAGTATGCTATACTAATGGTACAAAGTAGTCTCGACGAATTCACTTGAGCACACCGACTAAGAAGAAGTGCAATCACGCCCACTGTATTGATGCACAAACTCCATAACTGAACACTTACCTCCTAGATTAGCATTAAATTTGTTATATCGAATGTCGTGGGCAAACATATGCTTTACAATAAGGCTTGACGAAACAGGGTGACTCATCCTGTTTTTATCTCCTGAACCTTTGAAACTACATTCAAAAGTAATCAATCGTAATTTGTCTTTGCCAATGGTTTACACTTTCTTCCAAACGTCTGCCTTCCACGAACGTAAATTGATATGTAATTACAAGTTCGCTTAGTCTCGCTTTATCGATCCCTTCACCTCTTTCGAAACTCTTCAAGAAACAGTCATAACCATCGATGAGTTCACTACTCGTTAATTTAACCAAAATTTTATCTGAATAGGGTCAAAGCAGATTAACGCTAATGAGTTAGTTAGCAAACGATAAGTAACAAAACCCATCTGAAATCACAATCACTTACATCCATCCTTATGACAATGACCGTAGAAACGAATTCGCCACAAATTATCTGCAGAAAAGCAAACAATTATTGGAAATTAGTTTAGGTTGAAACGGACTAATTGATACCAAATACTAGGCAAAATGAGTGATGGGTATGTCTTAAGCGTACAGCACTATAGCACTCCATTATGGATAAGATTTTATTTTGATAAATCACACAGTGTTGTACAGGTATATTAACTGATGACGTTTCGAGCACAAACTATTGCCCATCAAGTTACTCACACAACTTTTTTCCTTCACTTATATACATGTGTGGAATCGATTAGATATTGGAATAAAAATCAATATCGGATAATGTACATTCAGAAATAATAGTACCAGTGTTATTGATCGATTACAATCAGATGGGAAAAATAGGACTAGTGTTTTTATAGTCATAATGAGTAACTTGTTAGAATGTTGTGATGTGTTTGAATTGAAATGGAATTTTGAGATTATTTATTATCCTCTTCTGATTTGAACGGCGGTAATAATATCTTCCATATTTCTGGTATTTGCATTGAGTCATTTCTGTTGCATGTGTTGGGTGTAGACTCGATGAATAAGGATTCAGCAATCAACCTCTCTCTCCACCTACCTAGATTACATTTTAGAATTTTAACCCTCTCCCATCCTATTGTGTGGTTGTGCGTTAATGCGTGAAGTACAATAGCTGAGCTTTTTTCTAAATCACTTATCTTCTGGGGGTCAACCATTCTAACCTTAGCTAAATTCTTATATTCCGACAATCGGACTACCCCCGGCCTACATAGTTTGACCTATGCAGTTGACCTAACTCACAGTCATTGCAGGGTATTTTGTAAATTATATTATTTTGTTTAATTGGATCCACCGGGTCTTTCAACCTACAAAGCTTGTCTCTGAGTGAGTTTGTAGTTTTCAATGCCACCCTAACTCCTGCTTTATTTAGAATCCTACGTAGGGCCTCAGATGTCCCCTCCCTCAATAAATGGTATAACAGTGGATGACATATTCTTTCTTACTTATGTTATCATTACTAGTTACACAATTATTTTTATTTTGTTTTTGGCTTTTACCGATATTCCTAATGAATTTTATAGGATAGTTATTCAACACCAACCAACTATTCTTCTATCTGTTTTATTTCGTCATTTAGGTCCTTTTTGTGCTACTTAGTGCTATGGCTCGGTTTGTCAGACACTTCACTAAGCCTGCCTTAACAGTTAACGGATGAGACGAATTAAAGTCTAAATATCTATTAGAATGCGTTGGTTTTCCATAAACACTAGTGTGAAGTTTACCTTCTTCTATTCGTTTTATCTTTCAATCTAACATAGTTAATTCTCCTTGTTCATTTTCTGATTCAAATGTGAACTTTATTCCTTCTACTTGTGAGTTTATATGTGTCAAGAAACTAGAGATATGTTCTGTTTTTAACACTGTGAATGTGTTATCCACATATCTCCACCATATTTTTGGAGTAGGATTAAATGTATTGAGAGCACTATTTTCCCAGCTGTCCATAAAAATGTCTGCTACAATAGGGGATATTGGTGATCCCATTGCTATGCCTTCTGTTTGTCTGTAGATTTTGCCTTGGAACTTGAAGATAGTAGATGTGAGGCATAACTGAATCCCTAAATTATTTCTTCAATGGGCAGCTTTGTTCTATGACTAGACTCTAATGAGATAAAAGTACTTGAGAAAGGACTAAATTTCAATGTAACAGTAAGTAAATTAAAACGAGAGGATGTCATTCCTAACATAGAAGTAACACTAGGTTCAATAGATAAGACAACAGCAGAAGAGGTTCGAGCACAATGTGCATTAACCCTAAAAAATCAAAAGAAGGCAAAATCAAACTTGACAAAGTCGGAAAGAGAAGCTTTAATTAATCTAAAACAGGATAAAAATATTGCCATCGCAAAAGCTGACAAAGAAAACGCCACCGTAGTTTTGAATAAATCTGACTACATCAAGAAAGTCAATGAACATATTCAAACGGGTCCATATGAGGAAATTAAGAAGCCTGTAGACACAGTATTGAATAAGGTTAAAAAATCCACAGCGGAATTAGTACACAGAATGAAGCCGTCACTGGGTGAGTCAAAATGGTTTAATTTAATGCCTAAAACTATTAATGCTAGTAGGACATATGGTACTATTAAAATACATAAGCCAGGATATCCCATAAGGCCAAAAGTAGATTTTAGAAATAACACAACTTATGAATTATCAAAACATTAAGCTCTAATACTATGCCCTATCAGAAATCATTCAAACTCTAGATTAACTAATTCATATGAGATGAAAAGTACACTAAATGACTCGCGAATGACGAAACAATGGTTAGTTTTGATATAACTAGTCTTTACACTAATATACCAGTCAATAGAGCCTTAGAAGCGGTTAAAAGAGAACTAACTTCTGATTCCGAACTTAAGTGTAATCCCAATCGTCAAGCAATGATCTGAAACAGAGAGCAAAGCGCACGTGTCGTGAGCTAGTAAGAACGAAGACTCAAGGTCAAGGATTATATTTACAACCAATCACAATACAATTAGATGAGAGGGAAAGGGCAGTCCTATTGGTATCCGTTGCCTCGTCTTGGGTAACCAATCCCTGCACACTTTATAGCCAACCTGAAAGTAGACAAGCATAGTTTGAACATTAGAAAACCGCCGAACTTACCATGCCTTACATAAGCAAGGTTTAAAGTATGCGGGTACAAATAAACTAATCATCCGGATGATTAGTTTATTTGTGAATGCTGAATTAAATCTCAGTAATTCTGAAATAATTCTTGCATCCTATAGTGAGTAAATTCTGAATCTGTTCTGAAATGGTTTGTTTAATGGCACAGACTAGAACTCAGTGCTGGTTTTAAGCATGACTAGAACGAATTCAGCACCGTGTTCTTTTTCTAGGCATTTTCAGGAGTAGATCAGAATATACTGGGTTTCCTTATCAGCGTTGTTCCAGCCATTACAGGACATATTAAGCTCTGACTAGCATTACTTCAGAACGAAAAGACCTAATTCAGCACATAGTGGCAATTTTTTCAGCTTAATTCTAGCCTTCTCAGCACATATTCAGAACTGACTAGCATTACTTCAGAACAAAAGACCTAATTCAGCACATAGTGGCAATTTTTCAGCTTAATTCTAGCCTTCTCAGCACATATTCAGAACTGACTAGCATTACTTCAGAACAAAAGACCTAATTCAGCACATAGTGGCAATTTTTCAGCTTAATTCTAGCCTTCTCAGCACATATTCAGAACTGACTAGCATTACTTCAGAACAAAAGACCTAATTCAGCACATAGTGCATTTTCAGCTTAATTCTAGCCTTCTCAGCACATATTCAGCACATATTTAGGCATGCGGAGCTTATTTTCAGCATTGAAGGCATTATTTCAGATGCTGATCTTTTTTTAAGATTTTGTCGCATTAATTCAGCACCCAGCTCTCTTTTTAAGCACGATCAGCGTTATTTAAGAACATAGTGGGTAGAAAAAATTTTCATTTACCATAAAAAGGCATTATCGACGCATAGGTTAGAATAAGTTTAGAATTGTTGTAAGCTTGGGCCGTTAGAGCAAGCCTGGCCAACCGCTCCCCTTCTTGCTCCAATGAGTTTATACTGGCATTCGTTTCTGCAAAAGAAGAAAAGAAAACTTATTTAGTGGTATTATACTAGTTTTTGTCCCATTACAGATCACCATAGTAGAAAGGTACCTGAAGGCGGCGCGTGAAGTAGCGTCTGTGCTTCCCCGCATAACTTAAACTGGTTAACTTAACAGTGAATGACTGAAATTAAACGTCACGTACAAGGTCATTGGTGGAGTGAGACGCTCAAAGGTCATTCTCGTCCATGTTACTGGGCCGTAGCTGTTCGTTTACACATTAGTTTTTCCGTTAACCCTGCAGTTATTCACAACTTATCTGGATGCACATTGTTCACAAATGTTGCGTTTCACTTCATTATTGTTTCCGTTTCTGTTAAAATTAGTTATTTCGTTTGTTTCGAAAGTTTTTACCATCAGGTCAGTGCATTTATTTCATAGTAATTGTTTCATACGTTGCATTCACGCATGGTTTCGGGGTTTTAGTTGTTTTTCAGCTATTAATGAATTAGTACTGTGTAGAAGTTTTGGAAATTATGCACATGAACATGTTTGGGTGGCAGAAACAACAGCTTAAGCTGTTCACTCGTTGGTTGCGGTTATTGTTGCTGGCTCAGTTGCTCACTTAACATGTAGAAATCTGGAAAAAAAATGTCTTTCACGTTCATCTTTACAGCATGCAACAATCTACGAGTGAATCTGGTGAAGAGAGCGCGATCAGGTTTGATATTAGCGAGTTTTTCGAAGAGCATATGAAACCTTGAGAATTTCCCAGCTAGCATTATTTTCGGGCGCACTGCAGGTTTTTTGGGGCAAGAAACTTCGGGCGCATCCACTTACGTAGAACAGAGCCCCTAAGCCTGCCTCAAAAAGTCTGTAATGCGCCTGCTAGCTGGGTTAGAACCTGGTTTGAAGAAAGTTTTTTCGAGAAGATGAATTACCATCAGTGTGTCTGTAATCAGTTAAAAAGTCAGATATATATTGTGGGAGAATCTAAATCAAACAAGTTTGAGCCACATGAGAAGTATGAATCTGTTGTGCTTGTGTGTATTTTTGGGAACTAAAAGAAACTGGAACTCCTAAAGGGTAAGTGTTATGTATGCTTATTAATGCTTAAAGCGCCAGATCCAAATACATGAACCAGGACTGCCTTCAGTAGAGCCAGTGCTAACAGCCACTCGATATGTTGCAAAACGATTTACAAAATGAATAAAATACCATGATCTGGTGCGTGTACGAACGATCTCAGTTAAAGGTAAGACTTTACTTAGCAAGAATAACGTTTTGGGTTGTGGTCTACGATCGCTGGTTTTCTCGATGTTGTGATTTCTCGGTGACTATAAACACGGATTTCCATGATTTTATTTAAGAAAACTTTCAATAAATTTTCCTTGAACCAGTGGTCTTCTTTTTCTTGGCGAAACTTCTGTTGATACGATTAGACGATTAGGTAGCAAAGTAGAATGTTCTGTGACTGAGAATCGTAGTCATTGTGTTTCGGACTAATTTCGCGAATCTGACTGTTGTAACTGCAAATAGCGAGTCATTTGAGGCGATGGGATGAATACCTCTAAACGCTTCTGAGGAGAGGAGACTAGGGTATATTTACTTTATTCGAGTAAGAGACGATTTTTTACCAAGAAAGTTTTCAGAATTTCCACTTTTACTTTGTTATTCAAAGATAACGTTAAGTTGCTCACTAAGGCAGTAGCTATAGGAGATTACCTTCAGCGGAAACTATATGAAGGTAGCTTTACGTAATGCGTCATAGAAGTAAGCAGCGTAGGTTAATTGTAGAAAATAAAAACAAATGATTCAGCGAAGAGACTCTTTTCAACGAGTTTATCATCAAGCTGTACAATCGTATAATTGTCCTCGGTATTATTTCACTTGTCATTCTAAATCAATTCCTTTATGCAACATTAAATTCTATGCTATGTTTCAATTCCCTCACCGGATATAACTTCTTAAAACCATATATATACGATTGTACAGCTTGATGATAAATTCGTTGAAAAGAGTCTCTTCGCTGAATCATTTGTTTTGATTTTCTATATGTTACAATGGGAATTTTCCATGATTTAAAAAATAGGTTAATTGTGTCAAAATATATTAAACGTTGTATAACTGGTCAAATCGTAGTTCTTACATACGAGTTAGTTTTATAAATAATGAATGTACCGTACAAGCGTTCACCTAGAGTTGCATACCTAGATCATAAACATTATGCCTTCATGTGGTATACATTAAGGGCTAATGCGCTGTTTGATGAATTAGTTCGAAATACTTAAAGTCAGACTTGATTTCTATATCACTGTCATCCATTTCGCAACGGTCATAGGAATCATCAGCTTCACATGACTTTCGCTTACATCGGAAACTGAAATTAACAGTCTGACAGTCTGTTCATCTTTGTACAGTGTAGCTGCGAATTAAAAGACACTGGAATAGTTAGTCCGCGCACTTGACATATTTCATTTCGTATGCATATGTACATTAAGTTCGTCAAACAAAAATACAATTGGTAGTGGACGACTATAATGGAGAAATTGTTGTGATGTAAGACTGCAGCTGCATCTAAAGTACTTCTACTGTGTTTATAGGCGAATTATTTGAGATCGTTAAAGGATTTAAGTGAAGGTTGAAGATTAAGTAAGAGTAACTTTTCCATAGCTTTTAGAAAAGGGGAGGTAATAGCAATAGGTCTAAATTTAAAACATGCTCCATTAGACGACTTAGGTATAGGTACAATTTTAATGTCCTTCCAAACGGCTGGCACAACATTTCTGGAAAAAGATTCATTAAATATGTCTATGAGAGGATAACACAGGATATCTGCACATTTTTAAGAATAAGGCTAGGCAAACAATCTGGAACTAGGCTACAGGAAGGGTTCAATGACTGGAGATATTTTAGAACGTCATTTGTATTGAAACCAAGGAAGCAACTCTTATTAACACTTGTGACACCAGAAACCTTGGCATTTGTGGGAGGATGTATGAATGCCTTGTTTACCGTACACACATCAAATGAATAGGAAATACTGTTGTAATACTGGAGGTAATTAGATGCATAAAGGCGTCAGTTATTTAATATTCATAAAGTAGATATGCAAACACCGCAGTTGTTGATCATAGAAATGATGGATATTAGATAACATCATATGATTCAACGGCATATTACAAATAGATGAAAATTGTTTCTTTGCTCACTGCCAAGTGAACAGTCTATTTGATGATGTCACCGCATATCAACAGATTAGTGAAGTACCTATCAAGCCTAAGTTATTACATTTACTTGTACTTCATACTTGGTGTTTAAAAGTATACAGACTTTCAACTGGCTAGATAAGGCGATTTTAGCGTATCGAACAGTACAGAATTATTATTCAACTTGCTAAATCCTACTTAGTTTTTACAATGTGCTACTGTATAGAAACAGACACGAAATCTTACGAAGGGCTAAAGTAACAGTCTCATAATACTATGGTAAATCTCCATCCCACTAACTAAGCTTAACATGCATTGATCCGAATTCACTTATTACAAAAACACATAGTATAGCGACGCACTGAAAAAGTCTAGAGGAAGTAGAATTGAAGAGTATATTAAACATTTCATTAATTTACAAAAGAAAATCCCGATGAAGAGTAGCAACGTTAGTTTGACCGAATGATATTTCCGCTGATTTCATATTTGACAACCTCCGTTTACCTGAAAAAAATAAAGCACATGTAAGGACTAGCACAACATGAAGTTATGAAAGATAATTCTACATATTAGCACACACTATGAATACACTGATTCTGTTAGTACTAAGTAATATCTCATGCAAATAAATGTATTTGTAGTTTACAGCTGGTTTTTATTTTGACATTATAAGCATCAATAGACCTCATATGTTTACCAGTATTAAAGGAATATACGCAAATATCAAGACAATCTTTGAAACTGCCATACTGTTCAGGCGTCATACTCTCATCAACCTTAGTTGCAGATCAACTTCAACTAAACACGAAGACTGTCTATTTGTTGCCTCAAGTGTCACTCGAAATGACCAACACACAGACTCGCGAACTACACACATGGTTCAAAGCTCAGTACCCGTCCTCTGAACTCCATACGCGTGTTAGTAAGTAGTAATGTCGTTGAAAAGGAAGGTAGGAATAGCAACATTACGCCACGCAAAATAAACATTACTGTCAGTGAGACTCAAAAAATTAAAGTTTGTCCACTCGGAACGCTAAAAAAATAATGGGAATTCGAACAGGAACACTATCAACAGTCTTGGATGCACAAATTAACAACCGACAGTCTTGACTACCATTGAAATGCTGAAACAGTGGAAGACAGCAGCAAAAGTGGCGTCTTTGGAAGCAATGGAGCCATATCTCGGCCAACACTAACTGCCACCAATCACTTCAAATTCCCCGATCATATTCGCTCTCCCCAAATGTCAAAACTCTAGATAAAATGATGTTAACTAATTGCTAAGTGGACAAAAATCTACATGGCAACTTGACTGTTAGAATTACTGCAATATCAAAGCAAAATTCTGAAATCCTATCGTTTTATTGACTTTGATACAGTGAACAAAACAATGGTGAATTTTTTAAATGTTAAAAATCAGATATTTATGTAAAATCAAATAGTTCTCGAATAGATGTATGTCAAACGGAATTTTGAAGAAAGGTATTCGGCGTTGAAGTTTATTAATTGAAATTGCTAGAGGCTACTTAGATTCACTAAATCTAATGGAAACATTTGTTAAAAACAGACAAATGTGAGTGATTTATTATTTTTTTTGTTGTCTTCAGATTTCCTGTGTAAACGTTTTAATGAGAAAAAAAAAGACATTTATCACTAATTTAAATCCTTAATACGAATTAAATATACTTGCAAATAAATCTAAAAAATTATAATATCTGTTGTGTTAGACATTGTCTCAAATGGTTAACGTGATGCAAGTGTATATTCCTTTATCGAATTTACTTGAAATTGATAAAGAAAACGTTTACTTCTGCTTATTTATTGAGTAAGGAGAGCCACCACCAGGTCTCAGATTATGTTTCTGAAGTCTTGAATGTATTATTTATTATAAGCCACCTGGTAAACTAGACATCATGAAAAATAGTGGCACTATACGGGAATATTTGTGAGCCTTTATTCCAGCGAAAATGAATCATAGGAATTTAATGCATATTGAAATCGGTAAAACAAGGATACACCTTAGAATAAAAAAAAAATTAATAGCTTAATTTATTTAGTCCAAGCAAACTCAAAACTATTTCCACAATCAAGGGATAAGTTAAGTAAGTTTCAAATAATATGTGAAATATAATTATAGACAAATAAATGTATGATTAATTTCACAGAATTACACCACACATAAATTAAAATGGAACAACATAAAATGAAAGGACAGAAAACTAAATGGACAATAGGCACCTTGAAAGCACTTATGTACTCATCGAAATAACATATTGTAACTACTCAGGCGAAATCAACTATAACGAAAAGTCTCATCCAGCGAGATACACGGAAAAATAATCTGGCACAATAAACTATTCAAGATATTTTTCGAATTTGTTTGTATTCAAAGGGTAGCGTTGTATTTGACACAAGTTTGTCCATGTACATTGAGATCTACACACATCAAGAAGTTAATTTCTGATATCGATCGCTAACTCCATTGTTGTTATACAAGACCGCTGCTGAGACGAAATCACCAACTCCATGTGATGGAACGTTGTTTGCACACCACTCAGTAGAGCACCCATTCTTCTTTCCTCACAATGAATTCTACAATGCATTAGTTCCTTCTATCAGAAACACACAGAGAGAAACCAATGTATGTTGAGCGATTTGGATTCCCCTACTGAATCTTTTATTTCACAACAGGATCAAGTCGGAAAATGCAAATATAGACTCAATTTGTCACATAACCATTATGACTGACCAAGAACAACCACTGCGCCCCTATTTCCGTTTGACTTCACCATTGGTGGAATTATCAATTAGACCCTTGCCGACATCAGCGACTTGACTTCGCCACCAGTGAGTAGACTTGTCAACCTAGAATATGCGGATGATATATTCCCCATTGTAAAAAATCTGACAAAATGGGGAGATGTCTGAACACCCAGAACTGCAGTGTTTGTATTTGCTGCAAGCGATTTGCTTCTGTCTAAGTTTGCGGTTTCTACACGAGTTGATTAAATCGATTTACATGCTTAAAGATGGAGGGTATACTGGTAGATCGTACTGATCACTTCACTTGTTTGAGAATTTGTGTCGAATCGAATGGTCCGATTGTTGACGAAATCACATCATGAATGCAAAAGGCCCACACAGCATTCGCCAAATTATGCCACCTATGGCGTAGACGTGGCATTTCATTGAGTGACAATGAAAAGACGTGTGTACTGCTCAGCAACAGTCCTCTCCGTCCTCCCTAATGGCTGTGAGACGTGACCATTGAAATTGGAAGACGTGAAAACGCTAGATGTCTTCCATCATATGTGTCTGCCCTCTGTCTACCATGTGAAATGGTATAATATGGCGAGAATAAATTCAGGTGGTTAGGCGTCCAGCGTTATGTAGGGAAGGGAAATCTGTCAGTGAGTTTGTGATGCTACATAGTTTGAGATAGCTAAGATATGTGTTACGCATGCTTAAGTGTCACCTTCCTCGATGGGCAATGTTAGCTGAGCTAGGATTTAATTGTAAAAGGGAGCTAGTGATGGTAAAGCGAAAAGCTGGAATCAGTCCATGAAATCTTTGACAGTTTGTTTGGGCCACATAGGGAAGCGCAGACTGTCTCTTAATGGTCCTCGAGATTCTAGGAACCGATGACTGGAGACAGTTGGTAATATGGTCCAATATCATTCTGAGTGACGCAGATGCATTCACTCTGCCATCTGCATAAGTGCCAGGTTGTTTTCTCATGTTACTATGCCTTCTGCTTATTAGCGTTCTTCGTAACATGGCCGTTAATACACTTGGTAATTCGCACTAACGAATTTGTCTCTCTAGTCGATTTCCAAGCCTACTCTGCTAATTACTATTTGCGATACAATAGCATCGAACACGCGACGCTAGAAGACAAGAAGAGAAAACAGACCGTTGATGTGGAGAGCTTCCACTGTCTCGTATCATCAGTGAAAATAGTTTACAATGCTTACAAATATAAAGGATTTAAAATGACCTAGGGAGATACATTAAACTGGTTGAATAAAACGATCAAACAAATATGATCAATGAATTAAAACAATCAAACAACCAATAGGATTCCAAAGTTACAAATGAGCAGAGGGAAATACAAAAGCAATGGTGTGCGTTAGAAAAATTACATTCGCATAACACTTCCAATTTCCGTTTGCTCTTTTTCTTCCTTCATGTAACACATGATGTGTCAGAAATCCAACTGCTGCGGTTCTGTGTAAAGTCCTATGTCGAAACCAGTCAGTCGGTCAGCCAAGTTCAGATTTCCATCATTAGTATCCAGCAACGTTCACATAACCTCGCCTAGACATGGAGGAGATCGTGTGAAGAGGAGCTAAAAACGGTATGGACTAACATGGATGCAGCAGAAGACAGAAACAAGTGCAGACGTGCAGTTGAAGCACTATTTTCCACTAGGAACCAAGGGAACAATAATAATAACGTTCACATAGTGATTTGCTGATTGACTGGAATACTGTCTCATTGTCCGACATACAGATGCTGAGACTATCGCAGCCACTGCACCTCTACGTGGTGTTGAATTTTCAGTGTAATTGCGAAATCCTATAAAACATTTCTGAATTTCGTCAATTGAACTTGTAGACTAATGAGCGATTGCTAGTATAATTAATAATTAATTCAAAAGTTTTTGTTATATGTTTACAATTTACACTTTATTTAGGATAGTAGGCTATATGCCTGTGTTAATCCTTTCGATTTGTTGCACACAGGAGGTCCAATCTCGCCTCAAATGAATCAACGGATGGAGCTGATACAACGTGTTCCGGTAGGGAGTTCCAATGGTTCACAATTCGATGCGAAAAACGGATCTCCAGACGCAGACGATTCGACCGTGGTTTTTGAACCTTGAGGTGATGTCCTCACAATTGGTTGGTGCTAGAAGGAAGAAATAAATTAGATCAATTAGCTCCAAAATCATTTCTTAGGAGACGGTATGCCAGCATTAGGTCACCCCTAAGTCGTCTGTATGACAGTGGAAATAAACCCAGTCGACTTAACCTCTCCTAATTTGAGAGGGTTGAGAAACCCTTTATTAGCTTAGTTCCTACTCTTTGCACCCTTTCTAATAAGTCTATTTCGTATTTGAAACACGGGCTCGCTGCCTGGATCCCATATTCCAAATGAGGTCTGATATAAGTCGGATATAATATACGAAATATATCAGCGTCAAAGTTCGCAAAAGCCTTGCGTATGGCCCATAATATTCGAAAACCCTTAGTGGCTGCAGCTCTACAGTTTGTTGCTGTTTTCAAGTCATGCTGCACAACCACTCCCAAGTCCTTGTACTCAGTGACCACTGGGAAAGTAATGCCATTCATTGAGTAATTGTGCACGTGACTACGAGATACATGCATAACTACACTCTTGCTTAAGTTGATCTCCAAGGCCCAGTGCTTACACCAATCACTTAACAAGTTTAAATCTTCCTGCAAAGCAAGTTGATCACTGTCATCGTGTAAAGCCCTCCATATCTTGATGTCATCAGCAAACAGTAAGCAGGATGACTTAACTACCGATGGAATCTCATTAACATAAATCAGGAAAAGAAGTGGGCCTAGAATTTTACCCTGAGGAACGCCACTCTTAAGCGATTCCCATGTTGATAAAACCCCGTTAACTCGTACTCTTTGTCTTCTGTCCTTTAGAAAGTCTTGAATCCAGTCGGCGACCACTTTATTGATTCCCAGACTACCTAACATTACTAGAAGACCTGAATGAGAAACCCTGTCAAACGCCTTGCTAAGGTCGATGAATATGGCATCCACCGGTAGATTAGCATCAGCTGAGCTTGCCCGACTTTCTCTGGCCAAAAGAAGGTTGGTCAAGCAAGAATGACCTGCTCTAAAACCATGCTGTTCCACAGCGAAAAGTTTGTTCCCTTCAATGAACTGAATGATAGCATCACGAATTATTCTTTCTAGCAGTTTAACAACAATACTGGTCAAACTAACAGGACGATAGTTCTGAACTAAGTTTCTAGATCCGGTTTTGAAGACCGGACTAATGATGGCATCTTTCCAGTCAGTCTCTTGGACATTTAGACTGGTCCAGAGACATATTGAAGATTACCGACAATGGCTCGGATATGTTTTCAGCCAATGCTGTTAATATGCGTGGGTGGAGTTCATCAGGGCCACTGGACTTACCAGGATTGAGCCTTAGAAGCCACTTTAGGACAGTATCCCTTCCAATGTATAAGGGTGCCATTTTCAAGTTACCTTCTGGAAAAGTTACAAAGCCGGTATCAATATTATCAGAGAATACTTGACTAAAGTGCTTGGACAAAGCCTCAGCCTTAGTCAAGTTATCCTCAGCCATGTTTGTCTGGTCATCTTCAAGCATAAGAGGTGGGATAGCATCACGCTTACGTGTTCTTCTCTTGATATATGAGAAGAGTCTTTTTGGGCAGCCTGGTGAACTTTTAACTAACTGGGTTCCGTAAGCTACCCTTGACTGGTGAATCAAAGTTTTACACTGGTTTCTGGTTTCATAGTATTTCAGCCGAAACTGCTGAAGCCCAGTAGAAACAAAGAGATTCCAGAACCTTTTTCTCCGTCTTAGGAGTGTTATAGCTTGCCTATTTATCCGTGGTGGCCGATTTGTTGGCCTTTTAGGAACCCTCCAGGGAATGAAATCAGTGGTAACCCTCTCAAGTGTATTCTTAAATCTATCCCATTCATCTTCAATGGATGAGACCATATTGACTGACCAGTCGGCAGTTGAAGCACGCTCCTTTATAGCGACTATGTCAGCATGCCAAACACTAGGTCGGGATTTGGGTTGAAAACTGACTAAATTGCCAGCCCTTAAGTTAAAATCTAACACCCCATGATCACTGTTTGCTAGAGGTGAATGAATAACTAGACCATCCACGTCGTCGTTGTCATGAGTAAGCACTAAGTCCAGCAAGGAAGATCCTTCGGTAGAATCGAATCTTGTACTACCTAAGACATGTTGTGTCAGGGCATTTTCCATGGTAGTCAAGAATAACCGGCTGTCAAACTTATTAGCGGATCCTGGAGATGTGACAGCTACCCAGTCTATAAGAGGTGCATTAAAATCACCTAGAAAAAGACAGCTACTGTGTTTACTCCATTGTTTGAGGTGATCGAAAATAAAGTCATCACACTGACAATAGAGACTTCTTTACAGAACTCCAATGAGTAGAGTGCCAGTTGCAAAGCTTACTTCACAGCTAATTACCTCACTTGTCCCACTGTCATGCGCTTCTGATTTCACGGAGCGAACATGTAGGGAGTGTTGATGTACAGAGCAACCCTGCCACCTCTACGACCCTTAACCCTGTCGCTGCGCAAGCAACTAAATCCGCATAGATCAGGTGTCTCATCTAATCCAGAAACCAGCCATGTTTCAGTAATGGACACAATACCTGGGCTAATGTCTTCCACCAATACACCTAGCTCGTGAAATTTGTTCCCGATACTACGTATATTAGTGTACACTACCTTCAGGCTTCCTATGCGGTCTGACTTATCCACACAGGTCTTGGAAGCATACATTTCCATAGCCTGACTATTTGAAAACCTACCGGTTAAAGTTAGTCTCACCATTTTTACGTCTTGTTTCTAGCTGGGACAAAACTTCTTTTCGTTTAAGTCTGTCTTCAAGAGACAAATCAGGTCTGACTGAAATTCCTGACCTGGCAAGGTTGTGTACATTAGCCAGTAGATGATTCCGTTCATCAGGAGAAGCTAAGACTACTTTAAGCAACCTACGCTGATTAGAACATTCATCATCTCTTTTGCCTATTCTAATCAGCTTTTTAATCGATACTCCAGGGAAATTCGCTGGGAGCATCTTCCTTATAATACTACTCACTAATTTAAGGTCGTGGTCGTGCCGTTTCACGGGATCAGATTCTTTGGACTCTTCTAAATTTCCAAAAATTATGTTAGAATCTAAGGAGAGCTTGTCGTGTTTATCAATGGCCACGTCTTTTCTCACCACTATTGATGCAGCCTGGCTACAGGTGACAGACGTTTGCCTACCATCAGTATTACTACATTTCTTCTGATTGCTTATTTTCGTTACCCACTTATCATCTGCCTGCAGTTGCTTCTCAGGGCTGCTGCAGTTTTTGATGGTACAATCAAGATCAGTGTCTGCACCACCTTCATGGTGAACTTCGCTTACAGTGTTCTCTGGTGCTGAGATGCTGTTTACAGCTTCCGTTTTGTTCCCTTTTCGCTTACTAAGACGCTTCGAACGCCTAGTAGGTTGTACTTCCGGGGTAACTGGGATAGTAACCGCCGGTGTGATAACATTCATGATGGCACTTACTGCGTCACCTTCAGACGGGCAGTCCGTGTCACTCTTACTAGCCACACAATCATCAGGAAGTTCCATGGCTTTAGACAGTATTTCATGAGCCTCCCTTATTAAAGTCATCTTTGGGGAGCAACACATTCTGCACATCCAGTGGGATGTTGCAGCACTACAACAGCGCGCGCAAACTAATGATGTTTGAAAAAGGGAGTGCTTTTTTCATGTATTTTCACGTTTTTGACAAATAGCTGTTTTTGTTGTGTTATTGATGAGAACTATATAGGGGTTTACTGCCTGAATGTTTTGTAACAATGTGCTTAGGTAGAATCTCTGAAACGACTTACATAGACGGAATATGTGCATATCAACTATCCCTATATCCTGAACACAATGCAATAACTACCAGTAAAAGTTTTAGAGAAAGTAGAAGTGTTTGGATGCACAATAAGAAAATACAACTAAGGTTCACAAATACTTATTAATGCAGATGATTCGAACTAAGCGATAGGGATATGTTTGGTCACTTGGTGTAATTTCTATGGCGAACTGAAAATACAGCTCGCTGACACCAAGTAACCTAAAACATATCATATCGACCAGCTCACATTCGTATTACAAATATTATATAAAGAAACATCTAGGATTTACGCATTCTTCCAATGATGAATTAAGCTGATTGATAGCATCCAAAACTCGGATCTCTGCTTCATCATTCACAGAAACCTGAGGATGCCATCCCTAAAATAGAAATAACACTAAGTGGGATAGACAAAACAACGGCTGATGAAGTACGGGCACAATGTGCACCTATGTATCTCGTCGGCTTGATTAACGAGATACACAGGTGAGGAGATGACAGCATTGACGGAACTGGTAGTCGAACACAAGAATGAGCTTTTGCCGCAATACAAGTGGATGAAAATCTCACAACGTCTCCACTTAAAAAGATATCCCAAACGACCATGGACCCAACTGCGGCGAAAGGGAAAAGAAATACTCGAAAAGTTGAATTTCACGACGACAGACAGCATGTCAGGAGAATCCGAGGTCTTCTGAATTTTCTCCTATTCACCCGGTGACCAGTGTTAACAGGGATGACCGTGTGAGTGGTGAGTGTAGTCGGGTATGTTCACATTTTATAAGGACATGTTAATTCTTTGAATGAAGTGAGGTATTGCTGACTCACGTGAACAAAAGCTGTTTCCCCCAGAGCTCATTCCTGCACCCGGTGTTCAATCTAGTGTGGATGAGGATATTGTTTTATCCGATTCGAGTGATGAGGATGAGATGGGTGGAGATGCTGATAGCAACCAAAGGAGTAATAGTGGTTAGAGGTGAGTAATGAGGTTTGATATGTTAACTTTTCATATCATGTACTGTACTATACTATGCTGTGCTGGTCTTAGTTACTGATTTCTGTTGATCGTCGATAAACTCGCATTGTGACCCAATAAGTCGTGATTGTTTAGCTTTTTAGTGATGATTTGGGAACAGAGTGAGATTTCGCTGTGTATAGTAATTTAATTCTATTGTTGTTGTTCGGTAATGTAGGAGTCGGGGTAACAGTAAATAATAGACACCAACTTCAGACGACCTTGAAACAGCCAATCAGATTCTTCTAGGTGAAAAGTGGTACTTCATTTTCAAAGAAGTTTATCTATGATATATGCAATAAAAATGAATCATATAGGGTATATATCTCTAACATGCTGCGAATACTGGTCCCAGATTCTCATAGAAGTGGTTATAGACATATCAAACTAATGTATTCTCTATTTCTCCAGCTGTAGCAGATACTGGTTGCATATACGCAATATGTTACTTAGGGAGAGCTTTGATTTCGAGAAGAATGTGTCTAAAAAATCACCAGTTATGTACGACTTACCAACTTACACACAGACTTCCTCATATAGAGTGGTTGCATCTGAATGTATAACCGTCAATAAGCCCGGCAATACTCTTCCAAAGCTTTTATCCCTCCACACATGCATGTTTTATTCCTCCCTATCAACACATTATCTACAGAGAAGTCAAAAACCAAATCTAGGCGACACTTTCAAAGAGGATTATGACTAGGAACCATTTGTAATGCTGAACTATCTGATTAGTCAAATCAAGGTGTCTATTGTTTACTCTTACCGTAATTTGTCAACATTCTCGATTGACTGAGATTATTCGTGGATTTTTTTCATGGATTGTCACTTCTCATACACTGACTTAGTCCGTGAATAAATGACAATTATCTCTGAGATTACTGTTCAACTAACTTTGTATATATAAACCTGTGTAACAAAAGAGGGAGAGAGAGAAAAGAAAAACAAACAAAAAAACGTTGTACCTATTATTGGTATGAGTTGAAAAGATGAGATCCAATTGTTCTACTGATTATTTAATAAGCTATAAGTTTCACGCCTAATGCTTTCTTTATCGCACAGAACACGAGCTAAGTAGGATATGGTTGAGTTTTTGTACTTGCTAGTGCGAGCATATAGTTTTCTATATAGTCCTCTGGTCGTGCCTGTTGAGATACAAAGGGAGAGTTGTGAATGAAGAGGGTGGTGTGAGTTAGATAGAATGGATTTAGTCCATTTTTCACATGAGTCCGAGTGCCTGTCGACCAGAATATTAACAAGCTGGTTAAGTGGCACATTGCTTACCCTGCTGAAAACCTTTAACATCCTATATAATAAGATATAGTCCTTCTTCAGTAGCCCTGGAAAGACTAAGGGAGGACAATAGGGAATAACAGGCAGGATGCAAGAGTTAACGAATCGTAAGAGTAAGGGTTGGGTTATACTAGAATGTTTTAACTTCTTGATGTAGAAGGTAAGACGGAATGTTTTCTTAGAAATCATCAAGATATGAGACGACCAGGAAAGATCAGAAGATAGAATGACGCCAAGATATTTAATTTCCGACTTGGTCTCTATTTCAGTGCCATCTATGTTGCATATCTCTTGAGTGCTAACCAGATAGTTTGTTTAGGTTAGATTTATACCTAAAGGTGAAATTGACTGTTTGACATTTAGGGAGATTTAAGGTAAGGCCGTTTTCCTTGGACCACTGGCTTTAATGAAGGTGTGATAAGAAAGGGGTTGAAAATATAAGTAAGAGGTGGTGGTGGTGATACCATCAGTTGGTTTACTGTCAATTGACTGAGGGAGGGATAATGGCTGCAGCAATTTCTTTTGAACTCATACTCAAGGCTTACTAACTCAACTATGTACAGTAGACGAATACAAAGTCCCCAAGGAAGATTCGGTGGGATGAGATGAATCTCATCTTCGATGCTTTCTTTCTGTCCACTAAATAACCATTATCAACTAAATGTGACAAAATGGAGATGTGGGTGAATTTTATCTGTTTTTCGCCAAACCACGATGAGGGATGACCGGTAACACGTTGGCTCAGCTGTCTAGTAGTAAGCACGACATAACTATCACCACAGGACCAGGTGAGTTGATTAATACCTACAGATGTGGCAAATCATCTAGCTTATCCTTCTTCTGAGTCCCAGTCATCACTCATCGAGTAGAGAATAACAAACGCAGGTTTACGGTATAAAATGTTTTTCTTGTACTCCCGGAAAGTTTATGGGACAGAATTTCACCTGACAAGAACCAATTAAATACAGGTTTCTTTTGTGGCATCGTCGTAGCAGATTTTCTATCTGATGCTTTCATATATTTCTTAATGAAGCTATTTAGATAGCCTATCTCTGTCATGGGAATATGAATGTATTCAAATTCCCTCTGTAAGTGATCGTCCCTACATATCTTTCTTACTCTGCACATAAGACACTTAACAATATTTCTTTTATATTTAATGAGCACATAACTAAGGAAGTGTTTGTATTGTCCTGTGGATGTGCTTTTTAATATACACGCCTCTGTTGAATGACTCATCTTCTTGCCTGCTTAGCAAGACATCTGAAAAATTCAGTGTATTATCTATCCTATTGCTCTTGACAAGTAAAACTGGGCGAAAGACGAATTTTATCAAATTTCATTTATTATTATTATTGTGTCTTTTAATTCCTAGAGGAACATAGGGCTTCAGTCGTGCGTCTTCATTGAGTTCGGTTCTCTGCTAGAGTGTTCACTTGGCTCCAAGTCTGCCCACACGTTTTCATCTCCTCTTCACATGACCTCCTCCGAGTCACCCTCGCACTGACGACCAACTCGCCGCTTCCCTTTCGGGTTCCACTCGAGCGATGGCTTGTCTAGTGATGTCACTTGATGGTTTCCTCACAGTATGGCCAGCCAATCCATCTCCATTTCTTCCTGCCTATTTGTTTCACAATCGGTTCCTGCTGTGTTGGTTCGCTCCCAGAGATCCAACTCTGTTGCAGATCTTTTCTGACCGGCCATCTGATCTTGAGTATTGAGTGAAGATAACTGTTAATGAAGGTCTGTAGTTTGTTTGAGATGCTCTTTATGACGCGCAGTGCAAGTCTCTGATCCGTATGGCAAGTAGCAATGACTTCACATTGGAGTTGAAAATCCGGATCTTATTTTTGATGCTGAACAGTGCTGTTGACCTCCACACAGACTTGAGAGTAGTGAAAGCTTGTCTTGCTTTTCCGATTCTTGCTTTGATATCCTCGTCAGTTCCGCTGGCCTGTTGTTGAAACGATGCTTCCTAGGTAGGTAAAGGAGGTTGTTTCTTTCAGATTCCTCTCATTTATGCTGATTGTTGTCTGTTGTTACTGTTGCTGCTGGTGGTGTTGCCCAGGAATCTTCATCACCTCTGTTTTCTCTATGTTCACCTGAAGTCCTATCTTCTCTGGATGCTTCTTCTGCCAACTTGTTCCTTTTCGCTTGCATATCTTCCAGTTTGTGGGAAATCAGACATATATCATCGGCGAAGTCTAGATCCAGTTTTTTGTGTGAACAGAACAGAACAATTAGATTCAATACTCTATAACATGCTAAAATTTCCAAACTGAATCGACAATACTGTTTCAAACAAACTCACTGCTATTATTATTATTATATTTATTACTCTCATTTTCTACTTGGAATATTTTTGACTTTATATCGTAAGTGTGGACAAATTCCTCTGGTTAATTTTGTTCTAATTTTTAATTTTATGTATATTTTGAGTAAACCAGATGCAATATTATGACAAATGCTCAGAATTCAATTCTGTACTATAAGTGCTGTTTTTGGAATAAAGTAGATTATTATTATTATTACTATTATCATTATTACCTAATAAACAAGCTACATCTAACTTCAACTTTACTGGCCATATTATACCACTGAAAATATGTGGTAGAACTCAGGTACCTATGTTCAAAGATAAGTAGCTCGTCTTCTCTTATATTCCACTTTCAATGGCTGTATCTCACAGCCAGCCATGGCGAAGGACGGAGCGAACTACAGCTTAGTACACACGTCATTTGACCGATAGCTGGATATCACGTGTACGCCAGTGATGTCGTAGGTTGTTGAATTCCAGAAAAGCCTTCTGTTTCGTTGCTGATAAGCAGCATATTTGAGTAGAATGAAACATTTTAGTCATTACTAAGAAAAAGCTCTTAGTAATTATCTAACTGGTGTGCCTGAACTACGAAGTCTGAGGATACGTTTTCCCAGATGAAAGGGAGAATGCAAAACAGCGTCCGATGCCGGTTAGGAAGAAATGAATGCTCAAGAGGCCTAGGCGTTTATTTCGGTGATTGGGGTGTTTGTGTGTGCTTGTTTTAGGCATACGTTTTTGATGCCATGGATGGTACGCAGCATAGAGTGATAAAACATACTGTGGTATGTCAAAGAATAATGACTAATTGACTGCACGGTGTTACACAAAAACAAAGAGATGCAGTGGAATCTGAAGGCAAAATATTATTATCACAATTATTATTATTATATTATTATATTATTGCAATTCTATTGGTTGCGCAACTGGTACTCCATATGATCGTAATATAGTAGACAAAGTTTACCAGGAATTAGAAGCGAGAATCGATCTATCAAGAGTAAGTTGTTCTTCTTTTCAATTGTTGTTTTTGCGGGGATTTGTTCGGTTACAGGATTTTATCATGAGCGCCTAACGGGACTCGAACCCCGGACCACGTGGATGGTCGGCCAGCGCCATACCGATTAATCACTGACACACACTACCTTACATTATTCCTGCTCCTTTCTCTGTGCTTGTACTGATCGAAAAGAATGAATGTATCTGCACCCCTGACAATGATACGGAATAACGATTTGAATAAGTCACATAACAAGAAAGTTCAAATTCCAAGCTAATAAAAATGTTCATTACATACTAAAACCTGCACTGAAGTGATGTTGTCTTGAAGGTAGACAACAAAAGCTTTGAAATGAAAGCAATTATCTTCTCAGAGAAAACAACTAAATCAATGTCATCATCCTGAGCTAAAAATCTCCTCTATTATTTCATAACCAAACAATGGCAAATGGCAATCAACCTAGAAATACCAATCACGCCTAAATAACTTATTTCTCAGGTTATCATTGTTTGGTGATGAGTGAAACAGGTGTAGATCTTCGAGGATAAATCACTTATTCAGAGGGAAACATCAAAGGCGCAATAACACTTAACTGTTTACTCACCTGAAGACTTCTACATCTTAAATTGTAAGCTTTCCTTATTCGAATTAAACGCTGCATTAGATCAGCTGATTCCCTGGTGTTCGCATTGTTTGAAATCATTTCTTGGTATAATTTTTGATACTCACGTAACTGTTCACCCAATATCTGTAAATAATTTTCTAATAACAACATCAGAAACCAAAAGTTATTAAGCTCGAAAATTCTTACGTAACCCACAGTGAATGTATTATATAGCATAGCTTCACATTTAAAGCTTTTCGACTAATAAATGCCTAGGGTCTTTGAATCCTACCCAGAACCCCTTAGCAATAAGAATGAGTACCAATCATTAACAAACATGATTACAGTTTAGACAATGATAGTAGACTAGAGCATACATATTTGTTTGACTGCTCAAGTAACATCGGAATTAGGAAAAATGAATCAAACATTCCATTTCTGGACGTAGAATTGACAAGAAGACATGATGGAATTCCAAAAACATCTATACACAGCAAACCAACTGAAAAGTTTCCACGGTTGGATACTTGTCAGTTGAAAAAAGATCTCTAGTCATCCCAGTCGCCTACCGAATCAGAAGGATTTTCACAAGTGACTGCTTAAAAGAGCTCTTATTTTTCAGAAATATTCTGGCTCAAAACGGATACCCAACGCATGAAACCAAAGCCAAAAAGAGAAGAAGACACTTCAGGACCAGAAGAAAAAATTGTATATGAATTTGGACTTCAGGAGAAGCTTCGTGGAACTCAACTGACTAATCTATCATTCAGAGTTGCTAACAAAGTAAACGAAAATCAACTAGAAGCAGTGTGTTTCCGTCTTCTTTGTACTGCAGAAGCTCCTCACCATATGCGTCAGAAAACTGAAGCTATGCGTTCAAAATGAAACGAGTCCAACCTCTACATTTACTATGGATCTAGTTCGGTTTGTTTCCTTAGGTCTCATTGTTTTATCCCCTTCATTTTTTATTGTTTTAATTTACTTCCATGCTCATCCAATTCACGCCCATCAGTATCCGTCAAAATCTATTTTCTATTCTAATCCTGAGTAAGTTTATTTCTAAGCCCCTCATAAACTACATTCACACTCTCGAACGTTCAAATCAAATTAACAATTATTATCACTTTTAACCTTCTCCTCCGTTATTATGTGGAATTAGATAGGAATGATTGTATCTAAGTAAACTTATGCACATAAATGCGATTGCGCAGCTACCCTTTTGAGAATGAAATTGCCGAGAAGACTTCTTGTTCTTTTCTCTCTAATACTGAAGTAAAAGCAACAGTGTGTACCAGTTATAGTGAGAGATGAGGCAAAATTTCACTGATGTGCGGTATTTTGTCGTTTTGTAAAACTCAGTTCATTAGAGAAAGCTTTCTGCATGCGAGTCACACATCTATTGTGTGAGGACTAAAAGATACAGCATAGTTTCCTTGGCTACGGTAGGTAGAGAGGGATTCGAGTCGGAGAGCCACTGGTTGAAAGTCGATCATCTAAATCAGTGAACAACGTATCAACCCAGTATTTATCTGATATGTGACCATCTTCACTTATTCATTATACAACGCAACTGCCATCATCGTAATTCGAAAAGCAGAGCAAACCTATAACCAATCAAATCCATTGAGAACAACACTTGGTCACCAATGTGATGCTCACCAGCTACTGGTCATATACATGAAGTTACCTGGAATTCTAGTGCGAATTTGTAATCAGTAAGGGGAACCAAGTGAGACAACTAAACAGTTACTTGTCTGTGATATCGGTAGGTGGTTGCGTGATATATATCGCGAATTGGCAGAAGTTGGAATCCACGGGCTGACAATTGAGTCAGGCCCCAGTAGCTGAGAATGATCTACGAGCTCACCTTGTAACGCGAAGGTCCTGGGTTAGAACCCCGTGGTAGGTACGGGCTACTGAACAGTCCCAAACTAGGAAAAAATGGCTAAGATGGATATCAGGTTTGAGTAAAGTTATGCTGATCGTTATGGAGATGAGACTCATTAGTGTAAGCACTCGACACTCAGTCAGCTCGAACCCCTGGCCAACAGATTTGTATCATCACTCTTCAAAACGATAATTTTCTGGTCTTACAGCCTATATAAATGAAATATCACTTTCCAAGGATTAACTTCAGACAACATGATATTTCCAGATCAGAGAGTGACTTAGATTTTCAGACAAACACACAACTCATCCAATGACTTGAATCCATAGACTGAACGAAAGCTATATCACCAGCAACAGAAACAATATTCACATACTGTTGACGACTGAACATTCAATATCACGATTGCAACGATTGGTTGTTGCATTCCTCATTCCATGACTCAGCGCTATTTGATAATGGCTGTTCAATATTTCTATTAGCATTGCTATCTGTTATACTTATGTTAGCATTTCCTGATGAATTTTCGATAGATTTTAGTCCACTATGAATATTTTCAAAACCAAACTGTTCTTCTATAGAATGTAGCCATTCTTTTAGACATGAAATTGTCGACTTCTTATTTCGAGCAGTTAACGATGATTTCTCCATTTCGATTTGACTCGAAAAATAAAGGATAATTTATTTTTCGAGTCAAATCGAAATGGAGAAATCATCGTTAACTGCTCGAAATAAGAAGTCGACAATTTCATGTCTAAAAGAATGGCTACATTCTATAGAAGAACAGTTTGGTTTTGAAAATATTCATAGTGGACTAAAATCTATCGAAAATTCATCAGGAAATGCTAACATAAGTATAACAGATAGCAATGCTAATAGAAATATTGAACAGCCATTATCAAATAGCGCTGAGTCATGGAATGAGGAATGCAACAACCAATCGTTGCAATCGTGATATTGAATGTTCAGTCGTCAACAGTATGTGAATATTGTTTCTGTTGCTGGTGATATAGCTTTCGTTCAGTCTATGGATTCAAGTCATTGGATGAGTTGTGTGTTTGTCTGAAAATCTAAGTCACTCTCTGATCTGGAAATATCATGTTGTCTGAAGTTAATCCTTGGAAAGTGATATTTCATTTATATAGGCTGTAAGACCAGAAAATTATCGTTTTGAAGAGTGATGATACAAATCTGTTGGCCAGGGGTTCGAGCTGACTGAGTGTCGAGTGCTTACACTAATGAGTCTCATCTCCATAACGATCAGCATAACTTTACTCAAACCTGATATCCATCTTAGCCATTTTTTCCTAGTTTGGGACTGTTCAGTAGCCCGTACCTACCACGGGGTTCTAACCCAGGACCTTCGCGTTACAAGGTGAGCTCGTAGATCATTCTCAGCTACTGGGACCTGACTCAATTGTCAGCCCGTGGATTCCAACTTCTGCCAATTCGCGATATATATCACGCAACCACCTACCGATATCACAGACAAGTAACTGTTTAGTTGTCTCACTTGGTTCCCCTTACTGATTACAAATTCGCACTAGAATTCCAGGTAACTTCATGTATATGACCAGTAGCTGGTGAGCATCACATTGGTGACCAAGTGTTGTTCTCAATGGATTTGATTGGTTATAGGTTTGCTCTGCTTTTCGAATTACGATGATGGCAGTTGCGTTGTATAATGAATAAGTGAAGATGGTCACATATCAGATAAATACTGGGTTGATACGTTGTTCACTGATTTAGATGATCGACTTTCAACCAGTGGCTCTCCGACTCGAATCCCTCTCTACCTACCGTAGCCAAGGAAACTATGCTGTATCTTTTAGTCCTCACACAATAGATGTGTGACTCGCATGCAGAAAGCTTTCTCTAATGAACTGAGTTTTACAAAACGACAAAATACCGCACATCAGTGAAATTTTGCCTCATCTCTCACTATAACTGGTACACACTGTTGCTTTTACTTCAGTATTAGAGAGAAAAGAACAAGAAGTCTTCTCGGCAATTTCATTCTCAAAAGGGTAGCTGCGCAATCGCATTTATGTGCATAAGTTTACTTAGATACAATCATTCCTATCTAATTCCACATAATAACGGAGGAGAAGGTTAAAAGTGATAATAATTGTTAATTTGATTTGAACGTTCGAGAGTGTGAATGTAGTTTATGAGGGGCTTAGAAATAAACTTACTCAGGATTAGAATAGAAAATAGATTTTGACGGATACTGATGGGCGTGAATTGGATGAGCATGGAAGTAAATTAAAACAATAAAAAATGAAGGGGATAAAACAATGAGACCTAAGGAAACAAACCGAACTAGATCCATAGTAAATGTAGAGGTTGGACTCGTTTCATTTTGAACGCATAGCTTCAGTTTTCTGACGCATATGGTGAGGAGCTTCTGCAGTACAAAGAAGACGGAAACACACTGCTTCTAGTTGATTTTCGTTTACTTTGTTAGCAACTCTGAATGATAGATTAGTCAGTTGAGATGTTGTGACAGGTGCTGACGAGGTGTTCAATTGTGGCGCTTCTGATTGAATCAGTGCCTTCTCTTTCCAGCCATGCTGGGTAATGTTCTCTGAGACGTTTTGATAAGACACACATAAAACGACCTGTGTATCTAGCCCCGCACAAACAGGCTTACTGATATATGCTCGCTGAAGTGGTCATGTACATTGCTTGGAAGTAGTGGGTGGCTAAAGAATACCACTCATAATGTTGCTGCAGGAAAGGTCTTCTTTAGGCAACTCGAGATTCTCCACTTTAGGATATCTTCCACGAAGCTTCTCCTGAAGTCCAAATTCATATACAATTTTTTCTTCTGGTCCTGAAGTGTCTTCTTCTCTTTTTGGCTTTGGTTTCATGCGTTGGGTATCCGTTTTGAGCCAGAATATTTCTGAAAAATAAGAGCTCTTTTAAGCAGTCACTTGTGAAAATCCTTCTGATTCGGTAGGCGACTGGGATGACTAGAGATCTTTTTTCAACTGACAAGTATCCAACCGTGGAAACTTTTCAGTTGGTTTGCTGTGTATAGATGTTTTTGGAGTTCCATCATGTCTTCTTGTCAATTCTACGTCCAGAAATGGAATGTTTGATTCATTTTTCCTAATTCCGATGTTACTTGAGCAGTCAAACAAATATGTATGCTCTAGTCTACTATCATTGTCTAAACTGTATCATATTATCTTTCTTAATTGGATCTATCAGGTGTTTAACCTGACAAAGTTTATTTCTGAGATATTTGGTTAGTTGGTAGGTTTGTTGGTTTAAATGCCACCCCGCCTAATTCCAGCCTCGTTCAGAATCCCCTGACGTTCCTTCTTTATATGTCAGTACTACAGTGGATTTAAAATTCCATATTTCCTTCGTTATTTTCGTCATTTCCATTATTCATCTTGTTTTTTCCAATGGTTCTTCGTATATTTCTGAATAAATTCTGGTGGGTAGTGTGTTATTCCCTAGTAATATTTGCTTTATTTGTTCAACTTCCTTACTTAAATCTTCTGACTCACTAGTTAGTTAGTTAAGCTTCTGTGCTTATCATACATATAAATAGACATTTAACTAAACCTATTTTCCTTTAACGACTCTCAATGAGATGAATTAAAGTCTAAGTATTTATTTATCAATAAAGTGTGTGAGTTGATTTCCTATACATACTAGCTGTTATCTAGCCCACCTCTAAACCTCTCTATCTACACTTCAAATCAACCGTTGAATTTTATTTTCAATTGCAAAAGTTTAACAGATCAAGGATGCCGAAATAAACATATCCTAAAAATGTGTTTAGGAGAAAAGTGTGTTCTTTTTCCAGTGGATTAAAAGATTAACTAACCCTATAATAATAATAATAATAATAATAATAATAATAATAATAATAATAATAATAATAATAATAATAATAATAATAATAATAATGAAAACCTTTATGATCAAATCTCCGATTTAACTCCTTCTAGTAAAGATAATCTTGACTGGTTTAAAGTTAAACTGGTAAACATTTCTCACCAATTTCTAAATGCTAGAATACACCAGAAAAATGGTTTATCAAAAGAACACCACGCCGCACTTGAGGAATTAATTGAAAAAGACAATCTTATTATCTTTAAACCTGATAAGGGAGAAGGCGTTGTCATTATGAACAAATCGGATTATCAAAATAAAATGAATGATATCCTCAAAGATCAGTCCAAATTTCTGGTGGACAATGCTACTGATAATGTGCTGCTTGTGGAAAAGCAGATCAACCGTCAGCTTCAGATTTTACTGATGCATGGTTTTGTAGATGAAAAACTCTATAAACAACTTAAAGCAATTGGGTCACATACTCCCCAGCTTTATGGCCTTCCGAAGATCCACAAAACTGGAAACCCACTGAGACCCATCTTAGACATGTCGAGTTCTCCATACCACAAAATTGCAAAATGGATTACAGAAGTCCTTACGCCTGTAAGAGACTCATTATCAAATCATTCTTTAAAAAGTTCATTTGATCTAACAGATACGCTAGACACCTTGAACATCAAGGATAAGGTTATGTGTTCAATTGACATAGAATCTTTATTCACCAATGTTCCCCTTAATGAAACTGTTGATTTCATTTGCGATTACATCACAAGCAGTGGGATAAACTTACCTATTCCTGTAACTTACATCAGAGACATCATCTTAATGTGTACAGAAAATATTAGATTCACCTTTCAAGAAAAGGCATACAAACAAATTGATGGTGTTGCGATGGGTAGCCCTCTTGGGCCCCTGTTAGCAGATATGTTCATGTCGAAATTGGAGAGACAAATGCAAGGTATGCTTGGAGAATTTATACTGTATAAACGTTATGTAGATGATACTCTCATTATTGGTGATAATATTAAATCTATTGAAAACTTTATTACTCTATTTAATCATATTCATCCAAATATCCGAGTGACTTCCGAACGCGAATCGAATAACAAACTCGGTTTCCTCGATATTACAATGACCAGGAGAGATGATGGTACGATTCAGAGATCTATTTTTCGTAAACAAACGTGGAGTGGACAATATCTTCATTTTACCAGTTTTGTTCCTATCCAGTATAAACGTTCCCTAGTGAAATGTTTGTTCTCAAGGGCCCGAAAAATATGCACGAGTGACACAGTGATGGATGAGTTTCGACATATACATTCAGTTTTATTAGCTAATGGTTATCCGGAAAACTTTATCACTTGTCACAGTAAAGAAAGACCACATCTCGAAAAGACAGCTTCGGTACCAAAGAAAGCTATCTTTATTAACCTACCATTCAAGGGTGATCAGATTATGCAGTTGACAGCTCAAAGACTTCGGTCAGCCATCAAACGCACATTCTACGCCGCATCTCTTTTCCTCACTTGCCGAACATTTTCAATCCCTGTACCTACGATTAAAGGACGAAATTCTGTGGACTCTACTTCAAACTGTATCTACAAGTTCACCTGCAGCTGCGGTGACACCTATATAGGTAGAACCAACAGAATGTTCCAATGTCGTCGGAAAGAACATGTTCCAAAATGGCTACTAAATCACATAGAAAATCCCAATGCCAGTAATCTGAATAGAAATCCAGCATCATCCATTGCAAAACACTTATTAATGTCAGGTCACAAAATCAATATTAATGACTGTTTTACAATTATTTCACATAACTCTAATTCAAGGTTATTGAAGGTGATGGAAGCACTTTGGATTAATCACATACAGCCTAAACTGTGTGTACAAAAATCAATAGACTTCAATCTTCGCCTACCCTGGACTACTTGACCTATCTAAATATGATTGGTCATTAGTATGTACTTTTGTTTTTATTTAACTGAGTAATTGTCATGATCTTTATTTTATTATTGTTAACCATGTTAGTTGTAAAGCGGTTGTAAAGAAACTACGAAATGATATCATCTCGCGAAATTTGTCTTCTTAATGCCTTATTCAATAATAATAATAATGATAATGATAATGATAATAATAATAATAATAATATGTAATTATCCCTATTTAGAGAATAAGTATAATGCATATATAAATAAATATAGAATACGAGTTAGATGTAGCACAGGTGTCAACAATGAGATACATGTGTGTACACTACATTAATGACCATTATATAACATTCAAAACATGCATATTTTAGGCAATGTTTCTTTTAAGTGAAATCATATTTACATGTTAATACAATGCACGATTGTATAAATTGCATTTAAGTATTTCTAAAAGACAAAGGCAACAGTAATCTTAGTAGATTAGTAGCAGGTACAATCCTTAGAAGTTAGAAGAAGAAGAAGAAGAGGACAAACAACACCAACACCAATAAGACCATAAGACTAGATACATCGGCATAGAATGTATTTCAAAGCATGCGGATAAATCCATATAGATATAGATATACATTTTAAAAAACGTTACAAAGTATAAGTTAATAACACTGTTGGACATATGAAGGATACCAATTGTTGCATACAATGTATACAAATATAGATCATATTAATACTGTTAGTATAAACTGTTTAGTTGACATGCCTTCTTACCAATTAACTTGAAATGAATATCAGCCCAATTCTTCAAGAACACACTAAAATCATACCATTAGCACACGTAAGTATATATATATACATATATATATATATATATGCCAGAACAAGATGATTTTGAGCGAACAATTGTTCTGGATAACTTCTTCCTCAGATTCTACACAGTGATAAATCCGTGAATATTAGAATGCAAATAGCCAGTGAAGGCGAGTGAAAATTATATCAGGAACTGTCTGTATTGGGGTACATACATACATAAGATATATAAGTCATAGAATTACGCACACATGTTGGAAGGATTGTATTGAAGATGTAAACGAAGATCTTAAAAATACCCTTCTACAAAAAGTGGTTATCATACCAATTTTGTTAAGAAGTATATTTCCAAAAGAACTGATAAAGTTAAGCGTGATACAGTGAATAAGAAAAGGTTTTATTTAAGATTACAGTTTCTAAGTTGATATACTAAGCCGTAGGTTGATCAGGTCAATTGAGAGAACTTTCAATGCTTCAGAAGTACACATCGGTTTCTTAACCACACTGGCATCGACACGGTGCACCAAAGATAAATTACCAAACATGGACACATCAGTGTGCGTATACAAATTCAACCGCTCATGTGGAGTTAGTTATATAGGTCAAACTCAGAGGAATTTATCTTTGCGCTCCACTGAACATGTTTCTGTTTCGCCTGGAAAAAGTGTGACTAAATAAATAGTCTCATCTAGTGGATTGTGAACACCATATCAAAATATATGACCCTAAAGGCATACGATTACGTCTCTTAGATACACCGAAAGCTATGGAGATTAAGAAGAAGAAACCTGGCTTATATATATGTGCAAAAAAGCACATTCATCCTCTTTTGCTTACCCTGGCCTACTGTAAGGTCAGCAGAGACGTAATCATGTCACATATTCACATCGTATTGTGCCTTTCTTATTCCTTTTCACCTAGTTCACTTCACTCCATTATTATCCCTATTATGTGTGGACCTTATTATGTCTCTAGTATTTTATTACAATTCACAATTTAACCTATTTATTTTATTCCATATTAATTTGTTTATTAGATATATCACACACAGGGTGAAACAGTATTACTGTTTACTGGATGACAAGGTTTCGGACACAATTTATTACTGTTCATAATCATATCAGTTATAATCACACAACTTCGAAACTTGAGTTTCATACTTTTCTTTTTACTCGCCTACTTGTCATAGTTGGGGTAGAAGAATTTTCCACATATCCGGTTGGACAGATGTTGAATCATTCCTATTACACGTATTTGCAGTTGATTTGATAGTGGTATTTAGTGGTCAGAAATACAGAGAGCAGAGTACCATTCTATGGTCACTACTGGAAAATCGGTTACCAACACAGTTGGAGACTGGGATTGTGTCATGACAAAACACAAGGTCCAACATGTTGTCACCGCGGGTAGGTGTCTCTACGTGTTGTTCCTATCCATAACAATCGATAGTGGCAAGTAATTCGTCGAAGCGCTGGGGACCGGAACCACTTAATCAGTTGATTTCTCGAAGATTGAAGTCCCCTGCAATTATTTTGTAATTAGTACTAAACGGGGAGGCGTGTGCAAACGATTTAGCTAATAACGTATCAGTTTCTTTGGTTGAGCATGGTGGGCGATAAACACAGCCTATGAGAAGTTTGTACTAATCTCCATGTAGGACGACCCAGAGTGAACCATGTACCTCGTTCAGTATTTCATCTTCCACCTTACTGACTACGAATGAGTTATGTATATATGAGATATCCTCCACCACCCTTGCAATCTCTATTTGCACGGTGTACGGTGTAATCATCTATACATATATGCACACCAAGTATAGAGAATGAGCACCATGATTCAGTTTTCAGAGCTACAGTAGGCTGGGCGATTAATAATAATATCTTTAGTTCAGTTATCTTATTGATTCAGAAGCGTGCATTAATTAGCAATATTGTGAATAAGTCACGGGATACTACAAACTGCCTTAACATATCACCATAACCTAATTGTATTTGTGCGTCAGCAACGGAAGAGTTTATGAATGATAAGGGGGTCGGACTGGGGGTCCATACATCGGGGTTAGAGTGCAGTGAGGTGATCCTACGTACCATGGGTCGTACCAGTGATTCGGGACACCTGGAAAATTTACCATGTGTTCCTGGATATGAGGATAGTAGATGTTGGGCCTGGGTTGACGGTTAAAAGGCATAGCATCAGAAGGTCTATCCATCCATGTGCTATCCGTCATATCGGTATACACCCTCGTGTTGTTTTCATAACTAGAAGAATATTGTGGGGTAAGGTGCTTCGGTTGCAAGACTTTGGGAGTTTTGGTGCCTAAGTTTCTATAAGGTGGAGTACCCTGAAAACCACCAAATATACTTGTGTTTAGAGAGGATTTCTTCGTATTAAGTGTGGGTTTGTTGATACTCTTACTCTCAGCAAGCTTATTGAATACAAAGTATTCTTCCCCATCATTAGTCTCAACCCGGCAAAACTTGTTCATCGTGGTGAGGTAACTACGTCTGGGTGTAAATTTCTTAGAACAACTTGCAGCAGTTCTAGCTATTTCAACATCTTTCGGTGAGACTTTATTTACATGGGTACTGGTATCTTAATCATTTCCTAATTCCATTGGCAAGCGTAGTTGTTGTGTAGTTTGCTGAATGCTACTGCCAGTACTAGGTAACTGTTGCTGTACACGATCCACTTTTGGTAAATTCAAACCAGAGGTGACCAGATTATTACTACGCATTACTCTCCGCTGACACGGTGTTCCATCCTGAGCTATGGTTAGTGATTTATAACTGATGTTCAGCCTTCAGTGATCCTTGCATTTTGTAAACTTGCTAGCATCAAGGGAATTACTGAAATTAAAAATGATGGGACAATTAGACTAGTTAGACTTTTTACGAAGTCTTTTGCAATCACATGGAATACTAGCCATGCCGCAGCCATCGAGGATTTTGTTTTTTATGGCATTCAGAGGCACTGAATCTGGGATGTTGTAAACTATTTCCCAGTGAGAAGAGGTTATACGCTCCATCACCTCCGCAGCCAAGCAGTCGATCAGATTTTCAGCACATCAAGAAATATAGAAATATTGTCTTCGCATTAACAAAAAACCCAAGTATGTTCTGGATGGATTAGAAATACTTGGGAAAAAATAAACCTTGAAGTCATTTCCCTCATATAACAATAAAATGCATCTTATTATAATACATTCTCACTTTATGTACATGAGGGACTCCAGTTAACAGGCGTCATCAACATGTTAATAATGTACACATGAAGTAAACATGTTCAAAATTTTTAATTGACACAAGATATATATATATAAGGGAAGGTAATGGAAAAATGACAGTAAGCACACTTTGCACAGGTTAAAACAATTTATATGATATAATCCTAGACAACATTATTATTATTAATCGAATTTGTCGAAAATGTGCGTAACAACTGAGTGTTGCGTTCCACCAATATTATGGTAAGGTAAGTCTTCAATTAATCTGCCTGTAAATTTCCGTGTCAAAATACAAAGATTACCGCTTTAACTTATATTTTAGACCAATAAGAAGCCAACTAGCCAACAACCAATCAAAATCTGCCTAAATCTATTTTCGATATGGTGGGCTACTCACAAAATTATAAAAATGGATCATAAAAAGTCTGTTAGTTTACCGTAAACGATTTTTTAAGCAATACAATCTGCAAGAGACTCACCACATCAGTTAGTATCCAGTGAAACCTGCAGAGAAGTATTAATGATTCAGCAACCGATGGATTTTTGTTTCATTTTGGTATGGAACCAGTATAACTGCGAATCCATACAAAATGTTGAAAGAGGCGTGCATGAACAGAATATTACCATCGAATGAGTCAGCGGGATCTGAAATGCAGCTTTCAGCATATTTCCGTTATTTCGTAGATATCTAGGTTTACTGGCGCTGTATAGGCAGTGATTTGGATTTGTCATCATGATCGTCATATGGATGAATATTCTAACATGTACTACAACTTGTTTGCCATTCGGATTCAGTTGATTATATCTCGTGTAGAGTTGGATTACTCTACGGTTCTGACATATTCCGCAAAGTGTCGCTGTGATGATGGGAAGTATGCATATGCTTTAATTACATTGCTTTGTTGGCTCCTACCTCCACTGAGTATATACAACGGGAACTGTGGATTTATGTATTTCCTCGCCACTGTGGATAAAACGTCGCCGCATTCTTTTCGGAAAGGAGACGAGTTGGTGGATTATACATATGTCCAAGAAAATCATATCCTTCCATGTGATGTTGTAGTGAGTTTCAACCTTCTTTTCTCATATTTCATTCGTACGTCTGTTTAGTTTCACTGTTTGTATCTGGTGGACATAATTCGATCGACTCTTATTTGTATGGGTGTTGTTGTCCTGACTGCTGCTTCTTTGTCTGAAATTATAAATAGAGGCAAAACAAACATTAGCTGTAGTCTACAAGTTCATACATTAAATGGGCCTATGATTTCTAAAGCTCTTTCATAGGAATTAGCACTGGTATTGCTTGCAAACTCACTAAGTGTGTCATCAAGTGCCTTTTCAAAGGAGGCCAATGAGCCTGCTAGTCCGTCTGTCTGTCTGTATTCGACATAGAACTTTGCACCGATGTGCGGCAGTTCAAGTCGCCACACTCCCTCTTTGTAGCACACAAAACAAGAGAAGAAAGTAGAAGAAATGCATAATAGAGCCAGTAAACAGAGGCGTGAGACAAAAGAATAGTAATAACGAAGAACGATATAGTTTCATTTGCAATCATGTCACAAGGAGTGGACGCATCTGCGCCATTGAGAACGATTTTAGGCCATATCACTAATTGTTGCCAGCCATTGGTTTTTACCGTCCCGAGGACCCCAACCAAGAAGCCACTCGACACCTTCCTACGTGGCTGACTTAAACTAACTGCTGTGGATTTCATTGACTGCTGTCATCTTTTAGTTTTCCAGCCTGACCCTATGTCAGCTAACATCGCCCATCGAGGAAGCCGATGACTAGGCATACGTAACACATGTCCTAACCATCTCAGTCGATGTAGCTTCACAGGCATGTCAATTGATTTCCCCTCCTTACCTAGCACTAGACGTGTAGAGGGCTGCTTACAGAACTCAATAACATGATAAATATGCGAATAAAAATGCAAGTCAATGAGATGATAGTGTAACAACATATTATCAAAAATGCAGTAATAAGTAATGTTAATAAAAAGGTTACTTGGATATCTTGTTTAAGTCCTCTGCTACAAATTATTAATATAATCCACAGAAGTGTTCACGGTTGGAATTGTGTCTACTGGTAGGAGTTGTGAGCCGGTTGTAGAGTTGTCTTCCGATAAGGACAATAGATTCCTGCAATAAATCCAAAGTATACAACACGGTATGAGTTGAGCAAGTAGACAGGAACGGCCAGTGAGAAGGCGAAACCACCTACAGTATATATTGTAGTAGAACAACACAAACAATTATACAGGTCAAGAACGCATGGTTGAGCGCTTCGAAAAAGAGAGTGGCATTTTTTACGTTGTGAAGTAACTTCTGCTTTTGTTGTGTAAATCGCACCAGAAGCTTTTTGGTTTACTTTAACTGGTTTAATTAGTTAAAGTAGTGTCTATTTTTGTGCACTTTTGTGACTTTTTGTGTTTTTATATCTCTGTATTTAGGTATATATATATATATATATATATATATATATATATACATATTGGTGTGTAACTTAAGCAGCTTATACTGACATGAATCCCACAAATAGTTGTGGACGACCGGACTGCCACTTTCCGGTGGAGGATGGGATGCAGTGTGATAACTGCAACCTATGGTTCCATAAAGTTTGCACTGGCTTATCATCATCAGCCTGTAGGAGAAGCAGCAAGCCGTCATCTCCATGGATGTGCAAATTTTGTGCAAACCCGTTGGATGTCCTCATCCAAGAGGCCGTAGGACTTCTCATGTCGAAGAAGTTACCAAAAACCTCTGATGAGGGGAAAAATGCAACATCTAGTACAGATGTTATAAACGAGGATTCTGACCTTAGTCATAAAACTAAGGCAGAACCACATCCCCTAGCTTCGAAAGAAGCAACAGAGGTGAAGTGTGCCCAGCAGTCTGCAATAGCACGTAAAAAGCCCCGAAAACCTAGGAAGGCAAACAGTGCCAACATTGTAAGACAGCAGGGTGATACCACAGCGATGAAGCGTTGCGTGTCTGGTGAACGCATAGCTTCCAACTGCGGCGAGAGTAAAGTGGAACCATCTGATTCCACCTGGCTAGTGCCGAAGAGTAGGAAGCTCAAGAATCACAGGAAAGAGAAAACTACTGTGGTTAGTGATAAGGTCTCAACGGCCGTAAACACTGACAAGATTAAACCTTCGGACTCAAATTACAGTATAGTAATTTGGAATTTGGAGGAATCGAAGAAGGTAGATCCAGCTGCTCGACATGCTGACGATCTCGAAATAGTTAGCTCCATCATCCGTGAAATACTTCCGGAAAAAACGAATGGTGTTCACATAAGGAAAGTCATCAGAATCGGTAAACGAATCGCCGATGCAACGGAAAGTTCCCCACGACTGCTGAAGGTGGTGCTGGGGAACGAGATGAAGAAAACTATTATCCTCAACAACGCATTCAAGATAAAGAATAAAAAAATGAGAATTAGGTCAGACTGGCCTTTGGAAGATAGAATTAGGAGAAGAGAAGCTGTGGCTGAACTAAAGGCCCGTTTAGAAAAAGGTGAAAAAGACATCAAACTATTGGGTTTTCGGGTAGTGAGGTCTCGGAAACCTATGTTACCCAGACCTCTGTTCATAAGTCGAGTGAACACATAGGTCTCTCAGTATGCTACACGAACGCTTGTAGTCTTAGGAATAAGCTTCCCGAACTACGGGTGTTGACTGAGGAACTACAGCCGGATGTGATTGCTATCACCGAAACATGGTTGTTAATGGGTATAGACTTAACTCCACTCATACTTGGGTACATCTGCATTAATTAGAGCAGACAGAGTAAGTAGCCGGAAAGGTGGGGGGGTCGCTCTATACATTCGAGATGACATAGGAATTAGGTCGGCGTTGTCGGAAGCTCATGACAGTGGCACCTGTGAAGCCGCAGGTTGTGTCATTAACTTGAACAAAGGCACTGTAACGATAGGGGTTATTTATAGAAGTCCTACCAGACAAGCTGACGACTTCGTACTAAATCACCTCAGGACGTGGAGTAGAAAGAATAGGTGTCTAATAGTAGGTGATTTTAATGCCCCGCATATTATTTGGGAGGAATTAACATCAGCTACTTTGTACAATTGTTTCAATAGGGAACTAATACTGGCAGTACTTGAATGCGCACTTGTGCAGCATATGGATGCACCAACAAGATACTATCCTGAACATGATCCGTCCACTCTAGACTTGGTGCTAACACACCAGAAGGAGGATGTTGGTAGCGTTGGGTACCTGGCGCCGCTAGGCAGTAGTGACCACATAGTTATTACTCTTATGTTCAGGATTCAGGCCGTCATACCTAGGTCAACAGCCGCTCGCCCAAACGTTTGGAAAGCGAATATACCTGCAATCCGAAATGCAGCAACCCTAGCTAACTGGTCTGTTAACACACACCAGACTGTCGAGGAGGCTTGGATGGGATTTAGGAATACACTAGAGTGCGTCACTGCACCCTTTGTACCCTGGTCTACGCCTCGAAAATTATCTCATAAACCACCTTGGATTAGTAATGAAATAAGGAGGTTACTAAGAAAACGAAAGAACTTCTGGGACCGGTTTGCTGTGACTGGAAGGGATGAGTTTCGGGTAGAATACCGCAAAGTTCGAAACCTTTGCAAGTATGAGATTGACAAAAGTCGTATAGAGTATGAGAGACAGTTAGTACTGGATTGTGTGCATTATCCAAAAAGACTGTTCTCGTATATCAAACGTAGGACTAAAACTAGTAGTGGCATACCGTCCCACATTAGCAGCACTGGAGAGGCTGCAGAATCAGACGAAACAAAAGCTGAGGTGCTCTCCGAATATTTCTGTGATTTTTCGTCTAATCGTACCACCCAGGGGTGTAGCGAGGTAACTGGTGTAGCCCCTAAAATGCCCCCAATTGTGGTAGATGATGCAATGGTTCTGAAACTACTGTCTAAGTTGAAGCCAGGTAAATCACCTGGACCAGACGGACTTCACCCTAGATTGCTAAGCTCCTTGGCGGATATAATATACACTCCACTTACGGAGATTTTTCAGATGTCTCTGACCCAGGCTAGGTTACCCAGAGACTGGAAAGATGCTTTTATAAGCCCCATCTTCAAAGATGGGAATAGACAGTTAGTATCTAACTACCGGCCTGTAAGTCTGACCTGCATTATAGCAAAGGTGTTAGAAAAACTCATAAGGGACCAGCTCTTAGCTCATACGGAAAAACATGGCTTACTGGCAGTGGAACAGCATGGATTCCGACCAGGACGATCCTGCTTGACAAACTTACTGTTAGCTAGGGAAGATTGGGTCGAGGCCAGGGATAAAAACCATCTACTGGACGTTGTATTTATCGATCTTAGTAAAGCATTCCATAAGGTATCCCACTTAGGTCTTCTTAGTAAACTTAAACATTTTGGATTAGACCAACGCTTATGCGAGTGGTTTAGTGACTACCTGATGGATAGGAGACAGAAGGTAAGGGTTAATGGTGTACTGTCAGGGTGGAAAACAGTACTAAGTGGAGTACCTCAGGGAACGGTACTTGGCCCCCTGCTATTCTTATTATACGTAAATGAAGTGCCAAAAATTCTTACCTCATCTTCCTTACTATTTGCGGACGATATTAAGATATGGGAAACCGTAAATAGTAGCGATGATAGGTTGGTACTACAAAACGATCTAGACAAATTAACCGAATGGGCTAACCTTTGGAGTCTGGAAATTAATTCCAAGAAAAGCGCGGTAATGCACCTAGGTCAGAAGTCTTACACGTCGTACTCCATGGGGGACACAGGACTCCCAGATGTTAGGAAACAAAAGGACTTAGGAATTATTGTTAGCCATGACTTAAAAACAACGGCGAACTGTAATCGAGCCGCAGCTAAGGCTTTTCGAATGCTATGGGCACTTCGAAGATCTTTCAAACGATTAGACGAGGGTATGTTCCGAGTACTCTATGCAACATATGTCAGGCCTCATCTAGAGTACTGCATACAAGCGGCGAGTCCATGCTTCAAAAAGGAGGCACATACCCTGGAAAGAGTACAGAGGGTAGGCATCTCACACCTTCCTTATGATAAGAGGATGGAGCATTTAGATCTCTTCCCATTATCATATCGAAGGAGGAGAGGCGACTTAATTTTGGCTTACCGTATATTCAAGGGTGATTTAGGGATTGACCTTTCAAACCTTTTCTCTCCCTCTAGAATACATTTACGGGGTCACCAGAAGAAGGTGCTCAAACCAAGGTCGAATAAAATACGTTTGGAGTTTAGATTCTCTCACAGAGTGGTCAACGACTGGAACTCCTTACCTGTTTCAGTAGTAACAGCTCCATCGGTGAACGCTTTCAAAGAGAAACAGTATCTCTGCAGAGATATATATCGCGAGGATTAACATAGGCAACAAGAGCCTTCCATCCTCATAATCTGAATCTGTGCAAAGAAGCAGAACACAACTTGAGGAATAGCACTTCATAATTGCCACTGAGTTGCACCAGCAGAAGTCCAAAAAATTTATACATGTATATACAAAGAGATAGGCTTTAACAGTTCAGCGTCCACCGTTTTTCGAACTGACGCCCCCTTTCAAATTCGAACCTCTACAATATTGTATTTCGAAAGGTATTCAGAAATCACATATATTTAAACATGAGTCGTTGTAAACAAAAATTATGTACAATAGTTTACAGTTTATAATTTATTTACGATAGTGGGCTATATGCCTGTGTTAATCCTTTCGATTTGTTGCACACAGGGGGTCCAATCTAGCCTTGAATGAATCAACGGACATCAGGCCATCTGTTCTGAAACAGTGCGCCGAAGCTCTCTGTAGGCCTTTATGCGACTTGTTCCAACACTCCATGGAATCGGGGAAACTGGCAAAGGAATGGAAAAGAAGCATCCTTTCTCCGATCTTCAAGGGTGGGGATAGGCAAAATCCCACCAGTTATAGACCAGTAGCTCTACTCCCAGTGGTATCGAAAGTACTGGAAAGTATTATTGATGATCACATCAGGGAATATCTGGATAGGTCTAAAATACTCCATGAAGCCCAACACGGTTTCAGGAAAGGAAGATCCTGCGTCACTAACTTATTATCAGCTTGGGACGATTGGACATCATGCTGGGATATGAATGTTCCTGTCCATGTGATCTTTCTAGACTTTGAGAAGGCATTTGACACTGTTCACCATGACCTTCTCCTACACAAAATAAGCCAGGTAGGTCTAGGTAAACCACTTCTGTCATGGTTGAAGGACTACCTAACTGAAAGGCAATTTTGCACCAAGGTCAATCGAGTCCGATCATCTTGGCACAGCTCGTCATCAGGAGTGTCGCAGGGTTCTATCCTGGGACCACTGATGTTCTGGATTTTTAACAATGATTTACCATGCCGTCTAAACTGCCCGACTCTTCTATACGCTGATGACGTAAAGATATGGAGGGCGGTAAAGTGTCCGGAGGACTCAGATAGGCTGCAGGCAGATCTAAGGCTTCTGGAAGACTGGGCGGTAACCAGTGGAATGACTTTCAACCTGAAAAAGTGCAAAGTAGTGAAGTTACGCACCTGTAGACTGCAGAATGCAAGTTACACCCTGTGCAATGAAAGCTTGTCCTGCTCAACGTCGGAACGTGACTTAGGTCTAGTTCTAACGGAGAAAATGGACACAAGCGTGAATTACACGGGGGATGTAGCGAGGGCATATGCGGTCATACACTTTACACATAGACAATTAGGTGCACTCACTCCTGAGCTCTTTCTAAGGTTGTATAAAACATACGTCAGACCGCATCTTGAAGTGCATAATATCATTGCACCCCCACTGCTTAAAAGAGACGCCAACCTCTTGGAAAGAGCCCAACGACGGGCAACAAAAGGAGTGGTTGGTCTCCGAAATAAACCATATGACGAAAGGCTGAAGAAATTAGGCCTATTCACACTCAGTTACCGTCGCCTGAGGGGGGATTTAATTACTGCCTACAAAATAACAAATGATCAGAATCACCCGAACAAAGGTGTTCTGCCATTGAGTAGGTATAGGCTCCCTCGTGGAAATCCCAGAAGGATAGCTCATCAGAGGGCAAGGACCCGGGTGCGCTCCCACTTCTTTTCCCTGCGGGTTTGCCGTCCCTGGAATTCCTTACCGGCAGATGTAGCTATGGCACCATCTGTGGACGCCTTTAAGCGAAGGCTGGACAACCTTGCAGTGACACAAGGACTGTATCCAAATGGCCTATCCCCTTAAAATCGCATATACCATTCAAAGGTAGACAATTAAACTGGTCGTTTTACTTCTTCACATTCCCTTCAGTCTTACTCTCCTGACAGCTTTAACTACACTTATTATTATTATTATCATTATTATTACTGGTATATATATATATATGTATACCGGTTGACTGACTGTTGTTACGTTTTCTTATTTTTTCTCTGTCTGTTAGTCTGAATATCTTTACTAATTATATCTATTATTATTATTATCTCTTTTCCATTGACGACGATACCGAAAGACTAACTGGTGAAAGGATCAACTCCATTCACAGTAGTAACAGTCTTAACACGATTCATAATTAATCCCAGCACTACTCCTGTTGGAGTCAACCAAAGCTACGACAGTCGAGTGGCGGGACGAGCTACACAGACGTTTACCAAAGATCAGGAACCTCTACCTTACAATCAAGAGGCGAGCGCAAAGAAATCAAATTGGTTTATACTAGCTCGTAAAAACGATATTGGATATTGGAACGGATGGAGCTGATACGACGTGTTCCGGTAGGGAGTTCCAATGGTTCACAATTCGATGCGAAAAACGGATCTCCAGACGAAGACGATTCGACCGTGGTTTTTGAACCTTGAGGTGATGTCCTCACAATTGGTTGGTGCTAGAAGTAAGAAATAAATTAGATCAATTAGCTCCAAAATCATTTCTTAGGAGACGGTATGCCAGCATTAGGTCACCCCTAAGTCGTCTGTATGACAGTGGAAATAAACCCAGTCGACTTGACCTCTCCTCATATGAGAGGGTTGAGAAACCCTTTATTAGCTTAGTTCCTACTCTTTGCACCCTTTCTAATAAGTCTATTTCGTATTTGAAACACTGGCTCGCTGCCTGGATACAATATTGCAAATGAGGTCTGAAATAAGTCGGATATAATATACGAAATATATCAGCGTCAAAGTTCGCAAAAGCCTTGCGTATGGCCCATAATATTCGAAAACCCTTAGTGGCTGCAGCTCTACAGTTTGTTGCTGTTTTCAAGTCATGCTGCACAACCACTCCCAAGTCCATGTACTCAGTGACCACTGGGAGAGTAATGCCATTCATTGAGTAATTGTGCACGTGACTACGAGATACATGCATAACTACACTCTTGCTTAAGTTGATCTCCAAGGCCCAGTGCTTACACCAATCACTCAACAAGTTTAAATCTTCCTGCAAAGCAAGTTGATCACTGTCATCGTGTAAAGCCCTCCATATCTTGATGTCATCAGCAAACAGTAAGCAGGATGACTTAACTACCGATGGAATCTCATTAACATAAATCAGGAAAAGAAGTGGGCCTAGAATTGTACCCTGAGGAACGACACTCTTAAGCGATTGCCACGTTGATAAAACCCCGTTAACTCGTACTCTTTGTCTTCTGTCCTTTAGAAAGTCTTGAATCCAGTCGGCAACCACTTTATTGATTCCCAGACTACCTAACATTACTAGAAGACCTGAATGAGAAACCCTGTCAAACGCCTTGCTAAGGTCGATGAATATGGCATCCACCGGTATATTAGCAGCAGCTGAGCTTGCCCGACTTTCTCTGGCCAAAAGAAGGTTGGTCAAGCAAGAATGACCTGCTCTAGAACCATGCTGTTCCACAGCGAAAAGTTTGTTCCCTTCAATGAGCTGAATGACAGCATCACGAATTATTCTTTCTAGCAGTTTAACAACAATACTGGTCAAACTAACAGGACGATAGTTCTGAACTAAGTTTCTAGATCCGGTTTTGAAGACCGGACTAATGATGGCATCTTTTCAGTCTCTTGGACATTTAGACTGGTCCAGAGACATATTGAAGATTACCGACAATGGCTCGGATATGTTTTCAGCCAATGCTGTTAATATGCGTGGGTGGAGTTCATCAGGGCCACTGGACTTACCAGGATTGAGCCTTAGAAGCCACTTTAGGACAGTATCCTTTCCAATGTATAAGGGTGCCATTTTCAAGTTACCTTCTGGAAAAGTTACAAAGCCGGTATCAATATTATCAGAGAATACTTGACTAAAGTGCTTGGACAAAGCCTCAGCCTTAGTCAAGTTATCCTCAGCCATGTTTGTCTGGTCATCTTCAAGCATAAGAGGTGGGATAGCATCACGCTTACGTGTTCTTCTCTTGATATATGAGAAGAGTCTTTTTGGGCAGCCTGATGAACTTTTAACTAACTGGATTCCGTAAGCTACCCTTGACTGGCGAATCAAAGTTTTACACTGGTTTCTGGTTTCACAGTATTTCAGCCGGAACTGCTGAAGCCCAGTAGAAACAAAGAGATTCCAGAACCTTTTTCTCCGTCTTAGGAGTGTTATAGCTTGCCTATTTATCCGTGGTGGCCGATTTGTTGGCCTTTTAGGAACCCTCCAGGGAATGAAATCAGTGGTAACCCTCTCAAGTGTATTCTTAAATCTATTCCATTCATCTTCAATGGGTGAGACCATATTGACTGGCCAGTCGGCAGTTGAAGCACGCTCCTTTATAGCGACTACGTCAGCATGCCAAACACTAGGTCGGGATTTGGGTTGAAAACTGACTAAATTGCCAGCCCTTGAGTTAAAATATAACACCCCATGATCACTGTTTGCTAGAGGTGAATGAATAACTAGACCATCCACGTCGTCGTTGTCATGAGTAAGCACTAAGTCCAGCAAGGAAGGTCCTTCGGTAGAATCGAATCTTGTACTACCTAAGACATGTTGTGTCAGGGCATTTTCCATGGTAGTCAAGAATAACCGGCTGTCAAACTTATTAGCGGATCCTGGAGATGTGACAGCTACCCAGTCTATAAGAGGTGCATTAAAATCACCTAGAAAAAGACAGCTACTGTGTTTACTCCATTGTTTGAGGTGATCGAAAATAAAGTCATCACACTGACAATAGAGACTTCTTTACAGAACTCCAATGAGTAGAGTGCCAGTTGCAAAGCTTACTTCACAGCTAATTACCTCACTTGTCCCACTGTCATGCGCTTCTGATTTCACGGAGCGAACATGTAGGGAGTGTTGATGTACAGAGCAACCCTGCCACCTCTACGACCCTTAACCCTGTCGCTGCGCAAGCAACTAAATCCGCATAGATCAGGTGTCTCATCTAATCCAGAAACCAGCCATGTTTCAGTAATGGACACAATACCTGGGCTAATGTCTTCCACCAATACACCTAGCTCGTGAAATTTGTTCCCGATACTACGTATATTAGTGTACACTACCTTCAGGCTTCCTATGCGGTCTGACTTATCCACACAGGTCTTGGAAGCATACATTTCCATAGCCTGACTATTTGAAAACCTACCGGTTAAAGTTAGTCTCACCATTTTTACGTCTTGTTTCTAGCTGGGACAAAACTTCTTTTCGTTTAAGTCTGTCCTCAAGAGACAAATCAGGTCTGACTGAAATTCCTGACCTGGCAAGGTTGTGTACATTAGCCAGTAGATGATTCCGTTCATCAGGAGAAGCTAAGACTACTTTAAGCAACCTACGCTGATTAGAACATTCATCATCTCTTTTGCCTATTCTAATCAGCTTTTTAATCGATACTCCAGGGAAATTCGCTGGGAGCATCTTCCTTATAATACTACTCACTAATTTTAGGTCATGATCGCTCGTTTTTTCTTGTGAATAAATAGAGCTTGAGGTAATTGCTGCGTATAACTTTCGTGTGTACGGCATCGATTCTTATTCTTGATTTATATCCAAATTTGGTAATAATTCAAAATAAGTGATGCACTTGTATTCTTTTGTCAGCATTTTCATCGTAACATCATAAATGAATTGCACTCAATGTGGACTAATAATAATGACAGTTTATATTTTCCTATAAACGGGTGTTTTCAAGGAATTCAAGCTATATTTGCAGACACAATCAGTTATGTTGTAAGTTACAGTCGTGAAGTATTATAAATCAACACTTTTTTATTGGTATAAAAGTATATTTCACAACTGTAATCCAGGTTGCGTCGTTGGTGAGCGTAATGCGTAATCCACGATTGAACTGTAAGATATGGGACCAATAATGTTTGCAGATCATATGTCATTGTAAATGGTCAAATATCCACATTCTTCATTCTCATTCAAAAAGTCAAATTGAAGATGTTCGCTGGAGATTATACATACACTTGATAAATGTTAATATCAGTAGTATAAAACAGCCTTTTCACTTATATACAACCATTTCTGTGCAAAGTTGGAAAAATCTGGTAGATTGTCAGTGAGTGCAACACAACAGGAAATACAGAAGTATTGTCTTCGCATTAACAAAAAGAACCGGGTCTTTGGTGGATGGATTATAAGTGCCTGGGAAGAAAATAAAGCTTGAAGTCAATTTTCATACATAACTTTGCTGTGTGCAGAATCCTTGAATTATAGTTCATTGATGTGTTATTTTGAAATCAGTGATATGTTTATCTCATTTGATCTGCAATGTCATTGTTGAGAGTAAATACATAAGCTTCAGCCGCATTAATTAATGGATTTCTACTGCTCGTGGGTATTTTCTTAGCGTGAGGAAGGTTTATGACAGCTACTGTGTTTACTCCATTGTATGAGGTGATCTAAAATAAAATCATCACACTGACAATGTCTTTAATTTCAACAACTAACAAAAAGTGTACAATCATATTGTTGAGTAGTCCACAGACGCCTAACCTCAATATTGCTCACCTTGTTATACCACTTCACACGGGAGATAGAAGACAGGCAACTATGATCGAAGACAGCTAATCTTTCCATGTCTTCCACTCTCAATGACCGGGTCTCACAGCCATAAAGGAGGACGGAGCGGACTGCTGAGCAGTACATCCGCTGTTTAGTCGATAGCCGGATGTCACGTCTACGCCAGAGACGGCGTAAACTGGCATATGCGAAATTAGCCCTCTGTATCCGTACTGAGGTTTCGTCAGAGATCAACCTGTTGGCGCTGGCTGATGGTACTTCCCAAATAAGTGAAGCGGTCAACGTGCTCTACCACTTCACTCCCTATTTCTAAACTATGTGCCGGTGTAGTTCAGTCCTGTAGCATCGTCTTACATTTGGCGGGAGCGAATCGCACACCAAGGATTCGTAGATTGCAGCTCAAGGTGTTCGAAAGACTCTGCATTTTGTCAGCGTCCTCGCCTAGAAGGACTATATATACATTTATTTTTATTTATTCCTGTTTATGCAGGAACATACCAATTGTACAGGCATGGATAAGTTATTATATAAATTACAGTTTGTTTGTTCAATCTAACATTAGAGTCAGTCAGAACAGTCTGCAAAATAGTCTGTCTGTGTAACACATAAAGAGATATAGAAATATTGTCTTCTCATTAACAAAAAACCCAAACATAAGATGAATGTGATACAAATATCTGGGACAAATAAAGCTTGAAGTCAATTCTCCTATAAAACTTTGTTGTGAACAGCATCCGTGAGATAAAGTTTATTGGTGTATTATTTTGATTCAATAATGTACTTATTCCATTTTTGTCAGCAGTCTTATCGTAGTTTTATAATAGGAAAGAAATTTGATCTTTGATACGAAAGTTAGATAAGGTAATGTTAGATTGTTTTACTGCATCAAATGGGGTCAAATCTAGAACTATCCATTTGCGCCATTTGCGTCAGCATGGCATGTAAGGCCTGGTAAGTAAGCGGTTTTCTAGTGTTTAAACTGTATGTTTATCTAATTTCAGGTTGGCCACGTAGCGTACAGGGATTGGTCGCCCAAGACGACGCAACGGATGACCAATAGGAGGACTCTTCCCCTCTCCCCTAATTGTATTATGATTGGTTGTAAATAAACTCCTTGACCTTGAGTCTTCGTTCTTACTAGCACGTGGCACTTGTGTGATCACCCTGCTAACGTGCGCTTTGCTCTCTGTTTCAGATCATTGCTTGACGATTGGCCCTACATAAATGGCGAGCCTGCCAACGAAAAAACTCTCTTCTTCTAAGTCTCGACTCACTGAGGCTTCCAAGACCACTTCTCCTGTCCAGGAGACAGCATCGAACGAGCTTGTTGATCAACTAGTTAAAGAAGTCAAGGTGACATGTCATGCATGATCTGGATTTTAGGAATCCATGTTGGTTTGGACTTAGTATATTGCAGCTGAGCATATGTTTGAGGATATCATCTTTAACTATTCTTTCAATGATTCTAGATACTATGGGTGTAATATTGATTGGCCTATAGTTGTTGACTTCAGTTTTTGATCCGGATTTGTGTTTAGGTACTTAAATGTCGTTTTCCATTTATCTGGATAGGTTTGGCTTTCTAGGGACATTGTAAAAATCTTAAGTAATAAAACGGAAATGTCAGAACCACCGTGTTTATAAAGATACGATGGTATACCGTCAAAACCGGCACTAGTAGAGCTTTTAAGAGTATTAACGGCTTGGTTAATATTAGAATAAGTGAAATGAACTGTAGTGATTTGTTTCAGCGTTGAAGATGAAGGGAGTTCTATTGTAGATTGTAAACCGAGAAGTGGACTTGTAGGCTTAAGGTAGTTAGCTGCAAACGTCTCATTAAACAGTTCACACATGTCTGCATGGTTGCTGTATAGTTTGCCCTTGTTTATAAGGAGAGAAATTTTATGGCTTTGGCGATTCATTCGTTTCTTTAGTATTTCTGTGAGAGCACCTACTCTGGTGGTGCTGGCTAGTGCCGTGCATTCTTCATTTCTCATACACAAGTTATGAGCTTGCGAGATGGAGCTAAGAGTACTAAGTATTGACCCTAGTGTACTAAAGTCGTGTCGCCTGAAGTAACTTGTTGACAGTCTTTTCAGTTTCCTACGATCCTTTGGCTTTATGAATGTCTTTCTATGTGGGGAAAACTTTAGTGTTTGAAATGGGATGACAGCATCTAAGCATGTGTTGTAGTCATAGTAAAAGATGTCTAGAGCTTTCGAGAGGCTATCAGTATAGAAGTACTCACTCCATTCTGAGGATCTTAGCATTGATTTTACTAGAGTCCAGTCTGCCTTACTGTAGTTCCTGTAAGTTATTTGTTGTGAAGTAGGGGTATGGGCTGCATTTCTACTTGACGGAAGTGGCAGTGCACACAGCACTGTTTTGTGGTCACTCCCTGGAAACTCAGAACCTATTAGGGTAGAAAGGGGACTTATATTGTGGCAGAAGATTAAGTCTAGTACGTTGTGACAGCCTGTTTCCAGCCAAGTATATCCAGTCTGCCTAAGAACTTATCAAATTTAGTTGGGCATATTCTGACTTGATGAGATAATTCCCTGGTGGTAACAAGTCAATCCCTGAGTCATTGAAGTGGGTTAGGGTTAAGTCCATTAGTACATCTGTGATGAAATTAAATAGAAATGGGGACGGGCTTAAAGCAATGCAATACTTCAACTACAGTTTGCAAAACAATCTCAGAGCTTATCATCAAAAAGGAGGGAGGGTGGCGCATGCTGATCAGCAGATATGGTAGTGGTCACAAATGTGAATCGCTCCGATCTGTAGGACAGCGACGTGCATCTTTTTACAGCTCGAAAATTAAACATTAGTCTGGACCCTCAACAGAAAGTAATAATAAGGGTTGAATATATCAAAATTATAAATAAAAAAGTGCTTTTGCTCCTACCATCTGCATGCCTACAAACGTCTCAGAAAGAGAGAAGAAGAAGGATTTCTACAGACAACTGTGTGTACCCCATTACGTCCAGCTGCATACCAACATTGTAGTGCTGCAACATCCCACTGGATGTGCAGAATGTGTTGCTCCCCAAAGATGACTTTAATAAGGGAGACTCATGAAATACTGTCTAAAGCCATGGAACTTCCTGATGATTGTGTGGCTAGTAAGAGTGACACGGACTGCCCGTCTGAAGGTGACGCAGTAAGTGCCATCATGAATGTTATCACACCGGCGGTTACTATCCCAGTTACCCCGGAAGTAAAACCTACTAGGCGTTCGAAGCGTCTTAGTAAGCGAAAAGGGAACAAAACGGAAGCTGTAAACAGCATCTCAGCACCAGAGAACACTGTAAGCGAAGTTCACCATGAAGGTGGTGCAGACACTGATCTTGATTGTACCATCAAAAACTGCAGCAGCCCTGAGAAGCAACTGCAGGCAGATGATAAGTGGGTAACGAAAATAAGCAATCGGAAGAAATGTAGTAATACTGATGGTAGGCAAACGTCTGTCACCTGTAGCCAGGCTGCATCAATAGTGGTGAGAAAAGACGTGGCCATTGATAAACACGACAAGCTCTCCTTAGATTCTAACATAATTTTTGGAAATTTAGAAGAATCCAAAGAATCTGATCCCGTGAAACGGCACGACCACGACCTTAAATTAGTGAGTAGTATTATAAGGAAGATGCTCCCAGCGAATTTCCCTGGAGTATCGATTAAAAAGCTGATTAGAATAGGCAAAAGAGATGATGAATGTTCTAATCAGCGTAGGTTGCTTAAAGTAGTCTTAGCTTCTCCTGATGAACGGAATCATCTACTGGCTAATGTACACAACCTCGCCAGGTCAGGAATTTCAGTCAGACCTGATTTGTCTCTTGAAGACAGACTTAAACGAAAAGAAGTTTTGTCCCAGCTAGAAACAAGACGTAAAAATGGTGAGACTAACTTTAACCGGTAGGTTTTCAAATAGTCAGGCTATGGAAATGTATGCTTCCAAGACCTGTGTGGATAAGTCAGACCGCATAGGAAGCCTGAAGGTAGTGTACACTAATATACGTAGTATCGGGAACAAATTTCACGAGCTAGGTGTATTGGTGGAAGACATTAGCCCAGGTATTGTGTCCATTACTGAAACATGGCTGGTTTCTGGATTAGATGAGACACCTGATCTATGCGGATTTAGTTGCTTGCGCAGCGACAGGGTTAAGGGTCGTAGAGGTGGCAGGGTTGCTCTGTACATCAACACTCCCTACATGTTCGCTCCGTGAAATCTGAAGCGCATGACAGTGGGACAAGTGAGGTAATTAGCTGTGAAGTAAGCTTTGCAACTGGCACTCCACTCATTGGAGTTCTGTAAAGAAGTCTCTATTGTCAGTGTGATGACTTTATTTTCGATCACCTCAAACAATGGAGTAAACACAGTAGCTGTCTTTTTCTAGGTGATTTTAATGCACCTCTTATAGACTGGGTAGCTGTCACATCTCCAGGATCCGCTAATAAGTTTGACAGCCGGTTATTCTTGACTACCATGGAAAATGCCCTGACACAACATGTCTTAGGTAGTACAAGATTCGATTCTACCGAAGGACCTTCCTTGCTGGACTTAGTGCTTACTCATGACAACGACGACGTGGATGGTCTAGTTATTCATTCAACTCTAGCAAACAGTGATCATGGGGTGTTATATTTTAACTCAAGGGCTGGCAATTTAGTCAGTTTTCAACCCAAATCCCGACCTAGTGTTTGGCATGCTGACGTAGTCGCTATAAAGGAGCGTGCTTCAACTGCCGACTGGCCAGTCAATATGGTCTCACCCATTGAAGATGAATGGAATAGATTTAAGAATACACTTGAGAGGGTTACCACTGATTTCATTCCCTGGAGGGTTCCTAAAAGGCCAACAAATCGGCCACCACGGATAAATAGGCAAGCTATAACACTCCTAAGACGGAGAAAAAGGTTCTGGAATCTCTTTGTTTCTACTGGGCTTCAGCAGTTCCGGCTGAAATACTGTGAAACCAGAAACCAGTGTAAAACTTTGATTCGCCAGTCAAGGGTAGCTTACGGAATCCAGTTAGTTAAAAGTTCATCAGGCTGCCCAAAAAGACTCTTCTCATATATCAAGAGAAGAACACGTAAGCGTGATGCTATCCCACCTCTTATGCTTGAAGATGACCAGACAAACATGGCTGAGGATAACTTGACTAAGGCTGAGGCTTTGTCCAAGCACTTTAGTCAAGTATTCTCTGATAATATTAATACCGGCTTTGTAACTTTTCCAGAAGGTAACGTAAAAATGGCACCCTTATACATTGGAAAGGATACTGTCCTAAAGTGGCTTCTAAGGCTCAATCCTGGTAAGTCCAGTGGCCCTGATGAACTCCACCCACGCATATTAACAGCATTGGCTGAAAACATATCCGAGCCATTGTCGGTAATCTTCAATATGTCTCTGGACCAGTCTAAATGTCCAAGAGACTGAAAAGATGCCATCATTAGTCCGGTCTTCAAAACCGGATCTAGAAACTTAGTTCAGAACTATCGTCCTGTTAGTTTGACCAGTATTGTTGTTAAACTGCTAGAAAGAATAATTCGTGATGCTGTCATTCAGCTCATTGAAGGGAACAAACTTTTCGCTGTGGAACAGCATGGTTCTAGAGCAGGTCATTCTTGCTTGACCAACCTTCTTTTGGCCAGAGAAAGTCGGGCAAGCTCAGCTGCTGCTAATATACCGGTGGATGCCATATTCATCGACCTTAGCAAGGCGTTTGACAGGGTTTCTCATTCAGGTCTTCTAGTAATGTTAGGCAGTCTGGGAATCAATAAAGTGGTTGCCGACTGGATTCAAGACTTTCTAAAGGACAGAAGACAAAGAGTACGAGTTAACGGGGTTTTATCAACGTGGCAATCGCTTAAGAGTGTCGTTCCTCAGGGTACAATTCTAGGCCCACTTCTTTTCCTGATTTATGTTAATGAGATTCCATCGGTAGTTAAGTCATCCTGCTTACTGTTTGCTGATGACATCAAGATATGGAGGGCTTTACACGATGACAGTGATCAACTTGCTTTGCAGGAAGATTTAAACTTGTTGAGTGATTGGTGTAAGCACTGGGCCTTGGAGATCAACTTAAGCAAGAGTGTAGTTATGCATGTATCTCGTAGTCACGTGCACAATTACTCAATGAATGGCATTACTCTCCCAGTGGTCACTGAGTACATGGACTTGGGAGTGGTTGTGCAGCATGACTTGAAAACAGCAACAAACTGTAGAGCTGCAGCCACTAAGGGTTTTCGAATATTATGGGCCATACGCAAGGCTTTTGCGAACTTTGACGCTGATATATTTCGTATATTATATCCGACTTATTTCAGACCTCATTTGCAATATTGTATCCAGGCAGCGAGCCAGTGTTTCAAATACGAAATAGACTTATTAGAAAGGGTGCAAAGAGTAGGAACTAAGCTAATAAAGGGTTTCTCAACCCTCTCATATGAGGAGAGGTCAAGTCGACTGGGTTTATTTCCACTGTCATACAGACGACTTAGGGGTGACCTAATGCTGGCATACCGTCTCCTAAGAAATGATTTTGGAGCTAATTGATCTAATTTATTTCTTACTTCTAGCACCAACCAATTGTGAGGACATCACCTCAAGGTTCAAAAACCACGGTCGAATCGTCTGCGTCTGGAGATCCGTTTTTCGCATCGAATTGTGAACCATTGGAACTCCCTACCGGAACACGTCGTATCAGCTCCATCGTTGATTCATTCAAGGCTAGATTGGACCCCCTGTGTGCAACAAATCGAAAGGATTAACACAGGCATATAGCGCACTATCGTAAATAAATTATAAACTTTAAACTATTTTATTTTTAGAAGAGTCAGCAGCTGGGGTTAAATGGAGTTAAATGAGTGGAAATTTATTGTGGATGTGCCTTGCACAGTTTTTCAGGCGATGAAAGTGATAGGTTTGCAGAATGGTGTAGTCCATTGCAATCTGGTGCAATTTTCGGCGTAAGTATTTTATGTGTGTATTCCGATCGAGGTTTTTACGAAACGATTATGGATATTTTTGTTGAGGCTTGCTTAATAAATGATTGAATCAACTAAACATGCCCACTTCATGTGTACTTTATTATCATATTAATGATGTCTGTCAACTGGAGTCCCTCATGTGCATAAAGTGAGAATATATTATTATTATTATATACATTTCACTGTTATATGAGGGAATTGACCTGAAGCTTTGTTTATTTTCCTAAGTATTTGTAATCCATTCAACGCATACTTTGGTTTTTTGTTAATGCGAAGTAAATATCTCTATATTTGATAGTGTCGAAAATTCCCATATTATGAATTAAAAGTCAATCTGAACGAAGAATATTCTTTTCAATAATTTCTCTTCAGGTTCTTACAATTATAAAATATAATATTTGTTGTCGTTACAATAAGGCCAGTTATGCGGCAGATACATTTTTAACGTAGAATAACAGATTAGTTATGGGGTGTCAAAATAAATATTCGTATTTGTGTGACAAACGTGCTAGGCTCAATTCGATTAAAAAATAATGTAAAACGGGAGACAATGGTGATTAATCATAATAGATTTGTAGATTGGGGGTAGGAAAATTGACAAGTCAGTTCAAGGTTATAAAAGGGTGTCAGGTGAGTGGCTAGTACAAAGTGGTCTGTGTTAAACAGGAGATAGTAAGACTGCATTGGGAGGTTCATAATGAAATAACGAATATGTGAAATGAAACAGGTGGGGGCATATATTGAGAAAAGAGATTATATCACTAATAATAATTGTAAGAACCTGAAGAGAAATTATTGAAAAGAATATTCTTCGTTCAGATTGACTTTTAATCTCTATATTTCTTGATGTGGTTCATTGAATCACTAGTTATCAGATTTTTCCCACAAACTAAAGACAAACGACAGCAACTATGTAGTTTGAATAACAGTTATCCAGGCCTACACAGTTGGTGTGTCCTACATAGGTAGGAATAAATAAGAACCCTATTATATTATCAATACTGACTATGCTTACTAATCGTATGTGTAATTTATCGGATTGATGATGCCTGTAAACTGGCGTCCCTCATGTACCAAAATGAAAATATATTATTATTAACTAAAAATCAGCGTAGAACAGCATTAGTGCAACGATTATTATATTAGATAAATATGACAATCCTTGCTGATCCTGGTAATGTGTCAAGTGAACAGATCTATTTAAGCACGTGGGTCGAAGTGGAAAGAAGCAATATCACGAATTTACAGCGTGTGGCAAAACGTGTCAAGACTGTTTTCGGAGGAATATTTATCTAGTAGATAGGTGAATAGCCTTATTAGGATGCTGGTTTTGACTTTACTTGGCAAGTTCTATATCTGACTCTACTTATCTGTGAATAATTTGGAAGGAAACTTTGTTCGACAGAGAATATGACTCAGAGAAGATCCGTTGCTGCGTAATTAATGTGCTGAAAAAGTAAAGTAAAGGTTGTTATTTAGAAGGTTGCTATTCCTTTGAGAATTTCAGATTGGAGAATAAGGTTAATTCGTTGACGCCTGAAGCAAAGTTGTTCGATCTTATGTATTGTGCATTGGTATTTGTATGCGACTTTAGGACTTCTTCACGGGGTTGTAATTGTAAATTTCATTCGAACACTTTCAATCTTTAGTCTGTCCTTAACAGGGGTACTATCTAAGATAAATGGACAGTATCACAATAGGAGCATGTGCGTTTTATACAACAGCATCTTGGATTCTCGGTTTTGACAGTTATGAGATATAAATCCAAGTAATCTTCTGGCGTTAGAAACTTGGTTGGTGACATAGTGAGAGAATTTAAAATCAGCCGATCAATAGAGCCCGATGTCTGGTAACGAAGCAAAAAATAGTGATCGGCCTGTCGTATATGAGCATGCATCCTTAGAGCATCCTCAACTTTCAAGTCTTCCACGCAACTTTCTAAGAAAATTTCAGGTAACAAAAGTACCTGAGTTCTGAAACAGTGATAATTTTAATTCTTATAAGGCTGGCAGAGGGAGCGTTCATAAACGCCATTGGCCTTCTACAATATTGCAGAACGGCAATGGGTGACTGTGGTAGTTGTTTCGACAGGATAGCCGGTCAGTAATTTGCGATTCACATTTCGCCTTATATTTTGTTATAGTTGACATTTACGCGACATGTTAAACGTTTGCGTGACATTTTAGCGTGGGTAGTTATAATAATATTTTATTTCTGGAACAGAAACCAGCCATTTTTACAGGCATGAACATATGTACACTAATTAGAACTTATAGAATATATATATGATCTGTTAATCTAGAAATAGATTGAATACTGGTAAATTTGAGAGAAATATTTAAAAAGAAATGTACAAATAAGGCAATAGGTAATTTTCGAGATATGCTTTCAACTGAATAATTCATGATATATAGCATCAAATCAAAACTGCAATTGAAAAATAATACGGTATGTCAGTTTCACGCGGGAATCATAAACGAATACGTTAATTGTGGAAGGTAAGTAGCATTTCTGTACAGGTGCTGACGTGAAATATAAGGGATGCGGAATGAACAATAATTGTAAGTAAATGATTCATAGGGTGTTTGAAAGTCCATAAAACTTCCAATTCACCGGTAAGTACACCATAATTGTGACATTTCCAGTTGTATATGAGACCAACTTTGAACTTGTCAGCACATTTCATGATAGAGGTGGTTCCGTTATTCACCAGGTGGGGTAGCAATATTCCGAATTAGTTGAGGATAGCGGCACTGTTTCAGTGCCTTCGTTTAAGGCAGTACCTTTGAAAAGAGAAGAAGACACAAGAAAAATCATAGTGGGTCGAACTCGAAAGAAGGTGTCAGTTCGAAACCCAGTGGTCGCTGAACAGTTATAGTCCAGGCCTTTTGCTGTACATAACTTTGGCTTCTTATTCTAGTGAGACGGTTGTTTTGACCTGAGTCTGAGTTCTGCTCTTCACATTTCACTCCAGAGTGCTTGACATATATTTGTCTGTGCTGTTTGATTACGGTTGTGTATGACGTATTTTTGTGGTGAAACTCGCACAAGTATTTCTCTAATTCCATGCCTGTAACAAATAACCCTTTCACTAATTAGTAATGTTTAATCATATGAGAAAGCCGCGAAGTCAGTCACCTGTTAACCTATTAACATATCTGCTTGCTACAACAAGCAAGACACCTCCCGCAAAAATGCCAGTGAGTCGCACAGCACTCCGATACGCCACAAGTGTCAAGCTGCCATATCACTACCATCGACTGTGTCTGGCACAGATGGCAAAAGCATGCTGACAACTAGTAGTAGTATCACTTCTGCGAACTCAGCACCTGCTCCTGACGTAGATCTCTTCACTATACCTTATATACGTGTCACAAAACTCCAGATGCCAAGTCAGGCTTCAACACTTACTTCAGAAATAGAATGACTAGAACTGTCTGTAGAAGAGCTGAAGATGTGGGCGATTAAGTGTAGTGAGACTACGAATGCAGGATGTTCGGAAAATTTAGCCAGCATATTTGATTTATCAGTATGGATTTGTGACATAAGATCCCAGGTCTGTGAGCTTACACCTCTGAGCACCCTGACCATAAACATGAACCCTGGTGAGCTCGACAAAGAATAGGTAACCAAGATAGACAACCTCACAAACTTCAACACAACAGAGGTCATCAAAAGACTGAATACATAACTGAGTGTAAGCGTCTAAAATAAATCAGGTAATGAGGGGTTACAAAAGGTTCAAGGCATCTTACTTGGGGCGGTGAAAATGCCCAACTTTCAAACAAAGTGCCACGGAGTGAAGAAGAGTCATCACGACCACAGCTGCCTGCCTCATACGCCCTCAGTACGAAACACAGACAAGGCCTAAGAAATTCATCAACTCACAACGTATCCTAATACAGGATACCAGCTACAAAGAAATAAAAGTTGTAGCAGATAAGATAGTGATGGAAAAGCGCGCCTACAATCACCTCACCAAACCTAATATTAAGAGCAGCATGACACTGCAAGTCATAGAGATAGATTAACCCACGACCAACATTGTAGACCTCATAGTCTCCCCGCTCTCAGGCCTCACAAAGCTAGGTACACAGAACACGACGCCAGTCGAAAGGCTAATGGATTTTCCTTCCCTTAAATTAGCTCCTCCACCCTTTGCTTTGGATTCAGCTATATCTTCGGATAACCCGAGGACAGAAATCAATGCCCATCATAGGTCAACAACATCTCATAACCATAACGTGGGAGTTAAAGGGGAACTTGGTAAAACAACTTGCCAAAATATACCATTCAAACAAAAATTTCACTACACTCACAAAAATTTGCAAGAAGAAAGGAAACAAAAAAGCAAATAATAATAATTTATATTTTCATATAAACATAAATTTACATGAAAATGCATGCCATTTTCACAGGCACGATCAAGTATGATATAACGTCAAATAGTAGATTGTCTACAAGTTAGTAATGTTTGAACAGCTAAATATTTGATATATATATATAAATACACTCTTTGTCTGACCCATGTCGTATTATTATTGAATTAAACAGTAGTCCTCCGGGTTGCGCAGGAAAATCGACGTCGTTTCGTTTTCAACCCGTAGTTGTAGGCATACGATAACCAACCAATATTGAGGTAAGTACAACGTTTACAAGGGATAGTAAGCTGTTTTGGAAAAGTAAAGATGTTAAGGTGAATCATTAAAGTGTAATGAAATAGGTAAATGCAATGTATCATTAATATATGCATTCATAAAGGAAATACAATGGGAGACTATAATCCCTAGGCTGACAATGTTCATTTGCGATGTATAATGCTACCCTATAGGTTTTACTATCATGTTGTCCACTTTTGGTTTAATACAATTATCCACAAGCCGGTTGTTTTTGTTTCATACCTTTTTGTGTATTTGGTTCACAACCGTACCCTATAGAGAATAGGAATAAAATAAGTCGAATCAAATTCATAAAGAGCTATAAAATGTTAGGTTTAGTGGAATATAATGAGCAAGTGAAGACGTTATTAGAAAATGTATGAGATGAGACATTGTTAAGTGATATTCGAAGATACGACAAAGGAAAGCATGTCAATTCATAAGATTCCCCATAAATCTGTGCAGAGCCCACGTGGTCGCATCTCAGCAATAGGCTGACCGAATGATATATGTTTAAAGGTAGAAGCATGATCTGTCCAGGCGATCATTATTATCTTATTCAAGATAAAGATTCAAGCCCTCATAGAAATCTCGAGCCATCAAATTGCATATTACTGTTCCTGCAGAATGGGGCGACTCACCTTAGTGTCCACCACCATATCTACTGATCAGCATGCGCCACCCTCCCTCCTTTTATGATGTTAGGCTCTGATTGTTATGGCTACAGCAAATATATTGCTTGATTCCAGACAGGTTTGTACCTCACATTCCATTTGCCTAGCTTTCTTAGTGAGTGCTTCCAATAGATCTCCACATACAGATTTATGAACATATTATATATGTGTGCATGCGTCCTAATGAACAGATTAGTTTATAAGACGTTAAACCCTTAAAGAGTAAAAAGAATAAGTTTTATGAATAGTGGAGCAAGATTCATCAGAACACCATAGTTAGAGTTCAATGTAGGTAGTATGAACTGAAGGTAAGGTCGGTTGGCAGGACTTATTGTACTAAATTATCATGACAGTCTTTTATATAGTAAACATTTGACATTGCAAAGTAACCAGTCTACACATATTATAAAACGATATTAACACAGAACCAATAAAATTTTAACATTTGGTTAACAATACCGCAGTGTGTGTATCCTGAAGAAGGGTAGTTAGTCTTACAGGGAGCCGTAAAGTAAATCAAACTATATATGATAAGAGTGTAATCAATATTATAATTCGTAACAGCTTTCATGACAAGTGCTTCCCATTAGGTCACATGGCACAATAATACCAGAGGACATTGTTAGCAGTATTATCATCATACTCGTGAACAAGTGGGTTACTACAAAAGACTAAGAAATTAGGTTTCCCTTTAAGAGTTATGAAGTATAAAAATAGCTAATATTAGAGCAACTAAGTAATATTCTATTTAGCAGAGTGATATGAGTAGTGGAACAATTAGTGATAAAATTATGTATAATGATCCTGAAGAAAACAGCCGGCTAACAGAGCTAAATTTTCATGACCGATTTTCATACCGTGCGCATTAGATATTGCAAAGTAACCCTTCAACTTATATAATGTTAAAAATACTGCGAAATATTATAAAGATTTTACGTTTTAGGAAGGTGTATGAGAAAAGGTGGTTATTGGCTGAGTAAAGTCATTCAGACACAACAAATAGCATTGTATTATTAACTGTATATACACATGTAAAATAATAAAAGATGTGGTTGCTAATATAATTGTTTCTAGAAGTACTTGTATTAACATAACTTACTGAAGACTATACAGAAAGGAAACTCAGTAAATTAGTTAAACGTTCGCTGCGTAAGTAGTAGAGTCGAGTTATATGTAACTGACTGAGCTGAAGACTGGACCGGCTTTTACAACCACGGGAATAGTAGAAAAATAAGAGACTCTCCAAAGACCAGCACATACTCGCATCATATGCCAAGTCACACTAATGCCCATACTAATAACTTGCATAGTAACATCATAATGCACAATGGTACAAGTGGCAACACTCAGGGCTCGGTTCCCAAACACTACGGGTCTTGAAAGTATGAGACACAAACTTTGACGGAATATATGGCATAGGTCTGCTAGCAATTAAACCACAGTGCAGCAATATATATAATGAAACCCATGTAAAGATACATAGAATCTCTCCAAACATTAGGCATCACTAAGAAACAGTGATGTTTTATCCGCCACATCCCTGTCAGCGCTGACCAAACAGCTGGTGGGGATGTTAACCCTTCTGAATCCGTACCACTAATGTCGGCTCCGAATCGGGAAGAAAACAGATATATGCCGGTGCACACGGAATTAATAATCACATCCAATGCCTGTACAGGCATAGGCCAAATATGAACTCCTACTCAAGCCTAGAACTACCTCAACCTATAGTAAATCCAATAATAGAACTCATCATTCACCAAAAGACGGTAGTAACCCGATAGATGTGTGTGAACATGGTGCTGACACTAATTGTTTTACAGGGTTGTTATGCCACGAGAGACTAGTGGATGCAGAACCACACTTGAGCCTGATTAACGAACTTAAATACTTCAAACATTTCTTCAACTCTTAACCTTATCCCTATTAATGCTAGATCTATCCTAAACAAACTACCGATGCTCAGGGAACACGCATTGGTAAATAAACACCCTTAATGATTATTAAATAAATAAATAAATAAATAAATTTATTCTCATAGTACAGTACATGAGGGACGCCAGTTTACAGGCATCATCAAATTGTTACAGAAATAGAACCATATAATTCAATCACAATTTACAGGCAGTAGCAAGATATGCTTTACATGTTCGCTGGAGATTATACATACACTTGATAAATGTTAATTCCAGTAGTATAAAACAGCCTTTTCACTTATATACAATCATTTCTGTGCAAAGTTGGAAAAATCTGCTAGATTGTCAGTGAGTGCAACACAACAGGAAATACAGGAGTATTGTCTTCGCATTAACAAAAAAACCAGGTCTTTGGTGGATGGATTATAAGTGCCTGGGAAAAAAATAAAGCTTGAAGTAAATATTCATACATAACTTTGTTGTGTGCAGAGTCCTCGAATTATAGTTCATGGATGTGTTATTTTGGAATCAGTGATGTGTTTGTCTCATTTGATCTGCAATGTCATTGTTGGGAGTAAGTACATAAGCTTCGGACGCATTAATTAATGGATTTCTACTGCTTGTGGGTATTTTCTTAGCGTGAGGAAGGTTTATGAAATTCAGCTGTTCCGACAGGAGTTGAGAATATTAACTGCTCAGCAACATTATGGATATAAGTTCATCACATTATCTAAGGAAAGGTGGGTTGCAGTTGGTGAGGGATATATGGTGCCCAACGAGCGTTCATCTGTCCATGTGATGTTGTGGTGAGTTATACCTTTTTCATGTTGTCGGTTTATGTCCATTTTATTCCACTTGTTGTGTTGGGTAGTAGTTTTACAAACGAGATTTCTTGTCTGTTTGAGGATACGTATCTTAACCGTTAATGTTTTATCTAGAATTATAAATATAGGCAAAAAACAACAGGTGTAGTATTTAAGCTTATACATTAAATGGACCAATAATTTCGGAGGCTCTCAGATAGGAACTAGAACTAATATCGTTTGCAAACTCTTGTAGTTTGTCATTAAGCACCTTTTTGAAGGAGGCCAATGTACTTGCTTGACGCATTTCCATTGGCAGTTTATTCCATATCTGTGCATACCTAATCAAGTAAAACTTTTGCCTGGTGGCTGTTTTACATTGTTCGATAGCTACTGTACCCTTAGTGTGTCTTAGTTTGTAGCCATTGTCATCTGAAAGTCGAGTGCCATTGGTAGAGGTAAAAACTAAGTGGTTTAGAAGCTTATAGTAAAGTGTCAAGTTTAGTCTCAGGCGTCTTAGCCATAGTGTTTCTAGTCCTAGGGTATCACATCTAGTGGAGTAGTTCGCACAGTTATCGGTTCCAAGTAATTTTAACGTGAAGTACCTCTGCACTCCCTCGACTTTCAATTTGTCCTCTATGCGTATGCTACTATACATGAATGAACAGTAATCAAATAAAGGACGCACACAAACCTTGTACAACAGAATTCTAGACTCATTTCTGTAGAAGTTCCTGAGTAGAAAGCCGATAAGTCTGCGTGACTTTGACACTTGTTTGGAGATATGTTCAGAAAATGATAAGTTATGTGAATATTTCAGCCCTAGGTCCAGTACAGATTCCAGTCGTTGAAGTGCATGGCCTTGAATTGTCAGGTCAAGTTCTAAATTGTTGCAACCTATGCAGAGCCAGCCACATTTTTCGACATTAAATTGGAGTTGCCAGGTGTCACACCATCTATCCATTTTTTCTAATTCTTGCTGTATGGCGTTTACTGTTATTCCAAGATCTGTGTTCTTGCATTTATACGTCACTTTTAAGTCATCTGCATATAGTATTGGTTTACCTACACTAAAGCATTCACAGATACTGTTTATATATATTATGAATAAGAGTGGGCCTAATACACTTCCTTGGATTACACCACTACTTACTGGTTTAGGCCTTGAGATTATCGAGCCAACTTTCGTTGTCTGACTTCGGCCACACAGAAATGATTTTATCCAGCTTAGGAGAGGATCACATATCCCTAGTGAGCATAACCTGCTGACTAGCAGATTATGGGGAACTCTGTCGAAGGCTTTTGTTATATCGAAATATAGTACAATTACTAGTTCTCTGTTGTCCCTACTTCGTGTAACTTCGTTGAAAAAGTCTATGTGACAGGTCACACATGATCTTTTTTTAAGAAATCCGTGTTGTGATGGATTGATAAGTTCATGTTCTAGTAAGTTGTCTGACACTTGGTCTTTAACCACTTTCTCCATTATTCGGGATATTACCGGTGTTATATTGATAGGTCTATAGTTGCATACACTGGTTTTGGCCCCTGCTTTGTGCTTAGGTAATATGTATGTGGTTTTCCACACTTCAGGATAAGTTCCAGTTTCCAACGAGAGAGTAAATATTCTAAGTAACAAGACTACCATTTCCGTGCTACCATTTTTGTACATGACAGATGGTATGTCATCTGTTCCAGTACTACCATTAGACTTCAAAGTCTTAATCGCTGAGTCTATATTTTGTATATTAAAGTCTATTTCGCCTAATTTGTGGTTACTTTTGCAGGTCATTTGGAAATTTTGGGTCAGGTGCACTCTGGCGTCATTGCAAAACCACTCATTGAGGAGTTCACTTATAACCTGGGGATCATTGTATATTATACCCTTATGTTCCAAGCTGCTTACAGTATTGTCTTTACTGCTTTTTAGACGTTTCTGCAATATCCTACAAAGTTCCTGAGTTTTGGAGTTGCCCACAAGCGCTTTATTTTCTTCAAGTTGTGACCTCATTTTGTGTTTCTCTTCAAGCCGTTTAAGAGTTTCATGTATTTGGTTTAACGCATTAAATTCCTTAAATACATGGTATTTCCTTTTCAATTTCTTTAGTTTTAGTCGCGTTTTGCGGTCTATAAATGGAGTTGGTGTCTTTAGAGCAGATTTTAGGGGCGCGATTGTGTCTCTTGCTGAGCCAATTGTTTTGTAGAAAATATCAAGTGATACTTCTAAGTTATTGTTGATGAAGTATTCTTCCCAGTCAGAACTTCTCAGCAGATCTGATAGGAATTCCCAATCGGCATTCTTATAGTCCCTATATTGATAGTAATAATAATAATAATAATAATTTTATTTCTGGAACAGAAACCAGCCATTTTTACAGGCATGAACAAATGTACACAAATTAGAACTCATAGAATATATATGATTTGTTAATCTAGAAATAGATTGAATACTGGTAAATTTGAGAGAAATATTTAAAAAGAAATGTACAAATAAGGCAATAGGTAATTTTCGAGATATGCTTTCAACTGAATAATTCATGAGATATAGCATCAAATCAAAACTGCAATTGAAAAAAAAATACGGTATGTCAATTTCACGCGGGAATTATAAACGATTACGTTAATTGTGGAAGGTAAGTAGCATTTCTGTACAGGTGCTGACGTGAAATATAAGAGATGCGGAATGAACAGTAATTGTAATTAAATGATTCATAGTGTTTGAAAGTCCATAAAACTTCCAATTCACCGGTAAGTACACCATAATTGTGACATTTCCAGTTGTATATGAGACCAACTTTGAACTTGTCAGCAGATTTCATGATAGAGGTGGTTCCGTTATTCACCAGGTGGGCTAGCAATATTCCGAGGATAGCGGCAATGTTTCAGTGCCTTCGTTTAAGGCAGTACCTTTGAAAAGAGAAGAAGACACAAGGAAACCGACAGAGAGGTGCAGAAGTATATAATAGGTGTTAATAATTCAAAACATATGTAAAAAAAACATGGGGCTCATCATTCTTTTTGTTTTTTTTTTCATTTAAAAAATACTATTTCCCCCTGAGATTTTCTAGTGATGGGATTCTAGTCTTTCTTGCGAAAAGAAAAAAAGTTTAAGTGAAAAGATGATAATTTTACCTACTTATATAGGTTAAATAGGAGTTAAACACAAAAGTCAAAGTGCGTGAACTATGTAGAAGAAAAGCGAGGGCTTAATAATAACTACTGTTTTTCTGAAGTATACATTTAGGTGTCCTTCTGAAGTAGGGGACTCATACCATGTACTTGCATTCGAGGAGTTTGTTATTTAAACTTCAGCTTTAGGCAAATTTTCAACTTCTGTTGTCTTTTTTTTTAAATTTTATTTATTCTCTTATTCTGCAGAAGCCATTCGAACTCAGGAGCCTTAGAAATAGAGTGCTGTCCCACAGATAAGGGTGGTTCTCATATGTCCCCACCATCATATCCGCTGACTAGCAATCACCGGGGAATTTTTAGGTGTGTGTTTAGTCGTTAGTCGGAGGGGTAGCGTGCAGTACAATATGTTGTGATCACTGTTATCAAGTTTATTTCCTACCTCTATCGAGATGGGCTGTATTTCATGACAAAGGATTAAGTCAAGAGTGTTTTCATTTCTTGTAGGGAGGCGTACGCACTGCTTCCATCCGCCTACGTCTATAGCTTGTAGTAACTCGTCATGGATTCTAGGTCCTGTACAGGTATCCCAGTTTACTCCAGGTAAGTTGAAATCGCCACAGACTACTTTGTAGTCAAAGTCCAGCGTAGCTGCATGCTCTAGTATTTCTCCAATAGTTATATCAGTCATTTGAGGGCTATTAGGGGGTCTGTATATACATCCCACGAGAGTTTTATTTTCGTTTGTGTGGATGCTTATCCACTTAGATTCAGGGAGTTTGTCAGTAGTTGGGTTATTGAAAGTATTGGAGTTAGTGGATTTAGAGGCATATATTAAGCAGCCGCCTCCTCTTTTGTCAACTCTATCGTTCCTATAGATGTCGTAGTTGTCTATTACTAGCTTTGAGTCAGGTATATCAGTAGTAAGCCAGGTTTCAGTCACCATTATTAGTGTTGGCCGTTCTATGTATGCCAGGCAGCGAAGCGATGTTATTTTGTTAAGGAGAGATCTAGCATTCAGGAGCATAATCGTTAGTAAACCAGAGTTATTGGGGGAGAGGTTAACATGGTTACTTGTTACTATTCCTACGTTATGTTTGGAGGGGCTCTGAGGTGAGACAGAGTCAGTGTGTGTACTATTTCCTGGATGAATTGTGCAGCGAGTGGGGCTATTGTTTGCTGCATCCGAAAATAATCCTGTTGCATGTTTTGACTTTTAGCATCCATGGGTGGGCATCTGCGTTCATTTACTGGTGATATATAGTTTGCTTGACCTAGGTACCGTGTGTTAAGATTACCTTGGTAGTTGTACCTCATGGGTCTTTCATAGTCGTACGCATATTGGCTCACATCACATGTGTGAGTGAAGTTATTGAGAGGGTCAAGTGTCGATCTATACTCATTATGTTGCTGAGGTTTAACATAGATAGTGTGAGAGTTTGGACAAGAATATTCATTAATATGGTGCCTATATGAGTCCCGTTTAGTGCTCCTTATATCCTGATGATCCGTTCTACGTTGCATTCCCAAGTTATGTGCGTTGCTAGGCATATTACTCCTAGTTCGGGAAGCGGTGTTTTCATTCACATGATGGATGACTTTTTTGGGAATATGGTTTTTTACCCATGCATTGTCTTTTTTCAGACTGACATGTTGCTTATTAGACTTATTGAGAGGGAGGTATGTCGAAGTCTGGAGTGGGACTCTAGGCTTTGTCGTCTTTCTTGCAGTTTCTACTGCGGGACTCTCGGGCTTGCATCCAGATTGAGTGTAGTCTGCCAGTGGTTTCTGGTCAGACATAGTTTGTGAGTCAATATCAACCTCATGTATGTCAGCAGGTTTTCCAGATGTGCTCTCATGTACTTTAGGATTGCACCCAGTGACACTGCTTTTACTGAGTTTCGAGTCGCTTTTACTTGCAGATTTTTTTTCCAACATTATACAGGTGACTTGCTGTGCTTCAGTGTCCGTCGACACTTTAGCACTGATACCAGGTGTATTTCTCGGTGTTGTCAACTTTCTATCGAAGGAGTTCTTGCTTGCTTGCCTTTGGTTAGTTGTTTTATCCGAGACTACTTTAATAGTCTTGAATTTAGTGGCAGTAGCCAGAAGATCTTCGGCCTTCTTAAATCGTTCAGCTATTATGTAGCTGTCGAACCTAAAGAGTATAGGACAGGGATGCTTTATGTCTTTTTTACTTAGGCGAATGCACTGACAAGGTGCACTCAAGAGATTTGCAGCCTTCAGCAATGAGTGCTGGACCGACTTTATGGGCTCGCTATCTGGTACATTATACACTATAGCGTTTTGTTTCGAAGCCAGCCTTTTAACAACTTCGCTGGATAGAAAGTCAATGGCGTTTTCTAACTCCTTCGCATTTTCTGAGTCAGTAGGCGTCATTCTAGAGGTCATATTAAAAAGCTTTAGGATTGTAGGATCCTGCAGTTCCTTTTTCATAAGTGAGACAGTTTCAGGTATACTTTCAAATGAACTTAATTTCGCTTTTAATTCATCAATCTGTAGTTGCATCTCTTTAATAATGCATGTTAAGTAAGAGAGCTCTACTTTTTCAGACAGAACATCTTCCACCTGTATTACAGGGGTCAGAGTTATGTTCGAGTCTTTTACGTTGGGTGAACTACTAATAATAAGGGGTGGTAATGTGTTATTAGACGAGCTGGTGCTATTTTCTAAGTTACTGGTGTTCACACGAACACTCCTTTTAGAATTTCGGCCCATCGTTATTAAAGTTCAACCAACAGTAAGCAATAAATGAATATAAACGAAAACACGTGCAAAAAGCGTCACCTGGTTCGAACGTACCGGGCTATTTGCTGAATTACTGAATCTATTACTGAATCTTGGTGTCACTGCAATATACCGGACGAAGAGATGAGCATCGATAGGTACACACACTTTCGATATGACAGGAAGTGTGGTAAGGGAGGAGGCTGCCTTATGAACTTCCTAAACACACTGCATTGCAGCTAGAAAATAAGGAACCCAACGATGCACACGACAATCAGTGGGCAGATGTGCACCTAAAAATGTTAAATTACTAATAGGATATATCTAAAGAGCACCTGGCACCTTAAGTGGTTACGAGACAAAACTCATTAATACACTGCAGCAAGTATCCACTTTTCCATGCGAGCATAAGATCATATATAGAGACTTCAACCTACCTGAAATCAACTAGGAATTATTAGCAGGCCCAGCTAAATATGACAAGCTCTTGGGTGCACTTGATATTTTCTGCTGGAAACGAACTGTCGTTATTACTACAATAGGTGACAACGTAACAGACTTAGTATTCTGCCGCAGTATAAGTCCCCCCTAAATCTTAGTGTGCTCTAACTTCTCAGGCATTAACCACAAAACACACATATATTAATATACACATATTGATACACATATATTAATATAACCACAAAACAGTTCTGTGAGCACAACCATTCCCACTGAGTAGCAGCAAAGCTTATACCTCAACTTCACAATAACATATTGGAACTATGGTAAGACAAAGTGTGCTTTCGTAGAATCTATTCTACGATCCTCTAAAAGGAGTGAATACTTCACTACTGATGACCTCTCGAGAGCTCTGAGCATCTTCTGCCAGAACTTAAACACATGCTTAATATATATTTTATTCCTGTTTATGCAGGAACATACCAATTGTACAGCCATGGATAAGTTATTATATAAATTACAGTTTGTTTGTTCAATCTAACATTAGAGTCAGTCAGAACTGTCTGCAAAATAGTCTGTCTGTGTAACACATAAAGAGATATAGAAATATTGTCTTCGCATTAACAAAAAACCCAAACATAAGATGAATGTAATACAAATATCTGGGAAAAATAAAGCTTGAAGTCAATTCTCCTATATAACTTTGTTGTGAGCAGCATCCTTGAGATAAAGTTTATTGATGTATTATTTTGAGTCAATAATGTATTTATTCCATCTTTTTCACCAGTCTGATCGTAGTTTTATAATAGGAAAGAAATTTGATCTTTGATACGAAAGTTAGATAAGGTAATGTTAGATTGTTTTACTGCATCAAATGGGGCCGAGGTCAATTCTAGAATTATCCATTTGCGCCATTTGGGTACAGGATAAAGGTGTAATAAAATAAAAACCACCATAACGCCACTAAATAAGTTTCTTTTCTTCCTTTTTCAGAAAGAAACGCTGACGTGGCTTCACTGGAACAGGAGGAAGATCGTTTGGCCAGACTTGTTATAAGTGACGATAATTAGCTTGTACCCGGTTAATTCAATCCTGCCGTGGTTGAAATAAAGATCTCCCTCTCGTCTCTTCGTCTTCTTCCTTTTCCGTTGGTTGTGGTTGTTGCTTGCGTGTAACAATTGGTGTAGGAGGTGTTTTATCTACACTAACATGGCAAATCGACCAGAGGATCAGCCTCCCAAATTGTTTCCTCAGGATAGTGCTCCATCATTGCCTAGTGTACCACCGCTCTCCTGCCCACCACTGCTGCAACCATCATCAGATTACCCTCGCTGGAAGATACGAATGCAGGCGTTCCTGGACGTTGCCCCAGCAGCCCACCATTTCGTCCACGTCTGCAACAACCTATCAGACGATGCATTCGCCCGTGCAGACGCTGCTGGGTTCAGTAAAACCAACTCCATGCAAAAGAACTGGGAGATCCTAGATCAATGTTTTGACCTGAGGCTGGGTTCTCAACATAGCCTATTACAACTGCTCTCCCGCCGACAACTACCAGGAGAGAGTTTCCTGGAATATCTTAACGCTCTCCAGCTACTGGCAGCTGGACTTGACAATCACGATAGCCCTGGCGGCACAGATCAATTGGTATGCACCCGTTTCGTCGAGGGAATGTTGCCTGGTGACCTGCGCACAAACCTCCGACGTCAGCTCCCAGCCAACACGTCCCACTTACAGAAGATTATTCTCCGTTTCACGGACGCCGAGAATGACCACGTGCCGACACCCAGTACCTCTATGTGCCCAGTATCAACAAAACCCAATGCACCCCCCGTTCGCCGCAACCGTTCACGAAGCCAACAACGCTCAAATGGGGACGCTACCCGTCGCTGCTACTACTGTCAACGCTTCGGGAAGAAGGCCCGTAAGTGTGGCCACAATCGCCAGCCGGACCGCAGTAAGTCCCCTGTTTTTAATTTGTCTACATACTCTTGTAACGGGCAACCTTTGATGTTATGGGGACATATTAATGGAGTGCCCTCTAAAGTCCTCTTAGATACTGGCGCGTCAGTCTCTCTAGTAAAGGCTTCCTTCCTTCGACGCTTGCCCCAGTACTCAGCCCCAGTAACCACTCACACCATCTTGACGACAGCTAACGGTGCCAAACTGGAGGCCCGATCGGCTACCGATCTACAGCTGCGTCTTGGAGACCTAGATGTGCGCCATCAGTTCCTTATCTGCGCCCAGATTACATGGGACCTCATCCTAGGAGTAGACTTCTTGAGGTCACACCACACTCTTATAGATATCACCAATTCTCGAGTCACAATTGATTATGTCACTATACCCGTATATAGCCCTCAGCAACCGCGGTCTGCTGCGTCAAAGTTGTCAGTGTCTACGATCATAAATCAAGTTTCAGTTGACCCATCTGCTCCTGTCCCCCTCCGAGGGCAAATGCTGAAATTGATTGATGAATACGCTGATGTGTTCGATGATGGGGGTAATCCAGGACGCACTGGTGTTGTTCAGCACCGTATCAATACAGGCAGTCATCCGCCTGTGCGTCAACCACCCCGACGCATCCCCGTACATTACCAGCCCCAACTGGACGCCCTGATACGAGATATGTTGGATAAAAAGATCATCGTACCATCATCCTCCCCATGGGCGTCACCCATCGTTTTAGTCAAGAAGAAGGACGGCTCCCTCCGAATGTGTATTGATTACCGTAAACTGAATGCTGTAACCAGACGGGACGCTTTTCCGATTCCCCGTATCGATGCAACCCTTGACGCACTTGCTGGCTCACAGTGGTTCTCCACGTTAGATCTGGCGTCAGGCTACTGGCAGGTAGAGGTGCACCCTGACGATTGCCCGAAGACGGCCTTTATCCTCCCGAGCGGTCTCTACGAATTCCGAACAATGCCCTTCGGACTATGCAATGCCCCGGCCACCTTTCAACGCTTGATGCAAATAGTCCTTGACAGGTTAGTCCCGCAAAAATGTCTCATCTATCTTGACGACATTATTGTACATGGGAAGTCCCCAGAGGAGCACATGGATAACCTACGGGTTGTTCTTACAAGGTTTAGAACGAATGGGTTAAAGTTGAAGCCGGCTAAATGTTCATTCTTACAGAGGGCAGTCACATTTTTGGGGCATCGAATTTCACCAGATGGTGTTCAAACAGATCCAGAGAAAACGCGCCTCATCTCAGAATGGCCTACACCCCAGTCGTGTAAAGACGTTCGTAGCTTCCTAGGGTTGGCTTCGTACTACCGACGTTTCGTGCCTGGGTTTGCCACCCTAGCCTCGCCCCTGCATCGCCTGACAGAAAAGGGCCGTAAATTCCTGTGGACCAATGAATGCCAACATGCGTTCGACAAGCTAAAGACGAACTTGACATCAACCCCCATCCTTGCGTTCCCAGACACGTCTCCGTCATCTGGTTCATTTATTCTGGACACGGACGCAAGCGCTAACGCTATAGGGGCTGTCCTTTCCCAAGTGGCAACCGATGGTCGAGAACGCGTTATTGCATATGCCAGTCGCAAGCTAGACAAAAGGGAAACACGGTACTCGACAACCCGAAGGGAGATGCTTGCCCTTGTGTATTTCCTGAGACACTTTAGACACTATCTACTTGGGCGCCCCTTTCGAGTACGCACTGACCATCGTGCACTACAATGGCTGCAAACATTTCATGAACCTGAAGGTCAGGTGGCTCGATGGCAAGAGCGGTTACAGGAGTTCGAGTTTACTTGTGAGTATCGTCCGGGGCCTCGGCATGCTAACGCTGATGCCCTCTCCCGATTGCCGAGGTACGACTCAGTGAATGCTCTACTTAATACGGGTATCGATGTAGATTGGGCTGCACTGCAGGCGGCTGATGCAGATATTCAACCTGTTTACTCGCGACAGCTCCATGGGAACGATAAACCATCGAATAAGGAACTACGGAGTCTGTCAGATACAACACGATGCATCTGTGGCAAGTGGGGCGTGTTACGACTAATCGACGATGTTTTGTATATAGTGGAACCATCCTCGTCACCCCGTCTCCTTGTTCCCCGGTTGAAAGTTCCGGAGGTGATTCACCTTGTGCACTACCAGCTGGGTCACGCTGGCCAACAAAAAACCGAACACGCCGTCCGTCAACGTTTTTGGTGGCCACTTCTTCATCACGACGTTACTGAATTCTGCCGCAACTGTGCTACATGTGCACAAATCAAACAGCCCAAACTACCTTCCCGAGCACCGTTAGTACCTATGCTTACGGAATCTTTCAACCACCGAGTTGGGGTAGATGTCATGGGGCCAATAACAACGTCGAGACGTGGTAATCGATACATACTCGTCATGGTCGACTACTTCACGAAGTGGTGCGAAGCTGTTCCCCTGCAACAACAAGATGCCTTGACGATTGGTCGCGCGTTCATCGACAACTGGGTGTCCCGCTTTGGTGCCCCTCTTTATCTACACTCTGACCAGGGCGCCGCATTCGAGGGTCATCTTATCGCTCACATCTGCAATACTTTTGGCATCCGGAAGACTCGTACTACATCATACCACCCACAGGGTAATGGACTCGTCGAACGCACCAACCGAACTATTAAGAATCTTCTCCGTGCCTTTTTGCACAATACACCGGAGAACACCTGGGACGATGTCCTACCTCAGTGTCTACTAGCGTATCGCTCCTCCATCCATTCATCCACGGGATTTTCCCCAGCTTTGCTTCTGTTTGGACATGAACTCCGTCTCCCAGTTGAGATTCAAACGCCGCTGCTACCGTATGAGAAAATCGACTGCATCCCCTATGTTCGACATCTTCGCCACCACCTGGGGATAGCCTACAACCTGGCACGTCGTCATCTCCAGTCTTCGTCAGAACATCAGAAGAGTATTTATGACCGCTTCGCCCGCGGCCCCACCTATTCGCCTGGTGGCTATGTCTGGCTTCATCGCCCATCGGTACCTGCCGGTTCGTGTCCTAAATTCTACGCCCCGTGGCAAGGACCTTATGAGATCGTACAGCACCGACCTCCCACAACGTATGTCCTGCGGAATTTGCAACGTCCTCAAGATAACCTTATATCCGCACACTATAACCAGCTGAAACCACATCACCCAGCAGCCGCCCAGAAGCCGTCGCCATCCCCGCAACCACCGCCCGCTACTAGCTTCGTCGAGGTACCAACAGATGGAGGCAGTGCATATCCTATACCACCGCCAGGCACTGAGGACAGTGCCTCCAGAAGGGGGGAGGCGATGTAATAAAATAAAAACCACCATAACGCCACTAAATAAGTTTCTTTTCTTCCTTTTTCAGAAAGAAACGCTGACGTGGCTTCACTGGAACAGGAGGAAGATCGTTTGGCCAGACTTGTTATAAGTGACGATAATTAGCTTGTACCCGGTTAATTCAATCCTGCCGTGGTTGAAATAAAGATCTCCCTCTCGTCTCTTCGTCTTCTTCCTTTTCCGTTGGTTGTGGTTGTTGCTTGCGTGTAACAAAGGCACAAATCAGCTGATTGCTGCAGTTTTAAGGTGTTATCGTGGTGTTGTGTATGGGCTATTCTACGTTATTTTTAGTGGTTTTTTCGATAGAAATGCATTTTAAAAATCGTATTTTAACGAAAAAACATGTAAAAAGTGAGAAAAATGGTCGCTTTTAGTGTGTTGACAACATGCCGTGTTTTCATGGAATTGACATGCTGAGGTGCATAAGAAATGTCAGAATTCGTTGGAAAATGTCAATTATGATAGAAAATGCTAAATAATTCTAATTTTTGTGGTTTATTTTACGTAAATGATGAGGAGTTGTTTAAATATCGAGGTAATTATGATTTTGTGATCTTCACCAAATCTCACAGTAAGAAAGGAAACTGAGCTGGTTATTTCGTCAGATAACGGTGAAGAGACAGTCATTTAACTGGTAGGTACTATGTTTTAAGTTATTTTTATAACTCATCATTTTCTCACTAAATTTTTATCATTTTTAATTTCCAGATTATGGTCTTTACTTCCTCAATCACTCAATACATTTAGACATTCCAATGGGATTATAAAGGATAATGTTTGTGTAAACGATGAAATATTTGTGATATTACGTATGCATTTATCGAAATAAATATTGTTTTTAAAATTTTTCTCTTCATTCATACACTATCGCGAAGTGATGCCAGTGTAGAAGACGCAGTATTCGTAAAATGTCATATTTACACGTGGTTGAATTTGGTCATTATGGGGTACTGTTATTGCTTTTGAGTAATTGCTTTCGCTAGGAAACCTTAAACAGGCGATATGCATAACAAAAGCCTATCTAATGAGTTACAGTATTTTACGATAACAAAATAATCAATGAAGTTTAGTGACGTAGTCAACTAATGCACGAGTCTAAGCGTTGCTGTGATCATGTGAGAGCTTATTGATACGAAATGCTAACACAAGAAGAGTAGTGTAGTTATCTCTTCATTACCTAATGATTTTCTTTGAGATAGTGGTGTTAAACGCAACATAAGAATAACAGACTATTTGTGATAAATAGGATGTGCGTTGCTGAGTGTACCTGAAGTACCTAGACCACCAATACAAGTCGTGTACGTATAGAACCTACGTTTGCTAGGTTATGTTTGATTATCACAGTACGAACATATGTTTGACGGCCACTTTCTTAACAATCGTGAATACTGATATTATACGCAACCGGACTAAACGTAACGGAGACACTTTACGCAAGGCTTAATGACGCATTGAGGAAATAATAACAGTTTAAGACTGACGCATTTCACATAAGTATTACTACGTTGCCTATCATTCTCGTTAACTCTGCAATGTCCTCAAAATGATAAGGAAAAGAGACAAAGTTAGTTGACATAAATGCATATATTTGCAAGGAAGCAACAATCAATCAAGTTAAAAATAACTCAGAATGAAAGAGTACATATCTACACTAAAAAGAGTGAATAACAATCCAGTGGAAAAAATCACAGTTGTAGAGTTTTTTATAGCTGCATCATAGCTATGATTTTTAGTCATCATAAAGTCCACCAAACGCTATGTCGGCAACATATGAATCAGTTTGTCCCCATTGGTAGTGATGTTCGACCAGTCTTTGCAGTTTTCGTCACCACCAGATCCGTTCGGAGAAACTGGATGGGAACTTTTCAAACAGAGATTGAGATTGTGTCCCTTCGACCGTACTGAGAAAAATCTGAGGATGGATACATATCAGATAAATTCATCTTACCTCTGCTGAACAATTCCTTATCCTAGCTACACTGATTATGTGAACAAGGGAGGCAACAATCACAGAATTAGAGAAATTCGGTAGATTAGTCTTTCATATATTCCACGATAGATTTCACGAATTTTGTAACTTACAAGTCACCTGTCACATTTTCTCTTCTGTAAAAAGCAAATATTATACAAGTGACTATTATCTATCCGTTACAACCAACTAACAGAGATAAAATCTTCAAACTTTATACTTCTTTGATTAAGTTACCCAGTAACATTCTCCTTGTGAGTGGATCAAATGCTTATCACATCTGTGAAATTTATACACATGTTAACTTTTTCCTTTAAGCTAAAAAATATGTCTATTCGCTTTTATTATTGTTATTTCAAAGCCCGCCTCAGTAACGTACGACACGTATTAGCCGCAACGTTTATGCAAAGGAATTTCTACCAATCACAGTGTGCATAAGTGACCTTCAAGTGCTCAGGCTCTCCGTAAGCCATCTGTGCCGCTGTCCTATATCGTGCCATTTGCGTCAGCTTGGCAGACTGTACATGCAAGGTGAGTAATACATTGAAAACCGCTTGTAAACCAGTTCCTTCTTTATTTCATATCAAGAATACTCCTTGTACAGAATGTTAGCCAGCGTTTTCAAGTGGTTGCATCGGATCGTTCATGGAATTTGAGTTTGAATTTACATAAATGGTCATTTCAGTTTGGATGTTGGGTTGTTCGACGTCAACCAGGAGGTATATAGAAGTTTACGCTCAGCAGGGAGATAAAGTATGTAAATATGAAAAGAACTTTATTATTTTATGTACATATAAATGTTTATAAATGTATATCATTGTATAGTAAACACTACCTATAATCTAGTTGTTTTTCATGTAATTTTGCGAAGTCTTAGAGTTTATATAGTGTCGTAATATTTAGTAATGAGTCTAGGCGTTATAGTGTGCTAATAGCTCATGCGTTTTGGAAATAAATGGTTCGGTGTGATTGGCATAGTCATTGGGATGAAGCAGTTTATATAGCAAGCGTTTGAAGGTTATAATAGAGTGACAGGTCCTTATTTCTAGGGGTAAACTGTTCCAGATCTTAGAGTACATGACTATGAAGAAGTTTGCACGGAGTGCTGTTTTACAGTTTTTCCTAGATACTTTGCACGTTTGGTTACGAAGGTTGTAAGAGCCTTCCGGTGAGAACTGTATCTCCTTGCTGTCTGAGAATGATATTTTATGCAAGACTTTAAAGAAGAATGTTAGGTTAATGCTCAGTCGTCTCATCCAGAGTGGGTCGATACCTAGAGTTATACACCTTGATGTGTAGTCCTTTTCGCAGTCAAATCCTAGTAGTTTAGACGTGAAGTGTCGTTGGACACTTTCTATTTTAAGTTTGTCACTTACGCGAGTGCTGCTGAGAATAAATGGACAATATTCAAGTAGTGGTCTGACACAAGTTTTATATAATAATAGCTTCGCCTCGTAGTTGTGGAAATTCCTGAGTATGCATCCTAGGAGCATCCTCGATTTACGCGTCTGTGTCGCCACTTGCTCGGAAAATGTCAAGTCACTAGAGTACCTGAGTCCTAGGTCAACAACACTTTGGAGTTTAGGCAAGTCAAGAGATTCAAGTACCAGTTTAATGTTTATTGAGGGTGCACCGAAACAGATCCAACCACATTTTTTAAGGTTGAATTTTAGGTTCCATGTGGAGGACCATGCGGTTACTCGATCTAGTTCTTCCTGAACAGCTTCCTGAAAGTACCCTAAGTCATCACAGTGGAATGTGTAAGCTACTTTAAGATCATCTGCGAAGATGAATGGTTTGCCAAGTGAGAAACAGCTGCATATGTCGTTGACATATAGAGTGAATAGAAGGGGGCCTAAGACGCTACCTTGAACTACTCCAGAAGTGACTGGACTAGGTTTAGAATTTACAGAACCCAGTCTAACTACTTGGGACCTATTGTTAAGGAATGATTCAATCCATCCTAATAATGGGTTACTTATTCCTAAAGAGTTTAGCTTATTTATTAGAAGCAAATGGTCAACGTGGTCAAAGGCTTTGGATATGTCGAAGTAGATGACTAGTACTAGTTGTTGTTTGTCTCGGCTGCTAGTGATATAGTTAAAGAAGTCAAGGTGACATGTCATGCATGATCTGGATTTTAGGAATCCATGTTGGTTTGGACTTAGAATATTGCAGCTGAGCATATGTTTGAGGATATCATCTTTAACTATTCGTTCAATGATTCTAGGTACTATGGGTGTAATATTGATTGGCCTATAGTTGTTGACTTCAGTTTTTGATCCGGATTTGTGTTTAGGTACTATAAATGTCGTTTTCCATTTATCTGGATAGGTTTGGCTTTCTAGGGACATTGTAAAAATCTTAAGTAATAAAACGGAAATGTCAGAACCACCGTGTTTATAAAGATACGATGGTATACCGTCAAAACCGGCACTACTAGAGCTTTTAAGAGTATTAACGGCTTGGTTAATATTAGAATAAGTGAAATGAACTGTAGTGATTTGTTTCAGCGTTGAAGATGAAGGGAGTTCTATTGTAGATTGTAAACCGAGAAGTGGACTTGTAGGCTTAAGGTAGTTAGCTGCAAACGTCTCATTAAACAGTTCACACATGTCTGCATGGTTGCTGTATAGTTTGCCCTTGTTTATAAGGAGAGAAATTTTATGGCTTTGGCGATTCATTCGTTTCTTTAGTATTTCTGTGAGAGCACCTACTCTGGTGGTGCTGGCTAGTGCCGTGCATTCTTCATTTCTCATACACAAGTTATGAGCTTGCGAGATGGAGCTAAGAGTACTAAGTATTGACCCTAGTGTACTAAAGTCGTGTCGCCTGAAGTAACTTGTTGACAGTCTTTTCAGTTTCCTACGATCCTTTGGCTTTATGAATGTCTTTCTGTGTGGGGAAAACTTTAGTGTTTGAAATGGGATGACAGCATCTAAGCATGTGTTGTAGTCATAGTAAAAGATGTCTAGAGCTTTCGAGAGGCTATCAGTATAGAAGTACTCACTCCATTCTGAGGATCTTAGCATTGATTTTACTAGAGTCCAGTCTGCCTTACTGTAGTTCCTGTAAGTTATTTGTTGTGAAGTAGGGGTATGGGTTGCATTGCTACTTGACGGAAGTGGCAGTGCACACAGCACTGTTTTGTGGTCACTCCCTGAAAACTCAGAACCTACTAGGGTAGAAAGGGGACTTATATTGTGGCAGAAGATTAAGTCTAGTACGTTGTGACAGCCTGTTTCCAGCCAAGTATATCCAGTCTGCCTAAGAACTTATCAAATTTAGTTGGGCCTGTGGGTATATCCCAGTTGATTTCTGGTAAGTTAAAGTCTCCACATAGGATCTTATGATCGTAGTGTAGGGAGGATAATTGTTCTAGAGTATTAATAAGTTGGGTCTCGTAATTACTAAAGGTGCCAGGTGCTCTGTAGGTGCATCCAATTAATACTATTGCGTTATTTAAGTGTAAGTTAACCCATAAAGTCTCAGGCATGTTAAGTGTACTACTTTCTAGCCGTGATACAGTAAGTGCATTCAGAAAGTACATGAGACAACCCCCTCCCTTACCACCTTCCCTGTCACACCGAAAGTGTGTATAGTTATCTAAGCTTATCTCATCATCCAGTATGTTCGAATTACACCAGGATTCAGTGATGACAATTATAGGGGGTTTGTATATTACTGTGAGTGCTCTGAGCATCGGCAGTTTATTTAGAACGGATCTAGCATTTATGAGGATCAGGTAAAGATGAGATTTGAAACAGCATTTGAAGTACTTAAGTTCGTTAATCAGCCCCGAATGTGGTTCAGCACCCAGTAGTACTGTTTGACATGATGACCCCATGTTAAGAGGAGTTTCAGCATCATGTTCACCTATGTCTATCGAGTTGGTGTGTGCTGTTTTCGGTGAAGAATTGAGCGTTGGAGTACTGGATGTGCTATAGGCTAAGGCATTTTTATGTTTAGTTAAGACAGAAACGGGGGTAGGGATCTTTATTTGACCTAAACTTGTGAATGTACCAAGTGTGCTTAATGGATGCGGGCGAACTAGACTGTTCCTATATTCATGCAAAGGGGGAGCCAGCACTAGCGGTTTAGGAGTGTTAGCATCCCTACCAGCTGTTTTTTCAACGCTGACAGGGACGCAGGGGATAAAAAATGATTGGGACCTTGTGAAGACCATGGTCTATTATTCCACCTATTGTTAGGTACTAGTGGTGTCCTTGTAAGGGTTTCGTGTGTACTGCTTTGTGGGTTAGTTCCCAGCAGACTTGTACCATATATCCGATCACAATTTATTTGTGTGCCATACTGTGAATGCCCTGAGTTGTTGGTGGTCGAGTTCTGACTATTGTCACTTGTACTCTTGAGGGTGGCATTGTTTTGGCGTTGGTTATCAGTGTGGGCCATGGTGCTATTTCGCACATTGTGGGTGCCAATACTATTGACCGTGGGGAATGTGGGCTTACTCATACTGCCATTGTTGTTGTTGGCATGATTTGAGGTCATATTCTTCTTTTTTCGAATGGACTTATGGCTAGGAGAGTACAGGGTCAACTTTCGGGGGATTTTGACTTTTTTCCGGGATTATTTAGTGACATGTCTATATCTACGGTGGTAGGGGCTATAGTTTTATTGGCTATTTGATTACAATTTAGTGGCCTTGCGGTTGGTGTCGCTCTCTGAGAAGATAATTCTGTGTGGTTAGAGAGGGGTGGTGCGGTGGATTCTATGGTATCTCTCAAAGAGTTGGGTATAATTGCTGCTTGCAATGTCCTATTGTTTATTCCACAATTAGACTCAGTGTGATAATTATATACGCGCCTTTCTATGACGGTCTTGTCCACCGCAACCTTTATTAGTTTGTAATTTCTGGCTTGCGATAGGGTGTGTTGGGAGTGGATAAATTTTCTGGCCTCAGCCGGTGTTTCGAACTGAAAACGAATAGGACAACACTTTTCATGTTGACTCTTCTTCAGCCTGTAGCACCTAGTCTTGGAGTTGGGCATTTTCGCCTCACTAAGTAGGATGCGCTGTACCTTTTTTAGTGCCTCATTGTCCGGAACGTTGTAGACAATAGCATTTAGTTTAGCATCTAGTCGTTTTGTTACTTCTGTAGTAACAAAGTTAATTAGGTTATCCACCTTAGATGCTGATTCCGTGTCAAGTTTGTTAAGATCTACAGTTTTCATGAGAATAGTTAAAGGTGTCAGTTCACAGACCTGCAGTCTGATATCACTGATCTGACCTGATAAATTGGAGATTTTGGTATTGGTTTCAGAAATTCCAGGATTTACTGATTTGTTGTTTTTTATTTCCCTTAACTCGGCCTTAAGTTCTCCTATAGACAACTTTAGAAGTTATATTTCTGAAGATAGTACTGAAACAGAGCTTGAAGACTGGAGCTTTTCGATAAGCACATAAGGTGTAGGGAGGGTTTCTGTGTGAGCAGAGGGTACTGAATTTTTGGGAGTAGCGCTAATACTAGCTGTCAGTATAGTTTTATCCTCAGTTTCAGCTCGACGCTTACGACATACAAGTGAGTTTTGTGGCTCACTATAACCATTTGTAGGAAGTATGTTGCTTGATGTAGCAATCAACGACTTAAAATTAGTCATCAGTTTTACAGGGGATTGAGTTCGCTGCTTTTTACTTTGGTGAACCATAACTATTTGATATGAGAGTTAATAGTTATAGGTATGGAAGTAGTAGAGTACTTGTGCAAGGATTACAACAAGATAAATTTTATGTAACGAATCACGCAAAAATGTAACGCAAACGTTGGACGTACCGCCTCCATTCCACTCCATACACTAAGAGTTTCCCTAGAATGTCATTAATAAAACCAAAGGTTCGTGTGAAACTGAAGAGTCTCTCGACAAGTCACTTCAAACACCACGACTTTGGCACACTAGAGTTAATACTTAACGCTGCTAGCTCCATCTCACAAGCTCGAGATTTGCGCATGAGAGACGAAGAACGCACTTAAGTAGTCAGCCCTGGTAGGGTGTATAATCTCACAGAAATCCCAAAGAAACGATTGCGTCACAAATGCCTCAGAATTCATACCCACCCTGAAAAAGTTGGGCTTTACAGTGAATCTGCAGACATGTGTGAATTATTCAGCAAAACCTTTGCAGAAAACCCAAGGATATACACAGAGCAACATGCATTATGCATGGGAGACACACCACGAACCGGGTAGACTTCATTTCAGTGCGGCTCAGAATAGTGGAGGTGCAGCTAGTCTACTGGACACAAATTCGAGGAGGGGAGCAAATGTAGGTTCGGGCCATCATCATCTAACTCAAAGAAACTTCAAGGTGTAACCGACATTCTTCAGAACAACTGGAGACAGGACAATGTAGATCAAGCTCAGAATTCAGAAACTGAAAGAAAAACCTACAAGAGGTACCTTCACTACAGATCAGATCGGAACAAAGACGGAGACACTACGTCGTATCATTGAAGTAACCTGCGTGGAAGAACATTGGAACTCTCTGAAGACGGTGTTTAAGGAAATGTGTACAACTGTTCTAGGGAGAAGGAAGAGACCAGACAAGGAACGCGTCTCAACGCATACCTAGCTGGAAGCTAATAGAAGCGGGGAGAGGAGAAGAGGATGGTGAAAGGGAAGATGTCTCAATGCAGATGTGAATAACAGGAGGAGGTGGGTTCAATATACACTGAAAACAATGAAGGAGTGAAGAAGAGTGCTGGGAAAGACAAAAGACAATTCTTCATTACAGATAAGATTTTATTTTGATAAATCACACAGTGTTGTACGATAATGTAAATACAATAATAGTCAACAGTATCATTGAATAGAGCTTGTAATGCCAGTCAGCTTTCTACCTCACTCAACTTCATCGACTTTGAAAAGGCCTTCGATAGCGCAGCGTCGATTGAGAGGTGATTTGGAAACTACTTCGCTACTACAGGATGCCGCCAACAATTATACATCTCATCCAACAGTTGTACGACAGTGCTGCATGCCAAGTAATCCATAACGGGAAACTCACGGAATTCTTCGAAGTGAAGACTGGCTGCCAACTATTTCCAATGATTTTCCTGACTCCGGTAGACTGGATAATGCGACGGACAGAGAGCTGGCAGCGAGGAAGCAGGCATAAAATGAACCCATACAAAAAGATACTTGGAGGATCTGGACTTTGCCGATGATATATGTCTGATTTCCCACAGACTGGAGGATATGCAAGTGAAAAGCAGCAAGTTAATAATAATAATTTATATTTTCATATAAACATAAATTTACATGAAAATGCATGCCATTTTCACAGGCACGATCAAGTATGATATAACGTCAAATAGTAGATTGTCTACAAGTTAGTAATGTTTGAACAGCTAAATATTTGATATATATATAAATACACTCTTTGTCTGACCCATGTCGTATTATTATTGAATTAAACAGTAGTCCTCCGGGTTGCGCAGGAAAATCGACGTCGTTTCGTTTTCAACCCGTAGTTGTAGGCATACGATAACCAACCAATATTGAGGTAAGTACAACGTTTACAAGGGATAGTAAGCTGTTTTAGAAAAGTAAAGATGTTAAGGTGAATCATTAAAGTGTAATGAAATAGGTAAATGCAATGTATCATTAATATATGCATTCATAAAGGAAATACAATGGGAGACTATAATCCCTAGGCTGACAATGTTCATTTGCGATGTATAATGCTACCCTATAGGTTTTACTATCATGTTGTCCACTTTTGGTTTAATACAATTATCCACAAGCCGGTTGTTTTTGTTTCATACCTTTTTGTGTATTTGGTTCACAACCGTACCCTATAGAGAATAGGAATAAAATAAGTCGAATCAAATTCATAAAGAGCTATAAAATGTTAGGTTTAGTGGAATATAATGAGCAAGTGAAGACGTTATTAGAAAATGTATGAGATGAGACATTGTTAAGTGATATTCGAAGATACGACAAAGGAAAGCATGTCAATTCATAAGATTCCCCATAAATCTGTGCAGAGCCCACGTGGTCGCATCTCAGCAATAGGCTGACCGAATGATATATGTTTAAAGGTAGAAGCATGATCTGTCTAGGCGATCATTATTATCTTATTCAAGATAAAGATTCAAGCCCTCATAGAAATCTCGAGCCATCAAATTGCATATTACTGTTCCTGCAGAATGGGGCGATTCACCTTAGTGTCCACCACCATATCTACTGATCAGCATGCGCCACCCTCCCTCCTCTTATGATGTTAGGCTCTGATTGTTATGGCTACAGCAAATATATTGCTTGATTCCAGACAGGTTTGTACCTCACATTCCATTTGCCTAGCTTTCTTAGCGAGTGCTTCCAATAGATCTCCACATACAGATTTATGAACATATTATATATGTGTGCATGCGTCCTAATGAACAGATTAGTTTATAAGACGTTAAACCCTTAAAGAGTAAAAAGAATAGGTTTTATGAATAGTGGAGCAAGATTCATCAGAACACTATAGTTAGAGTTCAATGTAGGTAGTATGAACTGAAGGTAAGGTCGGTTGGCAGGACTTATTGTACTAAATTATCATGACAGTCTTTTATATAGTAAACATTTGACATTGCAAAGTAACCAGTCTACACATATTATAAAACGATATTAACACAGAACCAATAAAATTTTAACATTTGGTTAACAATACCGCAGTGTGTGTATCCTGAAGAAGGGTAGTTAGTCTTACAGGGAGCCGTAAAGTAAATCAAACTATATATGATAAGAGTGTAATCAATATTGTAATTCGCACTATCAAAGAATACATTAAGCTCAATATTTGAGTGTTATAAAGTGAACAAGCGTGGGAAAGCAAGAGAACACTTGCTGCATAAATATTTAAATCATTTTAAGTATTGTAATGACAATGAAATTTCAAGAATTGATCACGTATAATTACTAAGTATTATTATATTAGTATTGGGACTAGTGTGCTTTCCGTAGTTAAATATTGAAATGTCATTGTTCTCTCACTCTACCAGCAGTTGAGATCTTTTAGACGGGCGGTACGTCCAACGTTTGCGTTACATTTTTGCGTGATTCGTTACATAAAATTTATCTTGTTGTAATCCTTGCACAAGTACTCTACTACTTCCATACCTATAACTATTAACTCTCATATCAAATAGTTATGGTTCACCAAAGTAAAAAGCAGCGAACTCAATCCCCTGTAAAACTGATGACTAATTTTAAGTCGTTGATTGCTACATCAAGCAACATACTTCCTACAAATGGTTATAGTGAGCCACAAAACTCACTTGTATGTCGTAAGCGTCGAGCTGAAACTGAGGATAAAACTATACTGACAGCTAGTATTAGCGCTACTCCCAAAAATTCAGTACCCTCTGCTCACACAGAAACCCTCCCTACACCTTATGTGCTTATCGAAAAGCTCCAGTCTTCAAGCTCTGTTTCAGTACTATCTTCAGAAATATAACTTCTAAAGTTGTCTATAGGAGAACTTAAGGCCGAGTTAAGGGAAATAAAAAACAACAAATCAGTAAATCCTGGAATTTCTGAAACCAATACCAAAATCTCCAATTTATCAGGTCAGATCAGTGATATCAGACTGCAGGTCTGTGAACTGACACCTTTAACTATTCTCATGAAAACTGTAGATCTTAACAAACTTGACACGGAATCAGCATCTAAGGTGGATAACCTAATTAACTTTGTTACTACAGAAGTAACAAAACGACTAGATGCTAAACTAAATGCTATTGTCTACAACGTTCCGGACAATGAGGCACTAAAAAAGGTACAGCGCATCCTACTTAGTGAGGCGAAAATGCCCAACTCCAAGACTAGGTGCTACAGGCTGAAGAAGAGTCAACATGAAAAGTGTTGTCCTATTCGTTTTCAGTTCGAAACACCGGCTGAGGCCAGAAAATTTATCCACTCCCAACACACCCTATCGCAAGCCAGAAATTACAAACTAATAAAGGTTGCGGTGGACAAGACCGTCATAGAAAGGCGCGTATATAATTATCACACTGAGTCTAATTGTGGAATAAACAATAGGACATTGCAAGCAGCAATTATACCCAACTCTTTGAGAGATACCATAGAATCCACCGCACCACCCCTCTCTAACCACACAGAATTATCTTCTCAGAGAGCGACACCAACCGCAAGGCCACTAAATTGTAATCAAATAGCCAATAAAACTATAGCCCCTACCACCGTAGATATAGACATGTCACTAAATAATCCCGGAAAAAAGTCAAAATCCCCCGAAAGTTGACCCTGTACTCTCCTAGCCATAAGTCCATTCGAAAAAAAGAAGAATATGACCTCAAATCATGCCAACAACAACAATGGCAGTATAAGTAAGCCCACATTCCCCACGGTCAATAGTATTGGCACCCACAATGTGCGAAATAGCACCATGGCCCACACTGATAACCAACGCCAAAACAATGCCACCCTCAAGAGTACAAGTGACAATAGTCAGAACTCGACCACCAACAACTCAGGGCATTCACAGTATGGCACACAAATAAATTTTGATCGGATATATGGTACAAGTCTGCTGGGAACTAACCCACAAAGCAGTACACACGAAACCCTTACAAGGACACCACTAGTACCTAACAATAGGTGGAATAATAGACCATGGTCTTCACAAGGTCCCAATCATTTTTTATCCCCTGCGTCCCTGTCAGCGTTGAAAAAACAGCTGGTAGGGATGCTAACACTCCTAAACCGCTAGTGCTGGCTCCCCCTTTGCATGAATATAGGAACAGTCTAGTTCGCCCGCATCCATTAAGCACACTTGGTACATTCACAAGTTTAGGTCAAATAAAGATCCCTACCCCCGTTTCTGTCTTAACTAAAAATAAAAATGCCTTAGCCTATAGCACATCCAGTACTCCAACGCTCAATTCTTCACCGAAAACAGCACACACCAACTCGATAGACATAGGTGAACATGATGCTGAAACTCCTCTTAACATGGGGTCATCATGTCAAACAGTACTACTGGGTGCTGAACCACATTCGGGGCTGATTAACGAACTTAAGTACTTCAAATGCTGTTTCAAATCTCATCTTTACCTGATCCTCATAAATGCTAGATCCGTTCTAAATAAACTGCCGATGCTCAGAGCACTCACAGTAATATACAAACCCCCTATAATTGTCATCACTGAATCCTGGTGTAATTCGAACATACTGGATGATGAGATAAGCTTAGATAACTATACACACTTTCGGTGTGACAGGGAAGGTGGTAAGGGAGGGGGTTGTCTCATGTACTTTCTGAATGCACTTACTGTATCACGGCTAGAAAGTAGTACACTTAACATGCCTGAGACTTTATGGGTTAACTTACACTTAAATAACGCAATAGTATTAATTGGATGCACCTACAGAGCACCTGGCACCTTTAGTAATTACGAGACCCAACTTATTAATACTCTAGAACAATTATCCTCCCTACACTACGATCATAAGATCCTATGTGGAGACTTTAACTTACCAGAAATCAACTGGGATATACCCACAGGCCCAACTAAATTTGATAAGTTCTTAGGCAGACTGGATATACTTGGCTGGAAACAGGCTGTCACAACGTACTAGACTTAATCTTCTGCCACAATATAAGTCCCCTTTCTACCCTAGTAGGTTCTGAGTTTTCAGGGAGTGACCACAAAACAGTGCTGTGTGCACTGCCACTTCCGTCAAGTAGCAATGCAACCCATACCCCTACTTCACAACAAATAACTTACAGGAACTACAGTAAGGCAGACTGGACTCTAGTAAAATCAATGCTAAGATCCTCAGAATGGAGTGAGTACTTCTATACTGATAGCCTCTCGAAAGCTCTAGACATCTTTTACTATAACTACAACACATGCTTAGATGCTGTCATCCCATTTCAAACACTAAAGTTTTCCCCACACAGAAAGACATTCATAAAGCCAAAGGATCGTAGGAAACTGAAAAGACTGTCAACAAGTTACTTCAGGCGACACGACTTTAGTACACTAGGGTCAATACTTAGTACTCTTAGCTCCATCTCGCAAGCTCATAACTTGTGTATGAGAAATGAAGAATGCACGGCACTAGCCAGCACCACCAGAGTAGGTGCTCTCACAGAAATACTAAAGAAACGAATGAATCGCCAAAGCCATAAAATTTCTCTCCTTATAAACAAGGGCAAACTATACAGCAACCATGCAGACATGTGTGAACTGTTTAATGAGACGTTTGCAGCTAACTACCTTAAGCCTACAAGTCCACTTCTCGGTTTACAATCTACAATAGAACTCCCTTCATCTTCAACGCTGAAACAAATCACTACAGTTCATTTCACTTATTCTAATATTAACCAAGCCGTTAATACTCTTAAAAGCTCTAGTAGTGCCGGTTTTGACGGTATACCATCGTATCTTTATAAACACGGTGGTTCTGACATTTCCGTTTTATTACTTAAGATTTTTACAATGTCCCTAGAAAGCCAAACCTATCCAGATAAATGGAAAACGACATTTATAGTACCTAAACACAAATCCGGATCAAAAACTGAAGTCAACAACTATAGGCCAATCAATATTACACCCATAGTACCTAGAATCATTGAACGAATAGTTAAAGATGATATCCTCAAACATATGCTCAGCTGCAATATTCTAAGTCCAAACCAACATGGATTCCTAAAATCCAGATCATGCATGACATGTCACCTTGACTTCTTTAACTATATCACTAGCAGCCGAGACAAACAACAACTAGTACTAGTCATCTACTTCGACATATCCAAAGCCTTTGACCGCGTTGACCATTTGCTTCTAATAAATAAGCTAAACTCTTTAGGAATAAGTAACCCATTATTAGGATGGATTGAATCATTCCTTAACAATAGGTCCCAAGTAGTTAGACTGGGTTCTGTAAATTCTAAACCTAGTCCAGTCACTTCTGGAGTAGTTCAAGGTAGCGTCTTAGGCCCCCTTCTATTCACTCTATATGTCAACGACATATGCAGCTGTTTCTCACTTGGCAAACCATTCATCTTCGCAGATGATCTTAAAGTAGCTTACACATTCCACTGTGATGACTTAGGGTACTTTCAGGAAGCTGTTCAGGAAGAACTAGATCGAGTAACCGCATGGTCCTCCACATGGAACCTAAAATTCAACCTTAAAAAATGTGGTTGGATCTGTTTCGGTGCACCCTCAATAAACATTAAACTGGTACTTGAATCTCTTGACTTGCCTAAACTCCAAAGTGTTGTTGACCTAGGACTCAGGTACTCTAGTGACTTGACATTTTCCGAGCAAGTGGCGACACAGACGCGTAAATCGAGGATGCTCCTAGGATGCATACTCAGGAATTTCCACAACTACGAGGCGAAGCTATTATTATATAAAACTTGTGTCAGACCACTACTTGAATATTGTCCATTTATTCTCAGCAGCACTCGCGTAAGTGACAAACTTAAAATAGAAAGTGTCCAACGATACTTCACGTCTAAACTACTAGGATTTGACTGCGAAAAGGACTACACATCAAGGTGTATAACTCTAGGTATCGACCCACTCTGGATGAGACGACTGAGCATTAACCTAACATTCTTCTTTAAAGTCTTGCATAAAATATCATTCTCAGACAGCAAGGAGATACAGTTCTCACCGGAAGGCTCTTACAACCTTCGTAACCAAACGTGCAAAGTATCTAGGAAAAACTGTAAAACAGCACTCCGTGCAAACTTCTTCATAGTCATGTACTCTAAGATCTGGAACAGTTTACCCCTAGAAATAAGGACCTGTCACTCTATTATAACCTTCAAACGCTTGCTATATAAACTGTTTCATCCCAATGACTATGCCAATCACACCGCACCACTTATTTCCAAAACGCATGAGCTATTAGAACACTATAACGCCTAGACTCATTACTAAATATTACGACACTAAATAAACTCTAAGACTCCGCAAAATTACATGAAAAACAACTAGATTATGGGTAGGTTTTACTATACAATGATATACATTTATAAACATTTATATGTACATAAAATAATAAAGTTCTTTTCATATTTACATACTTTATCTCCCTGCTGAGCGTAATCTTCTATATACCTCCTGGTTGAGGTCGAACAACCCAACATCCAAACTGAAATGACCATTTATGTAAATTCAAACTCAAATTCCATGAACGATCCGATGCAACCACTTGAAAACGCTGACTAACATTCTGTACAAGGAGTATTCTTGATCTGAAATAAAGAAGCAACTGGTTTTCAAACAGTTATCAATGTATTACTCAACTTACATGTACAGTCTGCCTGTAGGGCCAATCGTCAAGCAATGATCTGAAACAGAGAGCAAAGCGCTCGTTAGCAGGGTGATCACACAAGTGCCACGTGCTAGTAAGAACGAAGACTCAAGGTCAAGGAGTTTATTTACAACCAATCATAATACAATTAGGGGAGAGGGGAAGAGTCTTCCTATTGGTCATCCGTTGCGTCGTCTTGGGCGACCAATCCCTGTACGCTACGTGGCCAACCTGAAATTAGATAAACATACAGTTTAAACACTAGAAAACCGCTTACTTACCAGGCCTTACACTACCCCCTCTCCTATAGGAGCACTGTCCACAGTGCTAGGTGGCTGTTAGTGCGGGACTTGTCTGAACTAAGGCTTGTTGCCGAAAAGGTTTCAGTTTATTAAAATGTGTGACTAGACTATGAGCGGCATTGGGACTCTGGATCCTACATGTGCAGTCACTAAGTACCTCTACTACCGTAAATGGTCCATCCCAACGTTTATGGAATTTAAGAGCTTTCCCTTTAGGCGGTGCCTCCTTTAGTAACATTACCTTGTCTCCCGGCTCCACGGGTGATCCATGTGCTTTCCTGTCGTAGTATTCCTTCTGGTACCTCTGATTTGTTTGAAGTATATCCCTAGTCATCTGGTGTACCTTGTTTAGGTTACGTCTCAGTTTGATAACGTGTTCTGATGCTAACAGCGTGTCATCTCCTAGTGTGTTTGAAGTTAAGTCAACTGGCAACCGGAGTTCTCTTCCGGTAATCATATGGTGAGGCGTTTGACGCGTAGCTTTGTGAATGCTTGCTCTGTACGCCATTAAGCACTGCGAGAGAGATCTGTCCCATTCCCGAGGGTTGTTTTGATCTACAAATGCCTGCAGAAGTGATTTTAGTGTCCGATTAGTGCGTTCAACCAAACCATTTCCTTGTGGGTGGTATGCTGTAGTGCGTGTTTTACGAATACCCATTATGCGACAGAGTTCACCAACAACGATACTTTCAAAGTTGGATCCTCGATCTGAATGTAGCTGAAGTGGTGCCCCCCAACGGCTGACCCAGTGGTCGAAAATTGATTCTGCGATGGTTACAGCATCAATTTGAGGAATCGCGATAGCCTCGCACCACTTGGTAAAATGGTCTACCATGACTAATATATAGTTGTTATTTCTAGAGGTTACTGGGAAAGGGCCAACCAAGTCTATTTGCACTAAGTCATTTGGATGGCCAGTTATAATGGGTTCTAAGGGTGCCCTATTATATTTGTGTGGGGCCTTAATGGTTTGGCATACCTCGCAGGAGTCACAGAAATCTACGATATCCTTTCTTTGATGAGGCCACCAATAACGCCTTTTAGCTGCTTCTATCATCTTACCTGAGCCCGCGTGGCCTAACTGCTGGTGTAATGACAACAGTACCGTGGGTAGTGCCGACTGTGGTGCCACAACGCGGCGAGTATAAGTGGGCCCATGTTGGTAGTAAAGGATGTTATCGACAATTTTCAAATTGTCCCACAGAGCCCACAAACACCGAGTTTCCCATCCAAGCTAACTTATTTCCTGGGCTGTTGGTCGTTCGCCTCCACTTCGAACACGTTCTTAAATCAGGGCCAGTTCAGGGTCTGAAGACTGAAGCTCGGGCCAACTATATGAACTATGCGCCTCTAGTTGGAGCAAAGAAACTTGTGCTTCGGTGCATGATGGGCAGTCACCGTGATACCTAAGAGGTTTTCTCGATAATGCATCTGCATTTCCGTGATTTTTTCCAGGTCTGTGCTTGCACTCGAAGTCATACTCTTGCAGCTGTTCTTGCCATCTAGCAATCTGACCCTCAGTATCTTTAAAGTTATGTAGCCAGTTAAGGGCTTTGTGATCAGTCCGTACTAAGAAATGTCTACCGAGGAGATATGCTCGAAAGTGTTTAACGAAATTGACAAGTGCCAGCATTTCTTTCCGCGTGGTGCAGTAATTCTTTTCACTCTTGTTGAGTGCACGACTTGCATATGCTACCACTCTCTCTACTCCATCTGCATCTTTCTGAGAAAGAACAGCTCCGATACCGGTGTCGCTAGCGTCTGTATCTAGGATGAAAGGACCTGCCTGGTCAGAAACGTTGGGGTATACCAGAATGGGAGGGCTACATAAACGGTCTTTAAGTTTCTCGAAAGCTTCAGTAGCCGATTTTGTCCAACTGTAGTCCTTCTTCTTAAGAATGTCGAATAAAGGAGCTGCAAGTAAAGAGAAGTTAAGTACAAAACGTCTATAATAAGAAGCTAACCCTAGAAAACTGTGTAGCTCGGAGGCTGAGTTTGGGACGGGCCAGTCCTTAACTTCCTTCACTTTTGTTGGATCACATCTAATGCCTTCGGCTGATACAATATGACCCAAGAAGCACACTTCTTTCCTGAAAAATTGACATTTATTTGGGTTCAGTTTTAGCCCAACTGCTTGCATTCGTTCTAGTACTTTAGCAATGTCACTTAAATGTTCATTCACTGTCTTGCTATGTATGATAATATCGTCTAAATATACCAAACACTTACCTGGTATACAATCGCTAAGGACCGTCTGCATGAGACGTTGAAATGTCGCTGGAGCATTTACCAGACCAAATGGCATCGTTTCAAATTCATACAGACCTGATTGTACAATAAATGCTGTTTTTTGTCTATCTTCTGGATGTACTTCTACTTGCCAATATCCAGAAGCTAGATCTAAGGTAGTAAACCAATTCGATCCCCCTAGGGCATCAAATGTGTCGTCTATACGTGGTAAGGGGAAACAGTCTCGCCTAGTTACTTGATTCAACTTACGATAATCCACACACAACCGAAGTGTTCCATTCGATTTCTTAACTAACACTACTGGGGAAGCCCATGGGGATACAGATGGTTTGATGACATTCTTCTCTAACAGTTCATCCACTAACTTATTCAGCTCTTTCTGATAATGTGCAGGTACTCGCCGTGCAGGTTGTCTACAAGGTGGGGCGTTACCTGTATCTATGTGGTGTTGGATCAGTTTTGTTCTCCCTGGATTTTTTCCATCCCAGTCAAAACAGTCTATGTGAGTGTCGAGCATCTTATTAAAACTGGCTGTTGTCTCCAAGGGTAAGGTTTCCACCGTAGTTAACATTCTAAGTTTCTCTTTCATAACATGGCCCTGTACGCCAAACGTGCCGTGCTCTAAGTCGTTTCCTGGAATGAACGGAATGAAGCTGTCATTCAATATAAGAGCCTTCTGGCCACAGTCTATTATCCCGGACAGCTTTTCTAAGAGGTCAACTCCTAGAATTACTTGCCACGGCACCTGAGTTGACACAACGAAAGCGTGCTGAAGTGACAGTGTCCCTAACTTTAGAGGTAGTAGGACTACTCCCTGGGATTGCATGCAATCTCCGCTGGCTGTCGTAAGCCGCAACTTGTGATTGTCTATTTTGGGCCTGAAATTTTCTGGGACACATGAGGAATGTATAACGGAGCTATTTGCTCCTGAATCAACTAGCATTACACATAATCTGTTACCTATATACCCTGAAACTCTCGGGGAGGAGGTGGCGCCGATTAGGTTAATAGTCGGTAAACAATTCACATCGACATGTGACTTACCTGAATTGTGCCCACAAGTTCGAGCATGCTAATCAAACTGCCTGCAGTAGTAGCAATTGTTTCTTGAAGCCATTTGTGACTGTGGACGTCCTTTATACTGTTGTCTGGGCTGTTGAGTGTATTGTGCTGTCTTGTGACGGTAGTCCACTGCATTAACTGGTTGTGATGTGGTTCCTGGCTCTTCCAGGCTTTCCAGTAAACGTGCCCTGTTTTCCGCTTCTTCCATGGATGCCGGAGTATGCAAGATGAAGTCTTTCCTGTAACGGAAGTCTACACCTTGCAGGAACTTGCTGAAAACAACTTCTTCGACCTCTGTAAAAGGGCTGTTTTGCATAGCTTGACGAGCAAGCTTGCGTAGCCGTAGTGAAAATTGGTTGACCGCTTCCCCTTGACCTTGCCTGCACTCATTAAGGCGTTTCAATGCTTCTATTTGAGGCACTGGTGGTACTATGCGTGCTTGTAGAGTACTCAAAAGGGTGCCCATTGTCAGATGCACATGGTCCAAACCTATCACGTGCATTTCCAAAGAACGTCCGACACAATCGAGGACAAACGCGTTTGGGTGAGGGACGTTCATCAGATCGACATATCGGTGAACCTTGTCCGACCATAGATCGAAGTCATCACCAACTTCTAATTTATGTGGCATGGGATGGACATAGCGCGATCCAGACTGATTTGATTGGAATGCTCTGGCCATGGCCACAGCTAGTTGATCAACAAGCTCGTTCGATGCTGTCTCCTGGACAGGAGAAGTGGTCTTGGAAGCCTCAGTGAGTCGAGACTTAGAAGAAGAGAGTTTTTTCGTTGGCAGGCTCGCCATTTATGTAGGGCCAATCGTCAAGCAATGATCTGAAACAGAGAGCAAAGCGCACGTTAGCAGGGTGATCACACAAGTGCCACGTGCTAGTAAGAACGAAGACTCAAGGTCAAGGAGTTTATTTACAACCAATCATAATACAATTAGGGGAGAGGGGAAGAGTCCTCCTATTGGTCATCCGTTGCGTCGTCTTGGGCGACCAATCCCTGTACGCTACGTGGCCAACCTGAAATTAGATAAACATACAGTTTAAACACTAGAAAACCGCTTACTTACCAGGCCTTACATGCCATGCTGACGCAAATGGCGCAAATGGATAGTTCTAGATTTGACCCCATTTGATGCAGTAAAACAATCTAACATTACCTTATCTAACTTTCGTATCAAAGATCAAATTTCTTTCCTATTATAAAACTACGATAAGACTGCTGACAAAAATGGAATAAGTACATTATTGAATCAAAATAATACACCAATAAACTTTATCTCACGGATGCTGTTCACAACAAAGTTTTATAGGAGAATTGACTTCAAGCTTTATTTGTCCCAGATATTTGTATCACATTCATCTTATGTTTGGGTTTTTTGTTAATGAGAAGACAATATTTCTATATCTCTTTATGTGTTACACAGACAGACTATTTTGCAGACAGTTCTGACTGACTCTAAAGTTAGATTGAACAAACAAACTGTAATTTATATAATAACTTATCCATGCCTGTACAATTGGTATGTTCCTGCATAAACAGGAATAAATATATATATAGAGAGTGGGTATGTTAATATGCTTTTCTAGGCTCCTTTTGAAACTGTCAGGCTTTTCACAGGATATAGTCTCAGAGGATAGCTGGTTCCAAAGTTTGCAATATTTAATGGTGAAAAAGTTAGCTCTAGTGGTGAGTTTATGGGTGTTAACCTTGAGAAGGTAGTCATAGTTGCGTAGTTCATACGATTTAAGATTAGCCCACGTTATAGATGAGTTACTGTTACAGTGCTTTCTTATAACTTTGAATAAGAGAAATAAGTTGCACTTCACTCTCCTTAACCATAAGGGTTCTAAGTCCAGTCGAATGCATCTGTCAAGGTATTCTATTTGCTGATCATAGCCCAATATGCGTTTCGTGATGAATCTTTGGACACTTTCAACTTTTTCTGCCTGCTGACTTAAAGCTACTGTATAAGTGGGCATAGTATTCAAGTTCGGGCGAATACATATCTTATACATAGCCAATCTGGCTTCTGGAGTGTAAAAGTTGCGTAGCACAAAGCCGGTGAGACGTTTACAATCAGATGCCACCTTATTTGCGTGTTCAGTAAAGGTAAGATCTGAGTATGTTACACCAAGATCTCTGACAGTGTTCGTGTTTGAAACAAGGTCACCGTACATGTATAGACATATGCTAGGTTTCCAACGTCCGAAGTATGTTATCCCAGACTTAGCTGGATTGAACGTTAACTGCCACTTTTCACTCCAGTTACATAGACTATTTAGGTCTTGTTGGATTTTACTAACAATATTTATATCATTATAGTCGAAATCACATACAACTTTGAGGTCATCTGCAAAGAGGTACGGCTTGCCATACTTGATCACAGAGACAATATCATTTATGAATACAATGAATAAGGTAGGACCAAGAACGCTACCTTGTATCACGACAATGGTCATTGGTTTAGATGTAGACAAGTGATGGTTGATTTGAAGTAACTGTTCTTTTCCTATTAGAAAGGAAGTTATCCACTCGAGTAGCCTTCGACTTATTCCATAAGATAGGAGTTTCAATATGAGTCTCTTATGTGGAACTTTATCAAAAGCTTTCCTGACATCTAGAAATAGTGTTGCTGCCGAACGACCTTTGTCTACACACTCAGTAATGTGGTCGAAATAATCTAACTAGCAAGTGATGCACGACCTTCTACTTAAGAAACCGTATTGTAAAGGGGATATTAGGTCATTCGAAAGCAAATACTGAAGAATTTGCTTCTTTGCAATCTTCTCCATCACACGTGAAACCGCGGAGGTGATGTTGATGGGGCGGTAGTTATCTGTGTCCGCTGTAGGTCCGGTTTTGTGAATGGGAACAACGTAAGATTTCTTCCAGCTAATTGGATATGTTCCACCCCTCAGTGAATTTGAAAATAACTTGAGGAGAAGTAGGTTCATGTCATTTCCACCATTTTTTAAGAGGACGGAGGACATTCCATCTGGGCCGGGGGTATTAGTAAGCTTAAGAATTGCGATAGCTTTATCGATTTCTTGGGCGTTGAAGACTACATCGCTTAAACATTTTTCTGTTTTACGAGGGAAGTCAATATCCTGGTCATTTTCCAGAGTGTATAGTTTGGCAAAGTGCGTGCAAAACACCTCACATATATCCTCAGCTCTTTCGTGAGTGATGCCGCCTAGGTGAATTATTTTTGGATATGTTGATTTGGAGTTTGATAACCTACTTTTGAAGAGTTTGGCTATTTCTGCAGTGTTATGTGGCGACTGAATTGCCCGCATTTCTTTATTCCTAAGACTTCGATTTTTCAAATCATAGATTCTAATGAGGATTGTTTTGATGGCTATTAACGATGATAAGTCGTGATGTCTGTAGTAACTTAATGAATGCTTCCGCAAACTTCTTCTTAATGATATTGGAATAAAATCGTCTTGAGGGATTTTGAATTTAATCAATTTCACAGGCGCTATGACATCATTAACAGACTGTATATTGTCATAGAAATTTTTAAGAACTTGCTCTAGGGAGTCATTATTAAAGTAGGAATCCCAATTAGAGTATCTAATCAATTCCTGAAACAGGGCCCAATCAACATGTGTGTATAGTCTTATTGATGTCCGACTAACTTCGTTTCTGTGTATAGTTTCTGGGGAAATATTAAACGAACATGCCACTATTTTATGATCGCCACCTCGGAATTCATGTCCCACATGTATCGTATATGGTGCTACCTTGATCGTGAATATAAGATCAAGAATATTATAAGACCTAGTTGGTGCATTAATATGTTGCGTCCATCCTCCTGTAATGATGGAATTAAGAAGATTATCATACCTCGAGGGTCATCGAAGTGAACTCCATGACATATCTTGCAAATTGAAGTCACCTCCAATTATATTATAACTGAAGGGAAGATTGGATGCAACATTAAATATGTTGCTGAGTACGTTATCGTATTCGCAGTTTGATGATGGCGGTCGGTAGACACAACCTATAAGGATAGGTTTACTTCTGAGAACTTTTATTTCGACCCACACCGAGTCATTAAGTTGTGACAGAATAGGGTGACCAAGATGCGTTGCACAAATGGGTTGTTTAACGTATGTAAGTGTTCCACCCCCACGACCTGTTACTCCATCCCCTCGAAAAAGATTGTACCTATCAATCCATAAGCTATCATCCGTAATATCACTAGAGCACCAGGCTTCAGTGATCATGATCAACGACGGATTGCATATAGAGGCTAACGTACATAATGCTAAGTGTTTGTCAAAAACTGATCTAGCATTTATGAGGATGACGGATAGACTTTGACTACTTGGTTTTAGTGCATGGGTGATGTCGTAATAAAATATTCTATGGTTATCAACTGAATACATGCAGTCATTATCGAACTCATTAATTACTACCTTTTGATCACTAGAGACGTTTTCATCAATTTGATACTTAGGGATGGGTTGTGAAAAGTCACTAGTGCGTAGTTGGTCATTTAGATATTGCGTGCTATGAGAGATACTAGTATGATAATCTAGAGTATTACTGATGGTATTAGGTGTGAATACGGTGTTTGCTATCTGCCGGGGAAGAAGCAATTTCCCTGTTGTAAGCTGTTCGCAATACCAGCAAGGAATTGGTCTGATATCATGCGTGCTACGTGCATGATCCCTGGAGTTTCTGCCAGTTGTCGCTGGAGAAAATTTTGGTCACATGAGTTAGCTAGAGCCGTGTTATCTGCATAGTTATAACCGAAATGTGTGATCAGCGTGTTCTTGTGTGCATATGATTTAGATCCCTGTGTCTGGTAAAAGTTCTTCCCAGGCCATGATGAGCATTGTGCTTCAATTGGCATTTGCCCCTACTGAATGCATGGGAAGTATGACAGGGCACTATATGTGTTTTTGACCTAATGTCTGTATTCTCAGACTGGTGTTTCCTGTACATCATAGTTGAGGGTGCATTCGTGAGGAGCTGAGTAACTCCGTGTTTTCGAAGTGGTTGAGTAGAAATGTAACGATTATTTTTTGTTGTCATAGGACTGGTAGTGGTATTCGGAAATGACTAAGTTCCTATGGTATGTGGATTATGTCTAACTTGAGTAACATGACTAAGTTTAGATGACTGTCTATCATTAGAATGAAACGGTGACCCTTTTGGAACTTTCGTACTTGTGGGCTTTAGTGTTCCGGATCTAGCGTTTGGTTTAGGTTTTTCTGTATTAGTCGGCTTGTTTAATTAGGGCTGCTGGCGACTAGTAGGATTACCTGATAAACTGGATTTCTGTTGAATATTCTCAACAGTTCTTTTGGTGTTCCTTACGGAAATAGGACGTTCATCATATCGCCTTGAATTTACACCAACCTGGGTGGCCACATGTGATTGCTGCTTCATAGTAGCCGGGTTACGAGGTTGTGCGGTATGTGACTTCTGGAGAGATTCAGAGTATACAACTGATTTCAACTTAGACGTTTTCGAGGTTATGGCATTCGTGTCAGTGTGCAAGAGATGCACGTCAATACTATGATCTACTGACATTTCTATGTCTGCGATTTCAGTATTTGGAACTGAGTCTTCAACAGTTACTTGACTACCGTTAGTTTGTGCATCCGATATTAACTGGTGCTCTAGGTCATTGGACAATCCAACGAGGGAGGTATTAACAACGGCTGTCTTATTGGGGTTATATTCATTTAGTTTTCCTGCGCGGCATCGTCTTTGGCAAGAGGTTAAATCAAGTACAATCCTTATATTGGTGTAAGGTGTTGAGGAGCAAAGAAGTTTACCAGACCCCAAAAATTTCTTAACTAGGTCAACAGACTTAAATTTGAAGGGTGCAGGGTATGGGTGGTTTTTAGATTTCTTGCGAAGACGCAGAAACTGGCAGTCAGATAATGAAATGTTGCACGCCTGTGGACAGCCGGCTTTAAGTTTGACAATGGGGACATTGTCTGGTATATTATAACCTAAGACATTATATGACGACATCACCCTCTTTACAGCCTCTGCAGTCAAAAAGCCTAACAGGCGCTCAGATTTGAGAAGTGATTCTAAGCAAATATCTTGTGATGGACCACAAAGTTGGATGAAAGGAGTGATACTTTCAAATTTATCCTGCAGGTCTGATATGGATTTCTGAATGATCTGTAAATCGCTAGTGTTACGGGCTACCTTATCAATTGGTTCTTCCACTAAGTTAGATACCATATCTCTCGGTTTACCGAGAGATCTTGATCTTAGTGCAAATTCGTCGTCAGCACTAATGTTTTTAGTGAACTGCTGACTATTTGATGCTAGTCTATGAAGCTAAAGATAATATCAATTTCTCAAAAACTGATACAAATGTGTGAAATGCTATTATATTATCTAAATAGATAAAACAACAATAAACGGGTATGAATGTAAAAAATACAAACTAAAAATAGACCACTATCAAAAGAGTGAACTCTGATAGTTATAGACCACACAACTTAGGACTTCTCTACAATTCTTTAGTGATAGATTGCTCTTTAGTCACACGAATTCGACTGGATCCAAACAGTATTCTGGCAGTGATAAATTTGGATATTGAGCTACTGGAGGTGCAACCAATATCAGTTATAATTGTATAGTAGTCAAATATAGACCACGTTAATCCAGAATGTGAAAAATTATTTCCACGTTATTTGGGGAAATGTAACGTCCTACACGAAGCTCACGGTTTCAGCATTGGCAGAAGAAGCATCCAGAAGAAGACAGGACTTCGGGTAAACATTGAGAAAACAGAGGTGATGAAGATTCCTGGCCAAAAGCAACAACAACAGGCAAAGAACAGCACAAATTGGAGAAATCTGAAAGAAGCAACATCCTTTACCTACCTACCTAACTGGGAAGCATCGTTTCAACTACAGGCGGACGGAACTGTGGAAGATATCAAAGTAGAGACCGGGAAAGCACGGCAAGCTTTCATTTCGCTCAAGTCTGTATGAAGATGAACAGCATTTAGCATGAAATTTAAGGTCCGGATTTACAACTCCAATGTGAAGTCAGTGCTACTTAACATACAGATCAGAGACTTGGAAAGCGCGTCCCGAAGGCCAATTCGAACAAACTACAGACTTTCATCAGTAGCTTTCTTCGCTCAGTACTGCTCAAGATCAGATGGTCGGCTAGGAAAGATCAGCAACAGGGTCGGATCTCTGGCAGCGAACCATTCCATCAAGCACCGATTGTGCAACAAATATGCCCGGAGAAGTGGAGGTGGATTGGCCATACTCTGAGAAAACAAAACCATATCTTAGAACGCTATTGTAGAACTTTGCCTGAAGTGTGTCGGTGGTACAGTGGTTAGGACTCTCGCCGACTACGCACATGGTCCGGGATTCGATCCCCTGCCGACGCACACCCGATATCCATGGTCGACCTGCAAAATTTGGGCTACCGATATCCATGCTGAAAAATCCATACCCGTAATGAAAATACGGTGTGACTTCAAGCTGTAACCGAAAAAAGTGAGTGACACCACACGCCAGCCTCTCTCTCTCCCCAGTAGAACCCGAAAGGGTAGCGAAGAGTTGGTCGTCACTGCGAGGTTGATATGGAGGTCATGCGATGAGGAGATGAGAGCATGTGGTCAGACGTCGAGCCAGGTAATAACGTTGGTGGAGAACCGAACGCGGCAACTCTAAAGAACAGCAGCCCAAACCGAAACTACCTAGCGAACGGAAAAATGACCTTGAGCAACCAATCAGGTGACTCCGTATTTTCCAGATGTATTTATGGGTGCTTTGCACCTTTTGCGTTGCAAATTCGCTCCAGATCTTGTTTTTGATTACTGTTTGGAGAACAGACTGTTAGGAATGTCGAAAGAAAATACGATCGAGGGAGACTGAGTGTGAATGAGCAATAGGTATTGGGGATACATGACACCAGCCTCCAGAAAGGATTGTAGTGACCCGTTTTATTACTCATCATCGCAATATACTTTCATTGTGTAATTGTACTTCGATTTGTTTATTACTCTAAATCTTGCATCTTAACAATTGATACTTTTTGTACTCGCTCGATTTTTGAATTTTGATTGCTGCAATAATACACTGTCGTATTCCTTCGCAAGTGCCTTTTTAATTACGTTGTGGATGTCGAGTAATCACAACGTTAGGACACAAATATAAACGCGAAGAAGTACTAAGATATACGTGCATTCTAGTTCAGTCAAAATAGAGCAGCAACAAATTGGCGAGCCCGACATAGCTGATTGATGGACTACATCATTTCGAAGTATACACAGTGGAATAAATCATCTTTGCCGTCGCATTAACTTTTATAACTTCATAACATTTGGATGTATAATTACTGATATTTCTGCTAAAAGTACCTCCGGACCTGGCGGCACAACGACTGCTATCCCAGTTCACCCTGATACTCAAGCAGCTGTAGCAGCTGGCTGTTATGCAACACCTCAATTCCAGTTCTCTGTCCTCAAGCTTCAGCATTGTCTACAGGTGTGCAAACACTCTTACAATGGTCTGCAACTCCATTTACTCAAGCCGGTCCTACAGCTGTTCAATTACAACAGTTTACCCAATCACCTCAACAACAACAGATTCAAGCACAAGCTCATCAGTTACAACCAGCTCAACAGCCAACTTATATCCAACAACATCAGCAACAACCAACAATGATGGCAACTGACGTCCCTGTCAGTGGTCAACCTGGTACTGTAGCTGCACGCTCCTATGCTATTCCCCAGTTTATCATTCTAGCACCAGGAGCTCCATTGAAAGTCATGACTGTTGGTCCTAACGGTCAGTTGATTCAAATCACTGGTATACCACAGTTTATGCCCATTGCTTCTGCTGGAATGCCTATCAATCAACCAACTTCTACTCTCCAACCGCAGCAAACATCAATTCAAGTTACTCCTCAACGCCGAGTAACAACACCCCAGCAACAACAACAACATACTGACGGACGTTCACTTTCAACCGTATCAGCAACAGCAGCTACTGCTGCACTCTTCTCTGGCACAGCCATCTCTTCTTGTACAATTCCACTTGTACAACCAGCTTTCATGGAAATAGAGGTAACTGAATGTTTACCCAAGTCATTTCCATACTTCCTTATTACTATACTATTAACTGTATGTTAAGATATAAATCTAATATGTAACTCTTTACAATAACAACCTCATTATTATTCTAATAATAATTTTTCTGGTTTTATTGTTACATTTTGCACAACTTTCTAAACATTTTAGTTCGTTTCAAAGTTGTTAACATTTTCGAATATATACAGTTATAATCGAACCTCAGAAAACTTAAAATCCTCAATTCGGTTTTCATATTTTTTTTGTTCTTGTAATTTACAATATCATTCCGAATACAGGTAAACTTCATTTACCTGCATTCTACGGAGGGGCTATTGTAGTGACCCGTTTTATTACTCATCATCGCAATATACTTTCATTGTGTAATTGTACTTCGATTTGTTTATTACTCTAAATCTTGCATCTTAACAATTGATACTTTTTGTACTCGCTCGATTTTTGAATTTTGATTGCTGCAATAATACACTGTCGTATTCCTTCGCAAGTGCCTTTTTAATTACGTTGTGGATGTCGAGTAATCACAACGTTAGGACACAAATATAAACGCGAAGAAGTACTAAGATATACGTGCATTCTAGTTCAGTCAAAATAGAGCAGCAACAGGATATATTGAGGCAATCCCTAATCGCAGTGCAGGTGTATTATTGCCTATAATCCAGCGCTTAGTGCTGCCTAAGACGACTATTCATACAGATAAATAGAGTAGTTACAGTCAGTTATCGAATCTGGGCTATATTCATCAAGTGTCCAACCATACATTCTAGAAAGGGTTCAAAGGAAGGCGACACGTATGGTTCACGGCATGACTAATATATCATACGACTAGACAGTTTAAATCTCTACGCACTGTCATACTGTAGGCAGAGAGGAGATTTAATCACAATGTTTAAAATTTTAAATAATCACTACGGACCTGACTTGTTCTCTCTTTTCCTTCCCACCAGGTCGGAAAACCTTAGGGGACATAGCAGGAGAGTTGAAAAGCCAAGAAGAAATCATATTGCTGTTGAGTACTGGTTCTCACACCGGGTCATAAACTCTTGGAACCGACTCCCAGAAGAAGTGGTGTCTGCAGACTCAAGTGATTCGTTCAAGAAGGGTTTTTACAACCACAGAAATTTACTAGAGAAGGATTAACATAGGCTCCAAGCCTTCTATTCTCAACCAATAAATCTGATATGTAAATCTGAATACAAATGGTTTTCTCAATCCTTTTGATGGAACTCACACTAATTCCATCGAAGGTTTCTAGATTCACCTAAAAAACGTATCAGATCTGTGAATGGATCAAGAAATGCAATTATACACAGCTATATCGATGAGTTTATAAACAGGACTTGGTTTAACGTGAGTATCAAGACTCCTATGAGGAATTGGCAGGTTTTTTTGCAACATATACGAGAAAGTTGTCCTATGTAACTATTTTTAACATTGCATTACTTTTATGTATATATCAATCATTTATTAAAATTATGCATCATTTTTGAGCCTTCTGATTGGTCGAGGTTGTCCTTGACAAGGTCATTTGTCCGTTCGCTAGGTAGTTTCGGTTTGGGCCGCTATTCTTCAGAGATGTGCGGCTTAAACCCTATGTTCCTCAAGGAATTAAAGGAAACAATAATAATAAGCTGAAGGGTATAACGTCAAGGTGATTTTAAAGCCCGCCTAAGTAACGCGCACTGCATATTAGCCGCAATATTTATTCACGCGTGGATTCGCCAATCACAATGCGTGTAAGTGACCTTCAAGTGCTTATCCTCTCTGCAGGCAGTATGCTGCTATTCATGGTCAAGCGAAGACTTTCGCACTGCATTATTGTGTAAAGTCATTTCAACTATATTTAAGGGATGCTATTATTGTTCACTGTGGGCAAATTAAGGTGAAAGGATATAATGTGTCGCATTTTGGAGTGAAGTCGTATTTTTCTCCTACATACTCTTAAATTCATTGGCATTCATTCGCTTTGGTTTAGATTCCTGCCGACTAACAGTTTAGACCGTAATTTAGAAAAAAAGCTCTGTCACTAAGCGGGTAGATGTACATGGCGCAGTAGAATTTTGTTGACAATACATTGTTATGAATACCTGAGATTAAATCTAGTTTGGTGAAAGTTTACCTTCTCCGCTTGACGGGATACCATTAGGAGTGATATCATTTTAAGTCTGAACAGATATATGTGTTGGGATAGTGTGATACTGGTTATAAAATGCTAATGTCGTGATAGGTGATTCCCATGGCTTACGGAATTACGCCAACACTCAGTCTTCTTCATAGGGCTGTTAACTCTATATTTCTTAGTGCTAAAGTACTTCAGGACAAGTTCCTCTTACTGTGCTGCTTTTGTATAGTGACCGTCATCCCTGGAGATGTCGTCCATCGTCTGTAGAGATCTGGTCAAAGTATTGTGGTTGTAATCAATCTGGTTGTCGCTTAGGAAGAGCAACTGAATGATGGATAAGTTCTCTTGTACTGTCCTGGTCCTCATAATTACAGTTTGAAATGAACTCCTGATCTGACATTACTTAAGTATTAAGTGGCCAGAGCCTGTGGCTTTAAGAATCTTCTCTGTATCTCAAATAATCCGTGTTGGACAGTTTGTTACATTATCTCATATTGATTTTTATTCAAATATCTAGTCAATTCCATACATACATATATAAATGAAGGAAAAAGTTGTGTGAGTAACTTGATATGATTATGAGCAATAATTTGTGCTCGAAACGTCATCAGTTAATATTACTGTGTAACACTGTGTGATTTATCAAAATAAAATCTTATCCATAATGGATTTACACTCTACCACAGTGCCCAAGTTTTATACTTATATGTTAGCTTAAAATTGTCCAAAGGATCAGATTTTTATTATTTTTTGATTACAGCTTGATTCCATGCTGTTTTTTATGGTACAGGTATGGAATTTTCAGCATGTGATATCGGTAGCCCGAATTTTGCAGGCCGACCATAGATATCAAGTGTGCGTCGGCAGGGGATCGAATCCCGGACCATGTGCGTAGTCGGCGAGAGTCCTAACCACTGTGCCACCGACGCGCACTGTATTTTCTAATTACTCTAGCATCACCAGTATACGGTATTATATCGACCGTCTTGTTTACAGTTGCGTAGTTCTTGACAGTTGTCTATTTATCAGTAGTTTTGATATCTTATCCTGTAAGGACCTCATGAGAAAAAGCCCCCGGTTTTAATTTCTTCACCTGGCTTGTAAGTCAGCGATGCACACTACCATACACTTAGTTATCTTCTCAGGTCCAGAAATAAGTATATTAACGTGCTTCATTATCATTGAAGTAAGTTACATGCGTATTTAGAAATAACTAATGAGCCTCTGCATGTGTCTACAGTATATTGTGATGTAACAAATGTATTGATTGGTTCAGTGAAATAATGCTTCACTAATTTTAGGACTAAAAGCGCGTTCATCCAGGAGCCTATACCACTATCAAGTGAATAGTTCAGTTGAAAAGTTTGAACAACATCGGATAGTTCATACTTCTTCCGCACAGCATAAAAACAAGTTACATATTTTCAGCACATTTGTGTAATGGTTGTTATTTGTTGTATAGACAGAAATCAGTATAATGAATTAGTTGGCCTTAAGGTATTATATAAAAGCTGTCCGTTGTCTTAATGTAAGAGTAGAACTTAAGCTCTGTGGTAGGATGTAATTCCATATGACATAACAGTGATACGGTAATAACAGCTATTAAGGCTGTATCACTGTGCTATATCAAATAAAGGCATATAATATAATCGTTGTTGTTCTAGATCCGGCAAGGTAGCCGGGGCAAGCATCTTTTACCGGGATTTTCGTCGTTATAGGTATTAGTACACTCAGTGGTATCATGCCGAGCGTAAGTAGCAACTCAGTGTGTTTAACCAGTTTTCTCCCTGTTCCTGTATTTAAAATTAGTGCAAATCTCACTCCTGTGGTATATTTTAAGGGTGCAGATTTAATGCTAGACTTGTCCTTAATTCCCCAGAGATTTCTAATCAATCGCATCACCGATATCATTCTCACCGAAACTTTTGTTTCTTTCCCTGCCTCCTCTGCACCTGTTAAGTAGACATTTCATTTATTTTACAAATAAAAATGATTCCTTACCTACCTAATTCCATACTTTTTTCATCACGTTCATATTCTTTATCGTTTTCACTATCTCAGGAAAGCACTTTAATCCTGATTACTGTTATGCATTAGTAAATTAGTATAAATCTGCAGAAAGTTAACACAGTTGGTTTGTTAGTAACAATTAACATTTCTTATTTTCCTTCCTGCCTTGTGTTAATACAAGCTGTAGTGTGCGAGTTGTATCTATATATCTATATCTATATATCCTTTCCTGATACAATTTTTGAGTCTCATTTAATTTGTGGATGTAGTTGAACTTATCTATTGATAGAAAAGCATAACTGTTGTATCTAAGTAACGAACTCCGACATTTCTGTAATCAAGTTTATAAGCAGTACCTTCGATTACTGAATTCTTGCATCTAAGTATCGTTTTTATATTAATTAGTCAAATTATGATATTTCATAGAGATACCCCCAGTCATTGTAACATTCCGACATTTGGGTACCATTTATCTCAGTTTCCCCTTGCTCAATTTCAGGGATAATCAAAACAGTGAATAACAGAGCAGCATGTTCAAAGTGATGCTTGTCTTTCGGGGTGGAATTTTCATCACTTCCGAAATATAAGGTCTCAGCTTGTAAAAATTTCTTTATTTTTATTTTGTAGAATAAATTGCAAAATTTTATCTAATATTTTTTGTTTTTGCTGACCTACTGAACTTTTTTTTCTTTTCGTTTTATTTATATAGTTGATATAGACGTTTTGTTTGATCATGTCAAAATGGACTAGGCGATTAGGCTTAGCACTGGAATGGACATGTCATGGAATTCCTTGGATAGCTTGTGTTTTGTCATGGCTGATATTATTGTGGATTAACAACATACAAGGTGTTAAGGTACACTCATCGTATAATATTTTATGGGATAAGCAGTTTTTAAAGCTATCCGGCGATGAAATCGATACAAATGTTTCAAGACTACTCTCTTTACTCATTGCCTTATTATTTGATGCAATTACAGTAGGCCTGATCAAGTTGATATTTCGACGTCAAAGACCTAAAGAGGATAATCATTCAGATATGAGGTTAACCGTAGGCGTTGATGCCTGGTCATTTCCTTCAGGTATGTGTTTTATGTATGAGCATGTTATTTGCACGTTTTAAATAATTTTGCTCTTTTATTAAAAATTTGGTGTAGTATCTCGTTGTAAAGTACTGCCTTGTATCTTAACTAAAGCGTATAAGTAAAGAACAGATCTGACTGAGTTACTAGTTTCAACGTAGAACTGTGCACCGATGTGCAGCTATTCGAGTTGCCACACTCCATGTAGCACACAAAGCAAGAGGAAACAGTAAAAAGAGATTCAAAACAGAGATATGAGGCAAAAAGTGGTAATATGGAAGAACAATCTAGTTTTATTGGATATTATAAGTCACAAGGAGTGAATGCATCTGCGCCATTGAAAACAAGGATTTTGAGCCATATGACCATTTGTCGCCAGCCTTCATTGGTTTTTACCGTCCTGAGAACCCCAACCAGTCAGGAAGTCTACACCTCCCGACGTGGCTGACTTAAACTAACTATTGTGGATTTTATTGACTGGTGTCACCACTGGCTCTTTTCCAACCTGATCCATCCTCTGTCAGCTAACATTCCTTGTCGAGTAAGGCGATAACTAGACATGCGTAACACATTGCCTAACCATCTCAATCGATGTAACTTCACAGCGTCGTCTATTGATTTCCCCTCCTTACCTAGCACTCGGAGGCCTAACCACAATATTGCTCACCGTATTATGCCACTTCACACGGGAGATAGAACGCAGACACCTTTGATCTATTCTGAATAAAAAAAAGCATTCGTTCTTAAAAGGTAGTCAGTTACTGCTTTGTGGGGCTCGTTTTATTTTTCATTCATTACCTTCAGAAATGAATGATACATCCGGTGGCATAATTTGCACACACAATTAGTTTACTCACAAACTACTGTATAAATATGCGCAGAGATGTTGACTTTATCAGAAATAAGTTACCCTAACAGATTTTCCATGTACACGGCTTGGAATCACACATCTAGTTACATAGGCTGGTGTAGTTTAGAAGTTGAGTGCTATCATCAGTAAACTGGTTCTTTAAAGAACTTTTTATTTACATTGGTCTTCATATTTCTTTCTACAGAATTGGATTAACGTAAACTAAAAATGGGAAAAACATACTTGACAGTCAGGTCTGATAATCTTATTGGTAGATATGGTTCTTATTCCATTTATTCTGTTTGTTGCTTTTACTCTGAAGGACACTTGTCAGTTGGAGAGGTGGCTTATTGGTTAAATCAGTCCGGAGTTTGACTCCCTCCCTCCCCACCCACTTCAACCTGGACAACTAACTGGTGTCATCAGACTATAAAAAAGTCTGATTCACAGGCTGGTACATAAAAAGTTGGATTGAAATAACTGAGTTTTAACAACAGTTGTGTGAGTTTTGGCAAGTCTGATAGTTGTTCATTAATACCAAGTGTGCAGGTAGGATTCATTGACTTTTGGTGAACAGTTCTCAAGCAATTCATTTGCAAGCTCCTCTTTGGCCGTTGTCGCCTAGGTAGGTGGGTTAGCATGATTGTTCCTCATACGAATGCGTGTGTTGCTGGTAGGATTAGTGAATGTATCTCTACCACATGTTTGAATTGCATTTTGTTTTGTCGCACATTTTTTAGTGTCTGTGCTATATCAATTATGGATAAGATTTTATTTTGGTAAATCACACAGTGTTGTACAGTTATATTAAATGATGACGTTTCATGCTCATAATCATATCAAGTTACTCACACAAATAAAATCTTATCCATAATGGAGTTATGCTCTACCAAGTTTGTGTGCAAATAGCAGTGTCAATGAAATCGACAACAGTTAGTTTAAGTCAGCCACGTAGGAAGGTGTAAACTTCCTGACTGGTTGGGGTCCTCGTGACTTATAATATCCAATAAAACTAGATTGTTCTTCCATATTACCATTTTTTTTTGCCTCATATCTCTGTTTTGAGTCTCTTTTTACTGTTTCCTCTTGCTTTGTGTGCTACATGGAGTGTGGCAACTCGAATAGCTGCACATCGGTGCACAGTTCTACGTTGAAACCAGTCACTCAGTCAGATCTGTTATGGTTTACAACTATGAAAGGTAATTTTTTGAGACTTTATCATAGACTTCTTTGAGACACTTTTGTGTCCAGTGATATCACAGAGTTAGACTATTAAGGCAGGTTAGCAGAGATCTGAAAAGACTGGTTTCATTCCTGCCTGGGATCCAGGTTTTTATTTCACCTTTATTGAGCATCCACTGTGTCAGTGTATTGTCTGTATGTACTTTTTACGTCTCCCTGATATTTTTAGGCCTAAACAACCGGTCTCATTCTGGTATATGGGCTCTTTGAATGGATGGTTTACTATTGCTTTCATTTTTAACTCTGAGTTTCTTGTTTTTGGTGTTTGGCTAGCGGTGGTACGTAGAACGCGCATACTCCAACCAACCTTCAAGTTAGAAACTGAGGCAGACTTGTTTCAACATAGAACTTTGCACCGATGTGCAGCAGTTCGAGTCGCCACACTCCATGTAGCACACAAAGCAAGCGAAGAAAGTAAAAAGAAATGCAAAATATGAAACTGAGGCAGTGTTAAGATTTTTGGTTCAAGAAGCTCATATGTAAAATGAAACTAATAGATTCCATCACAAAATGTGGACGGTAAATCACAGACATCAACAAACAGTATTTCATTCTACCTGGAAGTGTGTGTCACTTGATTGCGTTCCTTGCTTTGCTGTGTACGAATAATGTCAGACTACAAGTAAAATGCGTGTAAATCGTTAACAGTTAACAAAGGTGCAGGTGTCTTTAGTTTCTGTCAGAGAAACTGGATATTTTTCCACTGATTTCCACTTTACTATTCACTCTCATTTCAGATACACATAATTTATATTCTTATTTGCCTTACTTTTCTTCTCAAGAGTTGATTTGTAAGGATTAGATTTTTTTCACGAGTTCGACCACGGATTGATATCAGTTAGAGAACCATTAAAAACCAGGGAGTACTGGTTAGCTGTTTCATGCTAGTTTGGTAATCATCGGTAGTACGCACCCGCTGGGCTTTGAACCCGAGGACCTTCCGGTTACAAGGCTAGCTAGGCTCGTATACCATTCAGCCACTGGGACCCGATTCAATGGACAGTGAGATCCATTCAATCGAGTATAACGGTGGATTTCCCGTCGATGACATTGGTTGATGGTCGCACTAAAAATCACGAATTGGTAGAATTGGTAGAATTCACGGGCTGGCTATTGAATCGGGTCCCAGTGGATGAATGGTATACGAGTCTAGCTAGCCTTGTAACCGGAATGTCCTCGGGTTCAAACCCCAGTGGGTGCGTACTACCGATGATTACTTTTCTTCACCTTTTCAAATTGTGTCTACACAAGAGATAGCCTATTTGTGTTCCGAGTTCTTCTTTGATTTAGAATTGTTGTCTGTTTTATTTATATTGCGTAGTATTCATATTTTTGTTATTTATTAATCTTGTCTATTTATTCTACAGGTCATGCTAGTCGTTCAACAATGCTGTTCTTTCTAATCTCTTATCTCTGGCTATCATCATCGTCAGCCAAATTATGGATAGGATGTTTATTATTACTATGGAGTATTATTGTATGCTATTCACGTTATGCAATGCGTCGTCATCATATAACAGATATTCTAGCCGGTTGTATATTAGGCTATGGTGAGTATTGTTTGATTAAACAAATTAACTGGAACCTAGTAGCCCTATACATATCTTCATATTTGTTTTAAAAGGCGATAATAACAAAGACACACGTAACGCCCCCCCCCCCCCCCCCGCCACACACTCACAACATAAAAGTATGTAACAATCGGAGAAATGATCGAAAAATAAGTCATACTTTTGATTTTTAGTGTATACCTTTGTGTAACTTTGATAAGTTTCTTCATTCCCTAATCAATATTTGTATTGTGCAATATATCATGTAAACTGAGTGAGTATAAAAGGTGTAATCTGTTTTGATTGTGAACATATTTATTGTCCGATCAGATTTTAGCCATTATTTTTAGATGGCATATTTTTTTTATCAATCACATTCTGTTACAAATCAGTTTGTTTTTCCATTTAATGTTACATTTTGATAAAATCCATTTTTACTATGATTATTATTCGTGCAATAAAGGTCCAGTTAATTCTTTCATCACTGTGAGAACATTGAATACACTGTGTGTATGTGTGTGTTAATTTTTATTCCCGATTTTTGCTATGGTATTTATTTATTTGCTTACTGAATAAGAAAAGGTGCTTTTTTCAAAAAAAAGAAAAGAGAATACAATTGTGACTAAAACAAAGTCTTGATGTACAAATAGACATTGGATACACTGGTAGAGTATAACTCCATTACTGAATAAATTTATTTATATTAAAAGCGCGCAGTAACACAATATTATTTACTGATGACGTTTCGAGCGTGGTTATTTGTGTTATTATATGATGAGAAATAGAGTCTTGGAATTAAGAGAAAGAGAGAGATGTGTCAAGTGCGTCGGTGGCACAGCGGTAGAGTGCTCGCCGACCACGCAGGTGGTCCGGGGTTCGATCCCCGGCCACCAACGCACTCCTTTACCTCGCTAAGCCAGTAGTAATAGTGGTAAAAAGGGAAGGTTGGGCATGAGGTTAGCAATCCCATCCTGTAAAAATAATCACCACTGCTACAGAAACTTCAAGCCTCTAGCTTGAAGCCCTATGTTCCACTGGGAACGTGAAGGAATAAAAAAATGTATCTAGTATAAATTGTTAAACGAAATTGCAAGGCTGAGACTTGAAAGTAGTAGTTCTGTCTGTCTGTTTGTCTGTTTTCGACATAAAACTTTGCACCGATGTGCAGTAGTTCAAGTTGCCACACTATGTAGCGCACAAAACAAGAGAAGAAAGTAGAAGAAATGCATAATAGAGCCAGTAAACAGAGGTGTGAGACAAAAGAATAGTAATAACGAAGAACAATCTAGTTTTATTGGATATTATAAGTCACAAGGAGTGAACGCATCTGCGCTATTGGAAACGAGGATTTTGAGCCATATGACCATTTGTCGCCAGCCTTCATTGGTTTTTACCATCCCGAGGACCTCAACCAGTCAGGAAGTCTACACCTTCCTACGTGTCAGGCTTAAACTAACTGTTGTGGATTTCATTGACTGATGAGGCCATGTTATGGTTTGACCACCACTAGCTGGCTCTTTTCTAACCTGATCCATCCTCTGTCATCTAACATTGCCCGTGAGTGGAGGAAGGCTATGACTAGGCATGCGTAACAAATCTCCTAGCCACCTCAATCGATGTAACCTCACAGTCTCGTGTATTGATTTCCCCTCCTTACCTCGAAGGAGGCCTAACCTCAGTATTGCCTACCCTACTATACCACTTCACACGGGAGACAGAACGCAAGCACCTATGATCAAAGATAGTTAGCGTTTTCATGTCTTCCACTCTCAATGGCCATGTAGTAGTGGTAGTAGTAGTGAGCTCAGAAATTGACAAAAATGTGGAGGTATTTTTCAGGGCGATTTATTCTATCTTCTCAAAAGAAGTAGATCGGCTAGTAGATTTCGGTAATGCGCTAAAATATGGTCACTCGTATTTGAGAACTGTTGGTATTACCCAGTTGTCCATGGCTCAGATAGGTGGGGCGAGATTCGAACTCCGGGATCAATCGGCTAGATTTCTAGTTCTGAAGTCAATGATCCATATGTATGTCTTTGAAAGGAGTAACACGGAAATGATCTGTTAAAGGTCTTCGAAGATTTTCACTTGGTATGGGGATTGGCTAGCGTCTGGTTGATGCAGTGGACTCCAGAAGACTGCATGCTTCTGGTGCAGTCGCATTTATATAATAAGGTTGGGCATGAGGCTAGCAACTCCATCCTGTCAAAGTAAACACTGCTACAGAAACTTCAAGCCTCTAGCTTGAAGCCCTATGTTACACTGGGAACGTGAAGGAATGGAAAGGAAGTAACATTGGAAACCGTGTAAGTTGAATTATTTCCATCACGACTCTGAAATACAGAATTGACAGAAGTTAGAAATTCGTATTCTGCAGAGTTGTTTGTATTGTGAATTTATAATAAATATGAATGGCATTGACTAGAAAATAGCAGTGAATCGAACACTACTGAATAAGTAACTCTAATAACATGCGGCTTCTCCTCTTCTCGAAAAGAACAGAAGTTGAAGTATAATGACTGACTAACTGACTGGATTCAACATAGAACTTTGCACCGATGTGCAGTAGTTCAAGTCGCCACACTCCCTCCTTCTAGCACACGAAGCAAGAGAAGAGATTTAAAAGAGGGGTAATAAACAGAAATATGAGTGAAAAAGAGTAGTAATATAGAAGAACAGCCGATTTTTATTGGATATGAGAAACCCCAAAGAGTAAATGCATCTGCGCCATTTTGAACCATATCACCAATTGTCTGCAGCCATTGGATTTTACCGTCCCCAGGTTCCTAACCAAGAAGTCTCTACCTCCCAACATGGCCTCACCTAACTGTTGTGGATTTCATTGACTGATGGGGCCATGTTTTGGTTTGACCACCACTAGCTGGCTCTTTTCTAACCTGATCCATCCTATGTCAGCTAACATTGCCCGTGAGTGGAGGAAGGCGATGGTTAGGCATGCGTAACACATCTCCTAACCATCTCAATCGATGTAACTTCACAGCCCCGTCGATTGATTTCCCCTCCTTACCTAGCGTAACCTCACTATACTGCTCAGCTTATCAGACTGAAGTTTGTGGAGTGGGACTCGAAACCGTGCAGTAAAGTAAAGTAATAAAACAACTAACAAGTAGCTTTTATTTGTTTACTGGATATTGAACACAATTTGATAAGTGTTCTCAGTGTAAAATGAGTTGATTCAAATAACATAATATAAACTTATCGGGTTCACTACAAGGCATCATTTATAAAAGATACCTAAAGTCATATGAATATTGTGTGATCATATAATATCATGTACGTATAAGGGTACTAGTGTGTGTGTGTGTGCGTCTACATTTCTGTGTCTTCTATGTAAACTTATAAGGATAAGTAATTTGAAGGAGCACAATCTCTTTGTATAGATTTTAAGAGATTAAACGTATCAATATGCATGCATGTTCAGTACATATGAGCAGTTAGAGAAATCATAAATGTGCACCTGAATAGAGTTATGGATTTTTCATGCTTAAGTTAGCGCCGAAACTGTTACCTCTAGAAAGACAATGAAAGCTTCATGATCCAGTTATTCAGAAGAGAGAAAAATGACAAAACAATAACATGAAAATTAGTTATTCACCTGAACCAGAAGTCTTCTCCATAATTTCTTGTATATAGAAGGCGGTTGTCTTTATTTGTTGTTAAACTTGATTTCTTCTGCTGTCAAAACACTCATTCAATATTTTTATTATTGTTATTTCTTTGAGTTCCAAGTGGAGCGTAGGCCTTCAACAACACATCTCCACTTGGTTCTGTTTGGTGCTGTTCTCTGCAGACAGGCTAACGATTATCCATAATCTCTCATCTCCTCTTCGCCACACGATCTCCTCCATGTCACCCTAGTACCGACGATGCACTTCCTGATTCGGATTGAGATTCCACTCCAGCTATGATTTACAAGCAAAAACCGACAAACTGGTTGAAGAAGCAGCAAAGACAGGACTGCAGATGAACATAGACAAGACGGAGGTTATGAAAATAACCAACCAACCAACAAAAACAACAACAGAAGCAACATCCAGAGCCAATCACCATCCACGGGAGGGATTTGAAAGAGGTTACTTCATTCACTTATCCAGGCAACCAGCATTGTCTCGACTACAGGAAGAACGGGTGAGGATGTCAAATCGAGAATCAGAATGGCAAGAAACACATTCATCAACCTGCAAACCAATCTGGAAATCTTCGTCACTCAACTCAGCATCAACAACAAAATTCGGATTTTCAATACAAACGTCAAGTCAGTCAGTTCTTCTATACGGATGGATCAGAAACTTGGCGGGTCACAAAGAATATTTCCAACAGCCTGTTGCAGACCTTTATCAACAACTGTCTTCGCTCTATACTCAAGATCAGATGGCCGGAAAGAGCAAGAACCAACAAGAAACTATGGGAAAAAACAAAACAAGAACCAATCGCTCAACAAATATGCAGGAGAAAGTGGAGATGGATTGGACACTCGCTGAGGAGGCTGCTGGGTGACATCGCGCGTCAGGCCATCACTCGAGTGGAAACCGAAAGGGAAGCGGCGAGTGGGACGTCAGTGCAAGGGTGACATGGAGGAGGTCGTGTGAAGAGGAGTTGAAACAGTATGGACTAACATGGATGCAAGTGAAAAGTACAGCAGAAGACAGAAGCAAGTGGAAACGTGTAGTTGAAGCCCTATGTTCCACTGGGAACCCAAGGGAATAATAATAATAATATGGCTTGCATTCCATGAGATGTCATTTGACGGTCACCTCAGCGTCTACCCAGTCCATCTCCATTTTCTTCTGCATATTTGTTGAGCAATCGCCTCTTGGTTGGTTTGTTTCCAGTCAGAGGTTCTTGTTGGTCATTCTTTCTGGCCGGATGGCCATTTCATCTTCAGTGTGGAGCCATCGAAGCGGGAAGCTGTTGATATAAGTTCGCAAATGGCTGTTGAAAATACTTTTTGTGACACGCTGGCCTGGTTTCTGACCAGTATAAAAAAATTGACTGGCTGACTTCACTGACAGTCGTTGTGAAAATCCTAATCTTATTCTTTATGGTGACTGAATGTGGCAGATTTCCACGCTGGTTCCACGTTGATGAAGGCGTGCGTATCTTGCCTTTCCGATTCTGGCTGGCTGGCTTTGACATCTGTATCCGTTCCGAATTCCTGTGGTTGAGACGATGCTTCCTAGCCGGTTAAGTGAGGGAAGTAACCTCTGTCAAAACTCTCCGGTTGATGGTGATTGGTGCTGGTTGTTATTGTTGTTGCTGTCGACTTTGGTGGTGATGGTGGTTGGTTATCTTCATCACCTGCGTCTTCTCTATGTTCACCTGGTCTCCTGTTTTCTCTGTCAGCATCTTCAGCCAGTTTGTTGATTTTTGCCTGTAAGTATTCGAGTTTATGTGACACTAAACAGAAATCATCCACGCGTGGAATCCGGATTTTGTAGGGATTTCTTATCGGTGGTTCAGCATATTCCTTACTCGTCGCTCCCCACAGTCTGATGCATAATCCAGTCCACCACAATTAAGAATATCATCGGTGATAATGCGCAGGCTGCCTTGTCTTACTGCTGTATTCACTTCAAGCGCCTCACTGAGTTTCCCGTTGTGGATCACCTGACACGTGGCATTGTCATATAGCTGTGGTTGAGTGAGGTTGATATAGACCTGGACACTGCACACCGTAGTGTTGAAGTAGTTTCCAAATTACTTCTCGGTCACTACTGTCAAAGGCTTTTACGAAGTCGATGAAGTTAAGGTATATGTTTGACTGCTATTCTATGCTTGTTCGATGACAATGCGTAGAGTTGCAATTTGATCAGTGTATGACTTACCTTTCTTAAATTCAGGTTTTTCAGGGCTGGCGGAGTTCTGCATCCAGTGGATCCCTTATTCTCCTCAGGATGACGCGACTTAGTATTCTACTTGGCGTGGACAAGAGCATGATTCGGTGCCAGTTCTTGCACAGGTCTAAGTAGTCCTCCTTTGGCAGCTTGACAAGGTAGCCAGCCTTTCTTCCAATCGGTAGGCGCCTTTCCTTCTTTCCTCCCAAACCTTTTGCACTAATGGCATGAGCACATCTGCGGCAGTCTCGGGGTTCGTTTGCAGTGCTTCGTTGTGGGAGAATTCCGTTTGGTCCTGCTGCCTTCCCAGCCAACATTCAGTAGCTTGATCGCATTTAGGATTTTTGCTTCCGTTGGGGGATTGGTTTCCACTGGTAGGCAGTTCAGTGCGTGATGTTGGCGGTGGTGTATTTCTGGCCGAGCTGCAGGTGATGTCCGATTCAAGACTCCTTCGAAGTGGTCAGCCCGTCGTTTTCCTTGTTTCTTCTCCTTGGTAATCACATTCCCTTGAGCATCTTTTATCGGCTTCATCATGTGGGTTGATCTCTTCCGTGCTAGTGACCTGGTTATCTGTTATAATGTTCTGAGGTTTATTTCACCGGTGGCCTGCCTGTTGTGCTTCAGTTGTCAGTGTGTCGCAGAATTGTCTTTCGTCTTTCTTAGCACTCTTCTTCACTTCTTCCTCTATTCAGTGCAGTTTAGACTGCTGTGAACTCACCTTCTCCTCCTGTTATTCACATCTGCATTGAGTCATCTTCCCTTACACCACCCTCCTCTCCTCTCCTCGCTTCTATTAGCTTCCAGCTAGGTATGCGTTGAGACGCGTTCCTTGTCTGGTCTCTTCCTTCTCCCTAGAACAGTTGTACACATTTCCTTAAACACCGTCTTCAGAGAGTTCCAATGTTCTTCGACACAGGTTACTTCAATGATAGGACGTAGTGTCTCCGTCTTTGCTCTGAACTGATCTGTAGTGAAGGTTTTTTCCTTCAGTTTCTGAATTCTGAGCTTGATCTACATTGTCCTGTCTCCAGTTGTTCTGAGGAATGTCGCTTACACCATGAAGGTTCCTTGAACTAGATGATGATGATATAAGCCCACCTTTGCTCCCCTTCTCGAATTTGTGTCCATCAGACTAGCTGCATCTCCACTTCCTTGAGTAGTGATAAGACGAAATCCATATTGCTTTGTGTATATCCTTGTGTTTGTACACGGTGCCTCCGATTATCAGATTATTGAAAGCTCAGAAATCTGCGAATAACTCTCCGTTCTCATTCATTTCGCCGACAGACAGTCTCTCGACCCATGATATGTTGTCTTCCTGTACTATCTGCTCCCAGTTTGGCTTGCATTCATATCGCCCATGAGAATTTCGATGTCAGCATTTGGGATGTTGTGCATTACTGTTTGTAACTGTCTGTAAAAGTCTTCCATGTTCTCTTGTTCCCCGTTGTTTGTAGCATTATATATTTGTGACCTTCCTTCCATTTGAGTTGAATCTTGCTGGGTGAAATTAGTCCCCACTGAATTTGGGGCTTTGGTTGCCACTGGTGACATCAAGATAACCACTCACTGCCTCAGTTTGCTCGTGGTTGTTGTCTAGATGACCGGAGGAGATTACTGACTCTCCAGTTGACAATTTTGGCAATCCACTTCCATCCCATCTGCTCTTGCAGATACCCGTCACCTCCATGCCACATCCTCGCATTTCTTTGGCTACCTGGTCAACCTTCCCAGCCGGTCTGGTACATTGTACGTACATTCCACATTCCACACATTCTTGCCTTCATCGAGAGAAGAAACATCGGCTGGCTGACAGGCTTCCTGAATGCTTTCACCAGCTATATGTATCATTTCGCCTCTCCCATTCCAGAGGAGAATAAGACTGTTATTTATATTGTTTGTATTTTTAAGATTTTTCTTGTGCATTGAAGTTTCAGTAGCAGTTTGATTAATTTCATGGTTTAGGGTTGCTAGCCCCACGCCCAACCCTCGCTCTTTTCTGGGGCTTGGGACCGGCTAGAAAACTAGCAAGCTAGTTAACTAGGCGAGGTTCTAATTCAATACACCTACATACAAGTAATTTTAGTCGACTCTAATCTATTAACCTTTCTTTATTTAACATTAACGTTATCATTTTGTGGCCATAAATCTCTTTTCAAAACGATCATAAAATCATGTTCAGGGTGGAGAAGGATCTTCAAGTATTTTTATGATATGATTATTTTTGGTTATAAGCAGCAGCTAACGAGATTATGTCGTAATAATCGGCTCCAAATTTGGTATTTGCAACAGCCTCGAAGTCCTGCAAGTAGATCCACATGTTTCCTTCTTCAAAAACTGCAGACCAGAGGCTATTCATTTGTCAGCAGGCAGCGATATCCAATGTAACAACAGAAGGCGAGACACGGAAGCCAAGGTATGTTTTCAAGTGATCAAACCGCTATTTATGTGTATACAGTTGTATATTCTTTAACCAATCACTGAGCGTGTGATTTTGGTTTACATTGACGGACATGAAATAGAATGTTCAAATAGATATATCGTATTCTGTTGCTAATGCGTGATTGAACTGTGGGGATAGTATGCTGTCTCTTACATCAAACAGAATGTTCAAACATATATATATATATATATATATATATATAGTATTCTTGTACGTGTAAAACTTGGGCACTGTGGTAGCAAGTAATTCCATATTAGTTTGTTTATTAGATATATCACACAGTGAGTGAAACAGTATTATTTACTGGATGACAATGTTTCGAACAAAATTTAAAGAAACTACGAAATGATATCTCGCGAAGTTTGTCTTCTTGATGCCTTATTCACAATTTAATATTGTTCATAATCATACCATCATTTATAATCACACGACTTCGAAACTCGAGTTTTATAGTTTTCTTTGTTCTCTCCTATTTGTCGTCGTCGGGGTAGTAGAATTTTACAGATATCTGGAACAGGTGATGGATCATTCCTACTACACGTGTTCTCTCTCAGTTGATTCGATAAACAAAGCTTCCGTTATCCATCCTGCTGCCTCCACCCTGTGACATTAGATTTTAAAACTGTCATCCTATCCCATCCTATTGTATGGTTGTGTGTAACAGCATGTAGTGCTATAGCTGAACTATTCTCTAGATTTCTTATCTTATTTGGATCAACCAATCTACATTTCGCTAAATTTTTATGTTAAGCTAGTCTAACTGCACTTGTTCTACTAGTTTGACCTATGTATTCGACCTGACAATCATTCCAGAAGGGTATTAGATAAAGATAAGAATTAGATATGAATTCTGCGTAAGTTTCCCGAGATAGTAGGGGCATTATGAAGGAAAATCTAAGACAGGAAGTGAGGCATATAAGAGAATCTTTGAAACTTAATAATTACCCTGATAAATTAGTCAGAAAGTATGTAGGGAAATGCAAAAATAAAATAAGTAATGATAGTATTGATAGTGATAATAATAATAATAATAGTAATAATAATATTAATGACGACATGCATGTCAGACATGCTCAAGACAACACCAATAATAAGGAATCTAAATCATCAGTAGTAATTCCATACAAGGAAGGAACCTCGGAAACCTTACAGCGGAGAATTCTTAACAAGGCAGGAATAAAAGTGGCATTCAAACTCACAAACTCAATTAGAAACATAGTGTGTCAGTTAAAGGATCAATCCTGTTGAGCCTTTAAAACAAAACAGTTTAGTTTATCTAATACCCTGCTGGAATGACTATCATGTAAAATACCTAGGTCAAAGTAGTAGGACAGGGACAGTTAGACTAGCCGAACATAAAAATCTAGATTAGTTGACCCGAATGAGATAAGAAATCTAGAGAATAGTGCAGCCGTTGCACTCACTATATGGAATTACCCACAACCATAGAATAGACGATGAGATTAGATGACAGTTTTAAAATCCAAAATAACAGCGTGGAGGGTGAGATTGATAATGGGAGCTTTGTTTATCAAATCAACTGAGAGAGAACGCGTGTAGTAGGAATGATTCAACACCTGTCCAGCCGGACATCTGTAAAATTCTACTATCCCAACGACGACAAATAGGAGAGAACAAAGAAAACTATAAAACTCGAGTTTCGAAGTCGTGTGATTATAAATGATGGTATGATTATGAACAATATTAAATTGTGAATAAGGCATCAAGAAGACAAACTTCGCGAGATATCATTTCGTAGTTTCTTTAAATTTTGTTCGAAACATTGTCATCCAGTAAATAATACTGTTTCACTCACTGTGTGATATATCTAATAAACAAACTAATATGGAATATATAATGTTCTGTTGATGATACAGTGGGAATAGTATTCAGACGTTTGCACCAACAAATACATAGATTCTTACTGTAAGAATAACACACCGTTGGAAAACACTTTCTGTTTCACACCACTGCAACGTAAATTAATCCTTAACTATACTCGAAATGATTAATGTGAAGGCAGTATTCATCTAAAGGTATGCGTACTTTTCAAAAATTTATCAATATTAAGTAAATTCCTACTGATAATTTGTCACAGAGATTGAAGTCCATGTCTCTGGATTGTTATTTCATTTCTATGAGAAGTTTAAACAAAACGGAAAAAAACTTAAAACAATTAAACCGTTTGATAAATTTGAATAAAGCATTTGGAAGACAAATTTCGCGAGATGATAACATCGGCATTTCGTGGTTTGTTTACAATCGCTTTACAACTAACATGGTTCACAATAATAAAACAAAAGGCATGAAAATTACTCAGTTATGTCAAACAAAACAAAAGTACATACTAATGACCAAGGTTGGAGTCTATTGTGCACAAAAAACAATAGACTTCAACCTTCGCCTACTATGGACTACTTGACCTATTTAAATATGATTGGTCATTAGTATGTACTTTTAATTGCTTGGAGGTTTTCATCATGAGCTGACATCAGTTAGGGAAGCAATGGAAAACCTGGGTGTACTGGACAACTGTTTCGTCCTATTTTGGAACTCCTCAGAAGTACGCACCTACACTGCGGGGTTCGAACCCAAGACCTTCTGGTTACAAGGCGAGCTGGCTCGTAGACCATTAAGCCACTGGGACCCGACCCAATGGCCCATAAATTCTAGCTTCTGCCATTTCATGACATGGCGCGATCACTTCGCAATCTCTTCTTCAGTGAGTTACTACTTCACCCTCAATCTGTCGTACTTTGATTTTATCTAACTGCATAATTGTCATTCATTTTATTTTATTATTGTGAAAAATGCTAATTGTAAAGTGATTGTAGAGAAACTACAAAATGAAGATATTATGTGGCTAAATTTGTCTTCTAAATGCCTTATTCAGAAAAAAGCACACCAAGAAACCAGCAGCTACCTTAGATTCAAGTTAACACACTCATGTTTACGAGATCAAATTCAACTAGAAGTATCATACAGGAATCTCCTTTAGGGAATTTCAATAGTGCATGGAGGAGGATAAAAAGGGATCCACTTTATTTCGTGAGTGTTTTCCCTTTTTGGAACTGCTTACAACCTGAATACTAGTGAAAATAATCAGTTTTCGTCACACTTTTAATATACTTTACTTGTTGGATTAATAAAAAGGATAGTGATGACAAGATATTGAAGCGCAAAAAGCATAAGATTACGTAGACAATTATAGACTTTTAACAAATAAAGTATACAAAATTATAGCAAGTTCGGTTTAATAATATAAGGATAAAACTTGGGCACTGTGGTGGTAGAGTATAATTCCATTAAGGAGAAATTTTTATTTGATAAAGTCACACAGTGTTATACAATAATGTTTACTCATACGATCACGTTTCGAGCACAATTTATTAGCACTCATAATCATATCAAGGTGCTCACACAACTTCCTTGCTTCGTTCATATAAGTGAGTAAAAAGTGATTGAACATTTGAATAAAATCAATAAAAGGCATGAGTGAAACAGAATGGAAGATAAAGTACATTCGGAACCACTATTAGTGTTATCAATAAATATAACATGATGGGAATTAAGACGAGTGTTGTTAGTCAATAAGATGGGAAATAAGATGTTTTCATAGTAAAGTAAATAACACATAGAGAAACAGAGGGTGTAGCAATGGGGTGGATCACCAATATCCCCTATCGTTGCAGATATCTTTATGGACAGCTTGGAAAATAGTGCTCTTAATACATTTAATCCTACTCCAAAAATATGGTGGAGATATGTGGATGACACTTTCACACACAGTGTTAAAAGTACAACATATCTCTGTCTAGCTTCCTAACACATAAACTCACTAGTAGAGGGAATAAAATTCACATTTCAATCGGCAAATGAACAAGGAGAATTAGCCGTGATGTTAGATTGTAAAATAAAACGAACAGGACAAGGTAAACTGCACACTAGCGTTTAAAAGAAACCAGCGCATTCTACTAGTAGATGTTTAGACTTTAATTCGTCTCATCCGTTAACTGTTAAGGCAGGCTTAGTTAAGTGTCTAACAAACCAAGCAGTAGCTCTAAGTAGCACAACAAAAGACCTAAATGATGGAGTGAAACAGATAGAAGAAGCGTTGGTGTCAAATAAATATCCTATAAGATTCATTAGGAATATCAAAAAAGGTCAAGAGCAAAATAAAACTAATGGTGAAACTAATAATGATAACATAAATAAGAAAGAATATAAGGCATCAGCGATTGCACTGCATGCATTAACACACAACCACGCAATAGGGTGGGACAGAGTCAAAATTCTAAAACGTAATATAGGTAGGTGGAGAGAGACACTGACTCAAAGCAAATGCCAGAGTTATGGAAGCTATTATTACCTGTCGAATCAGACGGGGATAAATAATCTTAAAATTCTAGTTCAATTCACATACATTATAATATTCTAACAAGTTACTTATTTTGACTATAAAAACATCTCATCTCCCATCTTATTGGCTAACAACACTCGTCTTAATTCGCATCGTGTTATATTCATTGATAACACTAATAGTGGTTCCGAATGTATATATATATATATATATATATAAAGCTCTGAAGACTCTGTTTTTATCGCCATCCTAAAGTCAGTTGGCTGCAGATAGACTACAAGCCAAGTTCAATGCTCAAAAATTGAAGGATCGGGATACAAAGGACATCTTCACTGCAGTCATAAGGAAAAAGGTGGAGACACAAATCAACACTAGCGAAGAGACCAGCGTTGAAAAACACTGGAACAGCCGGAAAGCGGTGTGGAGTCAAAACTGTATGGAATCTCTAGGTAGAAAGAAGAGACAGGACAAACTGGCTCACTACGGACACAAGAAGACTAGTAGAAGAAAGAAGGATGGTGAAACAAAAGACTGTCCAGTGTATTGACGAGCAACAAAAACAGGAGTTGAATGCAGGCTACAATACACTAACTACAGAGTAAAGAAAAGTGCCAGGGAAAACGAAAGAAAATATTCTGAAGCTATGACAAGTGAAGCAGAACAAGCTAAGGCAAAGGAGACTTCGCAACACTCTACCAAACAACTAGGTTCCTGTCGTGGAAAAGTTCAACAGAAATTAAGCTAGTGGAGGATGACAGTGGAAAGTCGACCACCAAAGAGGTGGAGCAAAAGAAACACCGGGCAGAACACTTTAAAAGAATTCCAAATCGACCGCCACCTACAACGCACCCAATAATATCAACAGCGGAAGCAGAACTACAAGTGGACATCAATCTTCCGACGGGAACAGAAAACCTGAAGGCAATTAAAATGCTAAAATCTGGTAAAGCAGCAGGACCAGACAGAATCCCCGCAGAGGTATTGAATACGGACCTAGAGACATCAGCGGACTTGATGATACCACTACTGGAGAAGGTGTGGCAAGATGGCAGGGTAACTGCGGAGTGGAAGAAAGGCTACTTATTCAAACTGCCAAAGAAAGGGAACTTAAGTCAATGCAGGAACTGGCGCTGTATTATGCTCCTGTCCATCCCAAGAGAAATACTAAGCCGCATCATCATGGAGGGAAAGGAACACTCCCTTGAAGAAAAACGCCGGTTGGAACAGACTGTATTCAGTAGGAACAAGTCATGCATCGATCAAATCGCAACACTACGGATCATCATTGAACACAGCTTGGAATGGCAGTCAGCTCTCTACCTCACTCAACTTCATCGACTTTGAAAAGGCCTTCGACAGCGTCGATCGAGAGGTGATTTGGAAAGTACTTCGCTACTATGGGGTGTCACCGACAATTATACAGCTCATCCAACAGCTGTACGACAATGCTGCATGCCAAGTAATCCACAACGGGAAACTTACGGAATCCTTCGAAGTGAGGACAGGTGTAAGACAAGCTGGCTGCCTACTATGTCCAATGATTTTCCTAATTGCAGTAGATTGGATAATGAGATAGAAACACAATGGGCAGCCAGGAACCACACAAAAAGGAATTTGGAGGATCTGGATTTCGCCGATGGTATATGTCTGATTTCCGAAAAACTGGAGGATATGCAAGTGAGAAGCAACAGGCTGGCAGAAGAAGCATCCAGAGAAGATTGGACTTCGGGTGAACATTGAGAAAACAGATGTGGGTGATGAAGATTCCTGGCCAACAGCAACAACAACAGGCAACAATCAGCCAGCATAAATGGGAGTAATCTGAAAGAAGCAACTCTCTTTTCATACCAACATGGGAAGCATCGATTCAACTACAGGCGGACTGAAATGACGAGGATATCAAAGTGAAGAACATCGGGAAAGCAAGGCAAGCTGTCATTTCTCTCAAGTCTGTGTGAAGGTCAACAGCACTCAGCATGAAAAATAAGATCCGGATTTTCGACTTCAATGTGAAGTCAGTGCTACTTAACATACGGATCAGAGACTTGACCAGCGTGTCACGAAGGGCACTTCGAACAAACTATAGACTTTCATCGACAGCTGTCTTCTCTCACTACTCAAGATCAGATGGTCGGCCAGAAAAGATCGGCAACAGGGTGGGATCTCTGGCAATGAGTGGACCAACCCAGCAGGCACCGATTGTGCAACAAATATGCCCGGAGAAGTGGAGGTGGATTGGTCATACTCGGAGAAAAGAAACTATCAAGTGACATCACACTTCAGGCTCTCTCTCTCGAGTGGAAGCCGTATGGGAAGCGGCGAGTTGGTCGTCAGTGCAAGGGTGAAATGGTGTGTAGGAGGTCATGCGATGAGGAGATGAAAGCATGTGGGCAGACATGGAGCCAGGTGAAAACGTTGGTGGAGAATTGAACGCAATGGAGACGTGCGGCTGAAGCTCTATGTACCTCTAGGAATTAAAGGTAACAATAACAATAATGATAATAAAGTCAGTTGATTACTTCATCACTAGGGTTTACTGGATGATATAAAGCAGTCAGTAAATTTATTTTGCTAATTCTGGTGATGATAAGTCCACTTCCCAATATGACGTTACATCAGTATGATAATGCACAGAGGTGAAGTCCGTCTCACGGATAAACCTCTTGGTTTCAAAGCATTATTTAAATGCTCTAGATTACCATTAGTCAGATTTTTTGGTACAACTTCTTACTAGGCAACAATTATTCAGTATTGTTTCACAACTAAAGGGAATTGTGCGTAACTTCCTTTTATAAACAGGAGAATGTTATTTGCTTGTGTTTCTTCTGTTGTGCTGAACACTCATATTTGGTTGTTAAAGCGGAATAAACATCTAGTCTTAAAGCTTCAGTTATAACTTCATATCTTATATTCGCTTATTAGCTTAATGGAATTTCAAATGTGCTCAGTTTAAGTGCCAATCAGCCTATGAATTAATTATACATGGAATTGTAGCACATTCGGATAATAAGTCTTATCACCTATATAGATGGAACAAACACACACACACACATACACGTTTTGTAATCTGTCACACTCTATGATAACGTATATTTAGCCGAACATGAAATCATACATAAGTCGTCATATGACTACAACTTGTAAGTTTGAAAATCTTCCATCAGACTTCAATGAGCGTGTGAAAGCATCATGGAAAAAAAACTTCAATTTTTCAACGTGGCTATCATACATCACACATTCCAACGAATAACAAACTATACATACAATGTGCTCATTATATTGGTATCAAAATTTTTCTGAAAAATTGTGTCAGTTAGCCTGATATTCTTCTTCTGTTATTAAATAAATCTTTATTCCATGTGAAACCAGGCGAGAGAATCAATAAAAACAGACAAAAAGTCGGAAATCTGTTTATCATGTTACTCGGTAAAACCCGTGAGTAGTATTCATTTACGGGTGTAATAAATACCTTTATTTTCCTTCGCGTTCCCCAGTGGAACATAGGGCTTCAAGCTAGTGGTTTGAAGTTTCTGTAGCAGTGTTTATTTTACAGGATGGGGTTGCTAGCCTCATTCCCAACCTTTCCTCTTCACCAGCTTTAGCTCTGGCTTAGTAAGATAAGGCAGTGCATCGGCCGGGGATCGAACCTCGGACCACATACATGGTCGGTGAGCGTCCTAACCGCTATACCACCGACGCTAATATGAACAAATGGAAAGAGAATAAATGCCTTAGGGACTTATTATGAAAGCTTTGGCAGATTAAGTTCCAAATATCACTATTTTCTCATCTCCTCCCAATTATAGGCATAACTGCATCGTCAACTTTGTAAATGATAATCCTTTCTCATATTTGATTCAGTTTACCCATAGACTGAGTCTTTTCGTTCGTTAATCGATAATTAGAAGTGAGTAATTGGATGATTACATTAATAAAGGTTTGATAAAGGTTTATGCGGAGTCATTCCAAGAATTAAAAAGTTGTTTAAGCGAAAATGCTGTTACACTGAATACACTCCGATGTTGACTATTTTGTAATAATAATAATTCTTTCCTTAAGTTCCAAGTGAAAGATAGGGCTTCAGCTGTACATCTCCATAGAACCCCTTTCTCTGATATCCCTTTAAACTAACTCGACGTTAGCCTACGAACGTCTGTTTCCACCAAACATTATCAGTATGCAGCGGTTAACTCAACTCCACAAATCTTGCAAAGTACATTATGTCTGAATCGTGTAATGTATTTGCATTTCGAACAATCTGATCACACACGGACTTGTCATAGGAATATATATGAAATTAATAAAGAGGTGAGAGGTGAGAAAATAGACTTAGGTCAAGTTAAAAGGATATATTCAAGGTCAAAATAACAATGAAGACCACTAAACCAGTTAGCAGAGGTAATAGTACAACTGCTATGGTATTAAAACAAAATTTACCAAGGAAGGTTTAATGTGATGACGAATTGTTTTTGAACGCATAAAGATGGCTTAAACTTTCTAATTGCTAGGGCTTCCACAAACTTTAGGATACGTCCTAAACACGTTTTATAGATAGGTTTAAAAGATCTGTTAACGTCAATTTTATGTTCTGTCTCTATAATATGTTTCGCAATAGAAAAGCTAGGTCTCCTGTTCTCACCGTTAATAGGTTCTGAAGATTCCATTTGTTTCTGGAGCCATTTAGGAATATGCTCTGAAGCCAGCCCTTACTTGCAGAGATCGATGAGTCCTCCCTATGTATGTGTGTACACACGTACATTCAAATTGGTAAATACAGTGGGATGTGACGTCATTTTTCGCATGTTCGAAGGGCTTAGATAGATATATTGGCTTTACATTCTCTATTATTATGATATTGGCTGCATAAAAAGTCTTTTTGACAGCAGCGTTCAGTCTTTGTCTAGTTATCAAGCTGTTATGATGACCCACATGGGGTAGCTTGATGTACACGTCTTTCTTAGGGGCGAGCTGGAGAGTGGGTCTTGGTGTTCTGACTACCTTATATCTCCTGATGAACTTGTCTGGATAATTGTTAACAACCAGAGTTTGTGTCAACTTTCTTTCTTCCACATCAAGTGTGTCTTCAGTGCATATTCATTCGTTGGATTCTACTGAAGAGGCACCTTACTAAGGCTCTTTTGTACTGAACAGGGCAGAAACTGTGGTAATTAAGATACTGTCCTGTCCAGGTAGGTTTTCTATCAATAGATCTTTTTATTGACCCATCAAGCCGTCGACTAAGCAGTATATCTAGGAAAGATAAACAGTTATCTTCCTCTTCTACAGATGTAAGTGATATGCTATTCTGGACTTCATTCATTCAATTTAAAATTGAGGTGGCAGAACAAGACTTATCACTGATAATTACAATATCATCTACATACCTTCTATAAAGTGGCACATTTTCGATTAAATCCTTCGATAAATTCTCAATGTACGACATATAAATACATGCTAAAAGGGGCCCTAACGGACTTCCCATAGCAACACCATCAATTTGGCGGAAACAATCGCCTTCAAATGTAAACCTAATTGTTTTAAAGAAGTAATATGCTTCAGTGGTACCAAACAACCTATACTTTAAGTAAGATTTCGTATGAAGAAATTTAACATTATAAGCTACTCAGTCATAAGCGAAAATTTCTCGATACTGACTTGAAAGGATAATTTAAAGAGGAACTCTAGTAGTAGAAAACCGGCCAATAAATATTCAGAAGAGAAACCATGTATAATGAAACTGAATGCCTGTGGGCAGCAGTGCAGCCAGTTAGAATTGATCGCAGAGGACTGAGTCCCATAAATATATGTCGATGGGGTCATATGTTCTATTCAAAACTCAAGAAATGAACAAAAATGATAACAATTACTATGATCATTGCTAGAACATATGCACGTCTAATAGAAATTAGTAGCTTAGTTCAGGTCAAATACTTCGTGTCTATTCGTATAATTCTATATCAGAGTGATAAAAGAATCTTCTAAAATCACATGAAGGCGTACAAAGTACTGTCTAGTGAGCACAAATAAAAATCCAGCTTAATGAGATGTACAATATATTACAAAAAAATACAGTAATGAGTTATATTAATGAAACGGTTACTTGAATATACAGTTAAGGTCCACGGTTACAAATTATCAATGTATATTCCACAGAAGCGTTCACTGCTGTAATCGTATCTACTGGTAGAAGCTGTGTACCGGTTGTAGAACTGTCTTCGGATGAGAATAAGAGGTTTCTGCAAAAATCCAAAGTATACAACACGGTTATGAGTGAAGCAAGTAGACAGTGCAGAGCAGTGAGAAGACGAAGCGACCAGCAGTACACAGTTTTCTCGATTGTACCCGGAATTTATCTGTATTTCAAAATGAATCATTTTAAACAAAAGTCACGTACAATGTCTCTAATTTCAACACCTAATAAAAAGTGTACTATTTTATTGTTACGCACTCCACATGGCCATCCCCGTAGAGGCCCGGAGAGACTACCGGAGACTGTTAGTGAAGTAAATTTTTTTTCCTTTACGTTCCCCAGTGGAACATAGGGCTTCAAACTAGTGGCTTGAAGTTTCTGTAGCAGTGTTTATTTTACAGGATGGGGTTGCTAGCCTCATTCCCAACCTTTCCTCTTCACCAGCATTATTTCTGGCTTAGCGAGGTAAAGGAGTATGTCGGTGGCCGGGGATCGAACCCTGGACCATGTGCATGGTCGGCGAGCGTCCTAACCGCTATGCTATCGACGCACAGTGAAGTAAATAGTAATAGTAATAACCATTTTTATGATAATAACAAGGATACATAATAACATGCATTTACGTGAAAAGGTATTTGGATCGTTTAAAGTTTTTTTCATCAGTCCACAAAATGAACGTAGTAGGCAGGTTTACTGATTTGCCGACCACTACATACTTGATATGGAGGATGTATAAGAATTGGTGCCGTTGGAGTTGAATCAACTGTCTGATTATTTGGTCGTGCAGATGTCGATGTAGCTTCAAAGTCGTTGTCTGTGTAGGCTGGTTTGATTCGATCAATGGAAATTTTCTCCCGTTTTCCATTTTCGTTCCGTGTAAAGTTTTTGTCTGAACGTTTAATGACTTGGAAGGGACCTGCGTAGGGAGGCTGCACCCTTTTCTGATGGCATCGACTCGAACGAAGACAAGTTTGCAAGTTTTTAGGCGTTTGTTGACCTGATCTCGTCGGAGAGATTGTCGTGATGCTTTTGGTTGAAGTTGGAGCATTTGTCTAGTTAGTCGATTGGTGAAGTCAGCAATATTCACATCTGTCGAATCGGCTAAGGGAACTAGCTGTCCAGGAAAAGTTAGGTTTGTACTATAAACGAGTTGAGCTGGTGTACATCCTAAATCTTCTTTGACAGTAGATCAGATACCGAGTAAAATCAAAGGTAAGTAAGTATTAACTCCACTTAGATGTAGCATCCTGTGCCATCAGGGAGCTTTTCAGATGTCTGTGGAATGATTTCCACAAGAAGCGCATGAATGTAATGAAATAGGTAGTAAGTACGTAGAATTTAGCTTAAAAATTACAAACTTAGGAGACACTACATTATACTTCAAATCTGTGCGTATTCTTTTTAAAAAAAGTAGTTGGTGAAATGACTATTATGATAGACTTTAAAAATTTTGGAAATTCTTTTCTGTCTTCTGTCGTCTTATATATCATGTGATTTGCAGGAATTTGACCTTGGATAATGGATTTATCAGATTATCATATAAGTGATATAATTATTTGTGACGTAGAAGAACACTGATTTCATATGAACCTAGCTGAATAATTATTATAAATCGTAGAACATCTCGAAAATTGTTTAGGCACACTTTAATAGATTTCAGTGTATTCCCTAGTACATGCAAAGCTGACAGTTCAAAATCCAGAAACCATACTACTCACTTTACAAATAGCTAAATTAAGGTCCAGATAAATCTGAGTACTGTTCACCGAAAATAGTGGAAATCACTAAGGCAGTTTTAAGAATGTGATAAGATAAGAGGTATTCGAAAGTGGTGTTCCCTGTTTGACTTTTATGATCAAATTATCACAAATTCAGTTATGCGCTAAATGTGCATTCATATCCCACTACACACACGTAGCCACATGATGACAAAAAAAAACTGTTTAGTACTATGGTCTTGTCTTATGCGTTGTCTTCCGACTCAGGGTCAAGAATGTAAGCGAATGCATTGAATATCACAGGGAAAAACTGATACAAAATTCTGTACAGAATTTAACTTGTGACGTACACTTGCATTCATTGTTCATGAGTGAGAAGAGACTCTATTTGGCGTACAACTAGGCAAACTATCTAGTTATGATAGAGAAGATTTGTAGCTCAGGTGGATGATTTTGATGTTGTTGTGTTCTCTGAGCTGGATAGTTAATTTGCGAAGCTTTCATCACCCTACTGGGTGACATCTTCAGCGCATACTTCAATTTGAAGTGAGCTTTTAGATTTCTCCACGAGTTTATTAATCATCTCTCCTGGCGACCTTGGACGTGATTGGTTGTTTTTGTCTGTTTTCACACCTTCTAGGTTACTTGTATTGTCACTCATTGTTTCTTTGGCTTGAACTTTGACCCTTTGTGTGTGACGTTTCTTTCTTATCGGTTGATAAATTTTGTCTATCTCGATGTGTCTATTGATTGATGATTCACTGGAATGCCAAGCTTCTAAAAATTCTCTAGCATTCTTGTTGTTTCCTCTGTCTAGTATTTGAACGTTGTCCCAGTCGAATTGATGTCCTTGGTTGTCTGTATGTAGTGATATGAGGGAGTGGATATCATGTCTTTTGACAGCAAGCTTATGTTCGTGGATACGAAGACGAAGGGGACGTCCACTTTGGCCAATGTAGTGTTTTTCGCAGTTGATGCAATCTATCAATCTAATCAATAGACACATCGAGATAGACAAAATTTATCAACCGATAAGAAAGAAACGTCACACACAAAGGGTCAAAGTTCAAGCCAAAGAAACAATGAGTGACAATACAAGTAACCTAGAAGGTGTGAAAACAGACAAAAACAACCAATCACGTCCAAGGTCGCCAGGAGAGATGATTAATAAACTCGTGGAGAAATCTAAAAGCTCACTTCAAATTGAAGTATGCGCTGAAGATGTCACCCAGTAGGGTGATGAAAGCTTCGCAAATTAACTATCCAGCTCAGAGAACACAACAACATCAAAAACTATCTAGTACTCTGCATCATCTTGAGAGAGACGTTGTTCACCTATCGCCAGCTGTCAACTATTCCACTAAGCAAAGATGAAAGTCATGCAAGGGACTGGTCAGTTGTCTCGCTGAATATACAATATATTATAATAAGATACCTTTCAAAAGTTAAAAGTATAAATTTTAGCTATTATATCTCAGTTCATCTGAGACTTCCAACATTTTAACTGACTGAAAATGACAATAAATTTTCCAATAGAATGGTTACTGAACAAAGAATATTCTTGTCGATGACCTGCTCTTCATCAGGTTCTACAGTTATATATCCATCCATAATAGTGAATGAATTAGTTTTATTAACAACATTAATGTTGTTTAGATAACGTCGAATCAGTAATAATATCAATAGATTACAGTTCGATAGCATCAACTCAACAATACACACTGAATATCAGAAAAATGAGGAAAGCTGATAATACTAATTCATTTATTTATAGCCTCCACTGAAGGCCGGCCAGGGCAGTAGTAGTGGCTAGCTGGACTTGCTCCTTCTGTACACAGAGCACCGGTGGTTTAAGGTGAATCACGATAGTCTCTGCTGTTTGGGATATGTGGTACCTGGATGTTTCTGGCAATTTATTTATACGGTACCCAGTAGATGATGATAGAGAAGGATAGTTCAATGTTGGCTGGCTTTGTGGTCGGTTTGGACCAGGGTTTTATTATGGGAGGTATTGATGTTTCTAACTGCACCTTTATTTAAGCACACTGGTAGATGTTCCTGAGCACGAAAAATCAAGTTCCTAGATCAACGGCCAATATAACTCGCTTCACACTGTCATTTTTCATAAGTGATAATCTACTCCAGTTTACATAACTAACTTTAGGAAGCTGAATAACCATTCTTAAAATTTGCATTTCATATCAACAAATTATTATGATAACTTGTAATTATTTACAAAAGCAAGCATAAACATGTGTCCCATTGATTCCAAAGCTAAAACACAAATTTTTGTTAAAACTCCCTGATCACCCAATTGACATTTCGACAATGACTAATTATTCTTAACAAACATATCGCCACTTGATTGGTAAATTGTTGTGTATTGTAATAAAAATGCTATACAGAATATATTAGAGTAGAGCCAGATAGAGATGAGGATCTAATTGAAAAGTAAATATTTCTTCGCTCAATCTTTCTGTTTTCTAAGTGTCTAAATGGGTATATTTTCTATATTGAAATCCTTGATTTCTGCTTCTTCTTGGACATTTCATCATCAGGCTAGGAACTTTATCTGCACTTACATTATGGCGATTTGGAACACCGTTTTTATTTACATGAGAATTTATATTGAATATTCACTGACCTAGGATATTGTTTTAATACAAAACGAATCACTGATGCAATGTTAAGTTAGTGGCCAAGGGTACATATTCACAAAAATCTTAAGGCGGGAGTCACCATCAAATATATAGTCAAATGACATTAAAGCCCAACAAACTTTGTGTTATTTGTCTTTCATAGAAAAGAAAAGGCGTTCAGCAAAGAGTTACTCTTTTCGGCGATATCATTCTCAAGCTGTACAAACCACAAATTTATAGTAATTTTTCTTTGCAACAAAAGGAATATTTCCAAAGATGTGTTAATGCAATTGTTAAATTTTGACAACAAATTACGTAATTTAGAAAGCGTTAATCGGTTAGAAACTAAAATAAAGGCACAAAAGTAGGTTGGGTGACGTAATCTAATTGCTAGGGTTCAATGAAAAATGAATCAGAGTCAAGTTAATAATCTGAGTAGAATTCACTTAAAAATAAACGAAAATGGAGTTAGCAGCAGTCGTCATGACGGTAGAGATTTAATAGAGGGTGCGGGTAGAAAATAATGCAATTAAGAAACAGACAAACAAAGAAGAAAGAGGTAAGACAAAATTACGTATTTGGTGTTGAGATAGATCAGGACCATTGTAGATTTAGTGACTGAACAAACTTCTTTTGTATGCAGAGTTCAGGATTCAATATGTGAATTGCCATTGCTTCTGCAGTTTGAAGAAGTTTAATTCGTACTCTTTTGGCAAGATTCCCACGTATTGTGTAGATAACTGAGAAGTTGTTTTGTGGGTTTGCTTGGTGTCCGGATTCGATCAAGTGTTCTAGGATAGAGCTGTGGCGGGGGGATCTTCTTTCTCCTCTATAAAACCATGAAGGTAAGTGTTCACTGATTCGTTTGGATAGCAAACGCTGGGTACGGCCGACATATTTTATTATATTTTTATTATTTTTCTTTGTTACCGCTGACTAGGAAACTGTTTATGTTGGCTTAAAATAGCGTAGCCGCAAGTAGAAATTAGTTTCGAACCACTTAAGGTAATTACTAGTGTTCGACAGATAAGTTGCGGTGACTGAACTATCCCACAGCTGTTCTGGTCATTCAGTATCTACCTCATCATTCATTTGTTGGGATCGATTCAGCTTCAAATAACCCGTATTCTGGTTAGTTGTTTCAATGAACCAGTGAAATATAAAGTAAAATTTGCTACACTTTTAAGTACCAATTTACCGTGACTTTCTTTAGAAATCTAGAATAACCACATATTAGCATACAATCTTTCTTGCTGAAGCATACAAAACAGGAAGTTTGTAGATAGTATAGTTTGATACTGACTGGTTGCAAACGACTAACTTCGACCTGTAGTACTTGGCAAACAGAATTCAGTAATCTAGCAATCCATTTGAATTTCTCAACTTGATAAGGAATTAGCAGCTCTGAATTTCTAACTTCGTCTTTTATTATCGTATCACCATCTTTATTGTGCGTCGGTGGTTCAGCGGTGGAATGTTCTCCAACCATACATATGTCCTGGGGCTTGATCGTTAGCCGATTCACTGTTCTACCTCACGGAGCCAGTAGTAAGGCGAGTAAAGAGGGAAGGTTGGGTGTGAGGCTGGCCACCCCACCCCATAAAAATAAAACACTAATGCTACTGAAACTTCAAAGCTCTAGCCTGAAGTCGTAATTTCCGCTCAGAACGTAAAGGGATAAAATGAAACAATAATGTCATCTTTACTATCACTGGCATGAAAATAAGTTTTATGGGTTGCAAGATACACAATAACTAATCTTCAAAGTTACTGTTGACGATGAATTCACAAGATGATACTCGAAGATAGACAGTTTATAACACGTCGAATGTAATATTGAAGTTTCTCTATAGCTCCGTCCTGAAATAGTTTTGAATTCAACTATAAAATTTCGAAAATTTTCAACTACACCTAACAGTATGACGTGAAGTGTTTGTTAACACACTGTTTTCCATGTGGATAACCATTCTAAGGGAAAGTTTTTCTCGTTTACTGTTGAATACTCTCTCATTTCTCGTTTAAGTTTCTGTGAGCTAAGGGAGGTAAGAAATCAGCCACCAAAGTAAATATTACTCACACATCATTTCTCTCTAATTATAAACAGTTAAATTATCCCATACTTTTACTAATCTACCATGATAAGTGAATAACTACACAGCCTAATGAAGGCTTTTCGCTCACATTAGATCCATACAAATTTTAGTTAATATATTTAACCTACTGATAAAAAATAGAGTAGTGTAACTAGGATATGTGAAAATATGTAGTCAACGTAAAAAAAAAACATTGACAGCTTACTGTAGATAACTGAGAATTTTCTATCACCACTCACTGTGTTTGCTTTAAAAATCTTTTTCGCTTCCTATGACTTTCTGTTAGCTCATAGAGACACAAAAGAAGACGGTGATGGGGGAAAACTGCAGAGCCAGCTAGTTGGTAAGCCGCATCATCCTGGAGAGAATCAAACATGCCCTGGAGATGAAAAGGTGTGGGCAGACATGGAGCCAGGTGAAGACCCAAGCAGAGAACAGAATGCAATGGAGACTCACGGCTGAAGCCCTATGTTCCTGTATGAATTAAAGGATAAAGTAATAATAATATTAATAGCTTCAAGGCTTATGAACTCGTTCGCCTGTTGGCGTCAGCTAGAAATAACTGCAATTTAGCTACTTATCCTGATAGTACTACATCGTTGTCACGCAAACGCCTGATTAGTTAGCCTGGCCCACCGTAACCTGGTGGTCAGACTATTCGTAATCTGCTTCAGTTTTAAAACAGAATATGATACTCATGTCTGACACTAGATACCTTAAGGGGGGGGGTGGAGTTTGATTGTAAGAATTTATAACAAGAGAACGATGAGACTACTGATCTCTGACTACTCCAAACACCAAGTGATTGCAACACCAGTGTTATCGGGAGGGAAAAGTGTTTCACTTGTGTACAATTCTCAAAACGAGTTCCCTTGGAATTAGGCGCTGAAGACATTATCTAGAAAGACTGGAGCTTACATAGTAACAATTAGTTTAAAAATTGGCCACCTGTAACGATAGTAGCTGGTTGTTGAATCAAAAAGCTTTAGAAATTGTCAAATTATACACACTAGTAGCTACATGTCAACCGAGCGTTTCATTCCAAGTGAAATGAGTCAAATTAAACCAATAAGACTTCATGCCCACTGCACAATAGGTGGCTCTCATAGCTTAGTACCTTAGTGGATAATGCATTGATTTTTGAAACTGTGACTGTTGGATTCGAGTCTAAGTGATGAAATAGTCGTTCAGTAGGAATACCCAGCTGACTAGTATCAGATAGGCGGGTTCCACTGCAGGCTTCAAGATAACACTCTGAAATCTGTTGTAGCATACTGTAAGATTAAGTTTGAAAAAAAAGTTTCATGAAATCAAAAGCATATTTATATACCTTCCGAAAGATAAATTAAATGGTAGCAACTACATTACACAGAAGCTTTTTGTTGCTTTGAATTTCTAATATGAAAAAAAGGCTAAGGATTTAAGGATTATTCATGAAGCCCATATGAACTTTATACTGAATTTGGCTGTTAGTTTTCTGCGTGTAGCGATAAATGCATTCCGGATTCGTATGGGATGCTTCTTCTGAGGTACTGTCTAAGAATGTTTCACTACGGAGTATGCATATGTACGCACTTGATAAATATTCGCAACATATGAATTTTTATTTAATCAGCCGGAGTGTATTTTTGTGTATTTTGCATTTAAGTACTTATAAGTAGTCAATTGGTAATACAAATATTTCTACTGCAGGCATAATGAATAAACGACTGATTTTAACCCTTTTAAAACTTGCGTAATTATGGAAGATGAATATCTATAACTCACGTAGTGATTGTCTAAGAAATATTAATTCATTGAGAACTTCTGCTTTCCTTCCATAATAATGTGAGAGTCATCTAGAATTGCGTGTGTCTAGGATTAAAATTCAATATCGGCTGAGCAGATCTCTCGAGTTGCATTACATGTTTTACAATCTAAAATGGCCTATAACTTCAGGTCTGATTTGCTTGATCACGCTTTTTAATATTATTATATTATTTATTATTGTTCCCTTGGGTTTCGAGTGGAACATAGGCTTCAACCACTTTAACCAACCCCACAATTGTCCATAGTCTCTGATCTCCTCCTCCCAATGTTCTGCTGCACCAAGTCACTCAAAGCTCCCTTCTAGGTGTGTCCTATCCATCTCCATTTAACCCCCCACCCACCACATTTGTTGAGCAATGAGTTCTTGATTGGTCCGTTTGCAGCCAGTATTTCTTGTTGCTAGTTATTTCTGGCCACCTATCCATCTGATATTCAATATGGAGCCAGTGAAGGAAGCTATTGATAATAGTCTGCATTGGCTTGCTGGAAATGCTCTCTGTGACCTGTTGGCAATGGTCCTGACCCGTATAGAAGAAATGACTGACTGACTCACTTAACATTTGTGCTGAGAATCCGAATCTTGTTCTCTACACTGTGGCGTTCCGAAGATTTGCAAGCTAATTTCAGAGTGATGAATGCCTGCCATGCCCTTCTGATTCCGGCCTCAAAATCTTCATTCGTTCCACCTGTAGTTGAAACGATGCTTTCTAGATAAGTGAAGTAAGTAACCTCTGTTAAATTTCTCTCTTTGATGGTGATTGATGCTGGCTGTTTTTGTTGTTGGTTGATTATCTTCACTCTTCCCAAAATGAGCTTTTAATTGTTGTCTACAAATTTGAATTTTTTTAATGAGCTGTAACCACTGTTCCTTATGCAAACGCCAATACGGACTTGAATAAATAGTTGGTATATTCCTGCTAGAATTACACTTTAAACTTTTTCTTTCAAAAAATTGGTCGAATTTTGTTTGTCCTTCTAGCTAATGATTTCATATTTATTCAACAAGCATATTCAGCACTTGAATTTCATTTTGGTTTTTCCGTCTTTTCTTCCCTAAGGTGTTGTTTTTCTGTTGACTTTGTAGTTTCTAAACGATCGCGCTTTTGTTTGCTTTTTTTGTTTGGTAAAGTTAAGTGTTTTATTATCTAACGCAGTTCGAGCATTTTTAGAACAGTATTTGAATTTGGCGGTGTTTACATCAGAGTGTCATTTAAAAAAATATTAGTGTTTCGCTTTAATTCCGTGAATTGTACATCTAATGATAATCGACTAGCGTAGATACACCCTTCATACAACTGAAAATAGTGACTGAGAATATATATATATATATCCAAAGCCTGGATTACACAGTGGTAGAAATATATTTCTTCATCCCCTAGGTAGCGTTGCAAGGGTAGTTCACTGAAATAAAATGACTAACACCGAGGAAAATTTCAGCAATGTCACTTAATAGTGATGATGGATAGCTTGATGGCCTCCCTTTGAAATCAGATAACACGTTATTCTTATATTAGCTTAAAAAAAGGTGTGAAACTATTTATATTAGTTTGTTTATTAGATATATCACACAGTGAGTGAAACAGTATTATTTACTGGATGACAATGTTTCGAACACAATTTAATATTGTTCATAATCATTTCATCAATTATAATCACACGACTTCGAAACTCGAGTTTTATAGTTTTCTTTGTTCTGTCTCTCCTATTTGTCGTCGTTGGGGAAGTAGAACTTTCCAGATATCTGGGTGGATAGGTGTTGAATCATTCCAATTACACGTATTCTCTCTCAGTTGATTCGATAAACAAAGCTTCCGTTATCAATCTCTCCCTCCACGCTCTTACATTAGATTTTAAAACTGTCATCTTATCCCATCCATCCTATTGTATGGTTGTGTGTAATTGCCTGCAGTGAGTGGTATGGCTAAACTATCCTCTAGATTTCTTATCTTATATTGGTCAGCTAATCTAGATTTTGCTAGGTTTTTATGCTCGGCTAGTCTAACTGCACCTGTTCTACTACTTTAACCTAGGTATTCGACCTGACAATCATTCCAGCAGAGTATTAGATAAACTAAATTGTTTTGTTTTAAAGGCTCCACAGGATCCTTTAACCGACAAAGCATGTTTCTAAATTGCGTTTGTGAGTTTGAATGCCACTTTTATTCCTGCCTTGTTAAGAATTCTCCGCTGTAAGGTTTCCGAGGTTCCTTCCTTGTATGGAATTACTACTGATGATTTAGATTCCTTATTGTTGGTGTTGTCTTGCGCATTTTTGACATGCATGTCGTCATTAATATTACTACTATTATTATGACTATCACTTCTATCATTATTTATTTTATTTTTGCATTTCCCTACATATTTCTTGACTAATTTATCAGGGTAATTATTAAGTTTCAAAGCTTCTCCTATATGCCTCACTTCCTGTCTTAGATTTTCCTTGGTAATACGTAGTTTTTGTGCTCTATTATATGAACATGTTTATCATATCAACTGAGAGAGAACACGTGTAACAGGAATGATTCTACACCTATCCACCCAGACATCTGGAAAATTCTACTACCCCAACGACGACAAATAGGAGAGAACAAAGAGAACCACAAAACTCAAGTTTCAAAGTGTTGGGATTATAATTGTCGATATGATTATGAACAGTAAGTGAATTGTGTTCGAAACATTGTCATTCAGTATATAGTAATACTGTTTCACTCACTGTGTGATATATCTAATAAACAAACTAATATGGAATTACTTGCTACCACAGTGCCTAAGTTTTACACATATAGTGAAACTATTTAGTCTTCGCATATACATATGCATTAAGGATAAAAATACACCAAAAGTAATGTCTCTTCAGGATTATTGTGTGCAGTGCATATAACGCCTTGTAATAAAGTGCTATCTGAGTGTCGCAGCAGTATCCTTGGAGACTTTGTGTGGCGCATTACTTGGTGCATTTAATGCTGCAAGTTCGTGTTTCAATAAACAATAATCAATAATATAGTTCAACTAAAATAAGATGATAGGGAATATTCTGTTTTTGTAATTAAAACTGACTGTTGACCTATTTCAAGCATAGAATGTAAACTGTACAAAATAAACAATAATTTATAAGTGCATAAAAGCTGTTCATTACTATTCTAAATAAACTGATCAAATAGTGATGGCTGCAAATTGGTCAATGGTTATTTCATTGTAACCTAGATTGCTTCATCAGTCAGCACATGTGACAGATTATATATGGGAACAGACAAAAAATTGTTTTATTTTATATTAACTTAATAAATGGAACATATCAGGAAAAAATAATGTCGTAATGACGGGTGATCAACATCAATACAAGCAAATACAATCTAAACGAAATCTCGGGGAACAAACAACCATATACAACGATATCAAAAACGATAGATAATTCATCTACGGAGAAATTTTGAAGATCACATTTCAATGAGGTTAAAACTGAAGACTATGAGTAAAAACTTGTGCTCAAAACGCCATCAGCTAGCATTACTCTACAACGCTGTGTGCTTTATCGAAATAGCAACTTACCTGCAAGTCAGCTAAAGGGAAAGATAGATAGATATGCTTGACATTAAACATTATGAAAATAAGATGTAGAATTGGTGAAATATCTGAATTCTTTCTCCAATATTTTTCTTTAATGCATCTTTTTAACTTTAAGGATGAAGAAGTTCATCTGCTTGAGTTCAGTTGTGATTTAATCAACTGAAATTTAGTCGAACTGCTTATTTATACTGTCCACAAATTAATGACTGACTTAGTGATAAAATTTATTCATCAAAATAAGATTTTCGGAAAATAATCTATTGATTATGAACCATTCTTTCCTATAAATATTATTCAGTTACTATTGATATAACACCTAAACTTTTTCATAATATCTGAACTCCGCACACTGGACTGACTGAGAGTTTGATTCGAATATAACGTACAACGTAGGGCTGAAACGTTTCCATGCTTTAAGTAACTCTTTAGCAAACCACACTTGTACTTCTGAACTTTATATGATCACTAAAATTCTCAACAAACTGCCAAACGAAAACATGTCTGAGATTTTTACAAACTTAAGTTTTTTTCTAAAAAATTATATGTCTATCTTATATTAGGCGCCAGTTTTTTGTCGAACTATTAGACCAGATCTTGTCCAAAATTCACAAACAAAACATACTATATTGACTTTGGTACCGAAGGTGAGAATACAGAGCAAGTAAAACAGAGGAGCTTAGGCACTGTTAGACAGTGTAATTTCATATTCGATATGTTAATTCAAGTAAGTATCTGTTGAATGTAACCCCACCGACTCAGAGCTTATTCCCGAGGTATGGAAAGTTTTGGCATTACTAAAATTAAAGGAAAAAAAGTAACTTTTTACAAAATGTGTTTGAGCTTTAAATAGTTCAGGGTAAAAATTAACTTCCATTTCAGCCAGCCAACATGACCGACTGATGTGAATGGCTTCCTGTTGCTTATAGCAGTCAATGGTAGTGCCATAATACCGTAATAATAGTACCATAAGTAGTTAACTTATGCAAACTAGATATGGAAAATTATATGACAATATTACGAAGATTATAAGCAATAAATTATGCATGGAGTGTAATTTAGTGTTCCTGTTTACTTTATGAAATATGTAATATGTAATTAAAATCAAGATGGCTTACGGCTTGTAGTCACATCCTTTTTCTTTTACAAATAAATTATTAAAACAAATTATTGTCTCAGTATAACTAACATTTTTGTTTGAAACCACTTCCTCATTATTTGACTCCTTCTTATCTGGCATATGTATGTATATACACATATTTATGCAAACAAGAATAGTCGTAGGTTGAGGTATACGGACTGAATATTCTTCGTCTTTTGGGTATTTCAGCGGTAATTTATTGAGAAAGATCACTTTCTTTTACCATACTGACAAGAATCAGATGGTGGTTCAGGTGACTTTTAATAATCGTACAAATAATCATCTAGGCAGTACAAAGGATGACTTATCGTGAAATACAAGTTCAATACGAAAATATGTTTGGATCATATGAATGAATACAAATTACATCCGAAAGTTTGGTAAAACAAAAATGTGTTTCATCCCTATAGATTTGGACATTTTTTCATTAACCTTCTGAAGATACACAAAAGACAAGTCCCCCTGAGACCCATACATTCGATGGTCAACTCACTCCAACATAAGGTGGCACGTCGGCTTGCGGAGAAGTTGGAACCTATTCGTCAACGGCTAGCCATGCACACTATGAAAGACTCATTTGATTTCTCTGAAAGTGTGAACCACATGAACGTTTTAAATAAGTTCATGGTGTCATCTGATGCAACCTCCTTGTTCAAAATGATTCCAGTCAACGAAACTATTGAGTCTGATCTTCTCCCACTCCCACACGCCTACTGCTTATGTGTACCATGGATGTGCAATTCCAATTTGACAACACAATTTATCGCCAAATCGATGGTGTAGCTATGAGCAGTCCGTTTAGCCCTGTTTTAGCAGATATATTGATGTCCAACCTTGAAAGAACAAAGTTGAAGCATGCAATCGACGAAACAACTTCCTACTGTCGATATGTCGGTGACATATTTGTAGTGTGTAACAATGAAAGTCATACTTCACACTTACTCAGATTATTCAATGATGCATGCACCAATATTGAGTTCACTACGGAACATGAAAGTGACGGAAAGTTCCACTTCCTTACCGCCTAGAAGACGGTAGTCTTCAAAAGTCAATTTATCGAAAGTCCACATGGAAAGGACAATACTTACATTTTAATAGTTTTTGTCCAAATAGCTTTAAACGCGAACTAGTCGAGAAGAATATGCTCTATAGAGAAATTAGAGGAAGAATTTGATTTTCTTGAAAGGATGTTGAAGAGCATTAGGTACCCTCAAATGTTCATCAACAAGCATGGAAGATCTGAAGCCTCAAATGTCAAGCAAATCACAGTGCCAATCTGCATTCAACTTGATTATAAAGGTGAAAACATTACAGCGATGATCAACAGAAGGCTGAGTACATCACTAGCCATAGTCTATCCTGCAGCTAATCTCATTCCCGTCTACCGAACAACTTGCTCTTTGGTGCAGTCGAAAATCGATAGATATCCTTCTCATGTTAACTCCAACTGTATATACAAATTTACATGTATCTGTGGGAGCAGTTACATTGGAAGGAGAGAAAGAAGAGCATATCTACGATTTTCTGAACATGTACCAAAAAGCTTATGTTTAAAGGGAACAAATGCTTTAAACAGTTCCATCACCAGGCATCTCCTTGACACGGGTTGTGAGGTGGACGTCAAAAAATCGTTCAAAATTATCAATAGGCAAAAGAGCTCAATTCTCCTCAAGTTTGCTGAAGCCATTTCCATCAAGCTCCTGAAACCTGATTTATGCGTTCAGAAAGAAGGAGTTATCAGTCTTTCTTTGCCCTGGTAAGTGGATATTTTTAATCCGAATGCGAGATACTGAAAAGTTTTCATTGTGTATAATTATCATGGTTCGGAATTGTTTTTGATATTGCATATATATATGTATATATTATTACTGTATGCATATACTGATCGATTGATTGAACTCCGTGCAAGTATGTTAAAGTTGTTTCTGTAGATATACTTAATAATGACTGCGGCCTGTAAGCAGCTGATGAGAAGGCAACGAAATAAAAGATGGTACCACTTTATTCTGCAAAACTGTAGTTCTTGCTTTGTTCAAATAAATGTATGATGTTTATTTGTTGAACATTTCTTCGAATGGACTGTCGAAGAATACTCCCATCTTTAGTAACCAACCAACTTTTACTAAAGTGGTACTCCATCTACTTGATTATATTTTGCAGTTATCTATGAACTCAAGAAGTTTGTCTGTGTTGAAGATATGGGTAGCGTCAACATCTTTTGAAAGTGGTTTTAGACCACTAAATGTTAAGGAAATGGATGAAATATTGCTGGATAACCACTTCCATCACTTTATCAGATTACATTCTACAATGACGCCGGTATCCTTTAATACATTTACCTGAAATTTATTTAATACAGTGGAGTGCAATCATACCCCTAATCAGAAATGATTCAATATAGAATTCCCAATACGGAAGAACTATTGATAATGCACACTACCTGGATAGTGGTGGCATATAGTGTTAATAAATATTTAAATACGGTTAAACTGTGTATATTTAGAGTTGACAACGTTTTTTTCCATGACACATATTTTCACAATGACTTAAGCCTCCATTAATATAAGTATAAAACTTGGGCACTGTGGTAGAGAATAACTCCATTATGGATAAGATTTTATTTTCATAAATCACACAGTGTTGTACAGTAATATTAACTGATGTGACCACGTTTCGAGCATAAACTATTGCTCATAATCATATCAATCAGTTATGCCCCACATCTACTATCTTTAAGTTTCAAAGCAAAATCTACAGACAAACAGAAGGCATAGCAATGGGATCACCAATATCCCCTATTGTAGCAGACATTTTTATGGACAGCTGGGAAAATAGTGCTCTCAATACATTTAATCCTACTCCAAAAATATGGTGGAGATATGTGGATGACACATTCACAGTGTTAAAAACAGAACATATCTCTAGTTTCTTGACACATATAAACTCACAAGTAGAAGGAATAAAGTTCACATTTGAATCAGAAAATGAACAAGGAGAATTAACTATGTTAGATTGAAAGATGAAACGAATAGAAGAAGGTAAACTTCACACTAGTGTTTATGGAAAACCAACGCATTCTAATAGATATTTAGACTTTAATTCGTCTCATCCGTTAACTGTTAAGGCAGGCTTAGTGAAGTGTCTGACAAACCGAGCCATATCACTAAGTAGCACAAGGAAAGACCTAAATGACGAAATAAAACAGATAGAAGAATAGTTGGTTGGTGTTGAATAACTATCCTATAAAATTCATCAGGAAGATCAGTAAAAGCCAAAAACAAAATAAAATAATTCTGTAACTAGTAATGATAACATAAGTAAGAAAGATTATAAGTCATCTACTGTTCTATCATTTATTGAGGGAGGGGACATCTGAGACCCTACGTAGGATTCTAAATAAAGCAATAATTAGGGTGGCATTGAAAACTACAAACTCAGTCAGTGACAAGCTCTGTAGGTTAAAAGACCCTTTTGACCTAATTAGACAAATAATATAATTTACAAAATGCCCTGCAATGACTGTGAGTTAGGTCAACTGCATAGGTCAAACTATGTAGGCCGGGGGTAGTCCGATTGTCGGAATATAAGAATTTAGCTAAGGTGAGAATGGTTGACCCCGAGAAGATAAGTGATTTAGAAAAAAGCTCAGCTATTGTACTTCACGCATTAACGCACAACCACACAATAGGGTGGGAGAGGGTTAAAATTCTAAGAAGTAATATAGGTAGGTGGAGAGAGAGGTTGATTGATGAATCCGTATTCATCGAGTCTACATCCAACACATGCAACAGAAATGACTCAATGCAAATACCAGAAATATGGAGGATATTATTACCGCCGTTCAAATCAGAAGGGGATAATAAATAATCTCAAAATTCCATTTCAATTCAAACACATCACAACATTCTAACAAATAACTTATTATGACTATAAAAACATTCGTATTATTATTTCTGAATGTACATTATCCGATATTGAATTTTATTCCAATATCTAATTGATTCCACTCATGTATATAAATGAAGGAAAAAAGTTGCGTAAGTACCTTGATATGATTACGAGCAATAGTTTGTGCTCTAAACGTGGTTACATCAGTCAATATTACTGTACAACACTGTGTGATTTATCAAAATAAAATCTTATCCATAATGGAGTTAAGCCTCCATGTTGTTTGAATAAACAAATATTCCTACTTACTATTCGTCTCTCGTGGTTCCTACTGCAAAAAACTAAGGATTTAACTCCCAGTTAGAATTCTATGTTTTCTGAATCACGTATCTAACACGATTAGCACCATGAATATCAATTTCGACTATGAATTAATACAAAAGAGGGCGACATTAGACAATTAGGCGTTTTATTTAAATTGTGATTGTTTGGCTGAGAAATAAGCAATGCATATTTCTCTTAAAAAAAGCTTTTTAACACCTACAGTGAAATCTTTTATAGGCATTTTTCTTTCTGCTTTCTTGAAAAACACTTACAGCACATTTATATATCGCAAATCACATCTAAAGGTTTTTACTTTCAGTGTGTTATACGTACAAGTAATTCTGACTCGATCGGCTTATTTCTTACTTTCTTTTGGTTACTGAGACATCTAAGAATGTGATATATAGTTGTCACAATGATACTCCTTAGCAAAATCATTTTTTAAACGAAAACTCTATATGTTGAATATATTGTTGAAACTCCTGAAATCCCGGTTGTTTGGTTTCACTAAGTAGAAATTCTCAGTTTTTGTGGAAGTATGGGTCCCTAGTACGGTTGCTTCTATGCTTCCGTGAAGTCAGTCTGATGTCATTCCATTTCATGGCTGAGTAGTCTTGTCGATAATGGCTTGGCATTTGAAAAGTCTGTTTCTGAGTTCGCGCCTCAGAGGAAATACCACCAGTCACTCAGACATAGTTGCATCCAGGTAACAGATCCTCAGTGGGATGCAATACACATGGTAGATTTCACAACTGCCCACTTCATTATTTTATGATGTGGTTAGTTACAGCGTTTTATGGTTAAAATAAGCTTTTCTGTACATCAGTCAGGCTTTTCCATCCGAATCACTAAGGCCTCAGCAATGCATAGTGCACGGAAGCATGCCGTTTTAGAAAGGCTTCTTTTGACTTCGTAGATAATTTTGAAAGACTAATGCTAATTATGTGTTCAACTACAGAACTCTGTAACTTAGTTGTGTTCTCTAAGCTGGTTGATTTAATTGAGGAGTTTTTGTCATCCTTCTAGACAACATCTTCAGCGCAGTTTTTACTATGAAAACTAAAACTGAAAGGAATTTGCCGGAAAGAGACTCTTCGTTGAACTGCACGTTTTGTTTTCATTAATGTCTGGATGAATTTCGTCAGGAGCGAAGACTTACAGCATCGTTATGAATGTAGCTTAGAGCATCAAATTTTGAGGTGTGCACTTGAGAATCCAACAGCTGATGATATTCAAATTCAACTGAAAACGCTTTTTAGATTTCGCATATTTTCCACTGAGAAAATTTGAATTTTAGGGAATACAGGTTCACCAGTATGCACTGTTGTACAGGATACGTATCATTAATTTAATAACTAGTGGTTTTATTAATTCCATATTTACAGGAGAAATGAAGATGTGAATCACAGGAGGATTCGAACTACTGGCCTGAGAATTAGTGGTCCAACACCCCAGGACCCAGCTGCTAGTCAGATCATCATTTTACTGAAATCCTCAAGCATATAACCAACTGTTATATGGATGAATAATGCGTTACTGCGTGTTTATCACCACACTAGTTGCCCGCCTAGATCTCTAATTCATCCTGCTCGTGTAATAATTGACCACTTACACCGTAGCATTCTGTAAATATAGATGCATCTCAGTCCCATTGTCACTTTTATATTTAATAAAATCGACTCAGACTAGAAGTTTAGACTACTGATATATAAGTATTATACACCAACATGGATTAACACTAAAGGGTGACTCCGAAAAACTGGTGCATAACATTAACGATAAACAGATTGCTAGTTTTATTGTCTGACAACATTTAAAGAATGTCAACTGTATTAATGTCACACGTTAAAAGAGACACACTCGAGACTTATAATTAAAAGTCCTTCTGTGAAGGGAAAGACTACCAAAGATGAATAACTTAGGCCTCTGTAAGAACTAGTGCGGGATCATGCTCTTGTCCACGTCGGGTAAAATATTAAATCGTGCCATCCTGCAAAGAATAAAAGATACAATGCATGCAGATTTCCGCCACCCACGGGAACAAGCTGGATTCAGGAAAGGCAAATCATGTGCTGATCAAATTGCAACTCTACGCATCGTCATCACAGGACAAAACATACAATGGCAGTCAAACCCTTACACACCAAAACTTCATCAACTTCGGAAATGCCTTCACCAAAGGGCGTTGAAAAAGAAGTGATTCGGAAACTACTTTAGCACTGTGGAGTGCGTTACCTCAAATATTTATCTATCTCATTCAACCAAAGCTATATGACAGCGACACGTGTCAAGTGACCCACAACGGGAAACTCAGTGAGGCGTTTGGAGTGAATCCAGGGGTTATACAAGGCTGCTAATTATCAGTGATGGTATTCCTAATTGTGGTGGACTGAACCATGTAGCAGACTATGAGTTGGGAGTCGGTGGCACAGTGGTCAGGATGCTCGCCGACCATGCACATGGTCTGAGGTTCAATACCCGTCCGGCTCACTCCTTTACCTCGCTAAGCCAGTAACAGTATTGGTAAAAAGCGAAGGTTAGGTTTAAGGCTAGCAACCCCATCCTGTAAAAATAATCACCACTGTTATAGAAACTCCAAACCTCTAGCTTGAAGCCCTATGTTCCTCTGGGAACATGAAGGAATAACAAAAGAAGACTCTAGAAGATCTAGACTTGTTGGATGATTTATGTTCAATATCACATAAACTCGAGGACTTATAGTCGAAAACTAAATAGTTGTCAGATATGGCTGGCAGCAACGACAGGACTTCGAGTGAACATAGGGAACAGGGAGTTGATGAAAATAGCCAACCACCACCACCAACAACAACAACAAAATTTACCAATCACCATCAAAGGGAGAAATTTGAGAGATGTCACTTCCTTCACCTATCCAGTCAGAATCTTTCCAATTACAAGCTGGCGGCACCGATGAGGATGTCTGAACCAGAATCGGAAAGGCAAGGTACACCTTGATCAGTCTGATATCAGTTTAAGAATCTTCGGCACGACGCATGCTAACAGAACAAGATTTGGATTCTCAACACAAATGTTGAGTCAGTCAGTTATTTCTTCTATATGGGTCAGGTTCATCGTCAGCACGTCACAAAAAGCATTTCCAACAAGCCACTGCAGAATCTTATCAACAGCTTCCTTCACTGGCTGCATATTGAAGATCAGGTGGCCAGCTGGCCAGAAATAACTAGCAACAAGAAACTCTAGCTGAAAACGAACCAGTCAAGAACCCATTGCTCACCAAATGTGGTGGGTGGGGGGTTACATGGAGATGGATAGGACACACCTCGAAGGAGGCGTCGAGTGACTTGGAGCAGCAGAACATCTCTCTAGTGGAATCTGAATGGGAGATGACGAGTTGAGTATGTGTCCGAGAGTGACATGGAGGAGATCAGAGACCATGGACAATAGGGGGGCAGTCAAAGAGGACCGTTGAGAATAGGAGAAAGTGAAGATGTCCTGAGGTTGAAGCCCTATGTTCCACTCGAAACCCAAAGGGAAAAATAAATAATAATTGTGTTATTATCCATTAATCCGGTGCCCAAGTAGGATTAACGCTTAAACTTGAAATTATTAGCTGTGATTTCAAGTCTCACTAGGAACATCGTCACTCACAGTTAAATCCAACTGATGAATCTTAAACATGTCGCATCAACAGTTTTCTTTCGCCAGCCTAATTACTTTTCAATTATTTCGAGTCACCATAGTGTATTTAACTTAGGTAACTTATGACCCAATAATATCTATTTACAACCAATAATTAGTTGTACCTGAGCATTCTGATTTAGTAAAACAGAATATGACATCAAACGAGATTTACTGAATGACCCTTTTGCAATATACTCTCCTTGACTCCATTTAAGAAATACGTGCATTTGCGTTTGTACTATTCATCCAACTAAGTATATGATTACGCAAGGTATCGTGGGTCAAAAATAAATTTCTGCTTTTATCAGGTTGTGTATGTGTTTTATGACCTGCACTGACTTGAAACTTTAATATTACACAGCAAGGTAGGCTTTATTTTATCTCACAATAATAAAAGTTTCTTCGGTGTTAAGCTGAGAGATCTGTTCATTTTGATATTCTTTTTCGAACAATAACTGTCGGTTAGTAAGTCCTTGAAATGGGAGGAAAGGCGTTTCTTGGATTGTACTGATAGCTGACCCCATACAGGTAATACCCGGTGTAGTGAGACACTTTGGAAAGAGATGATTACTTTTAGATGACGTGAATAATCAAACACAGAATGGAGTGTATCATGATGTCCCGTTATTTATCTGACTTCATTTATTACCGATACATTATAATTACAGCAGAAATTAGCATTGTAAACATTTGAGTGACCTTCATGTGGAAACTCACTCTGTATTATCATTCTTTCCTTGCGTTTAGAGTGAGATGTAGAGTTTTGGCAATACATCTTCGCTGTACCCTGTTCTCTGTCGTCTTTTCCAGCTGGGTCAACGACTACTCAAAAAGTACCACTCTTTCTGACATGTTACCTGCCACCCCCGACCCATAGTATCGCATTCGGATTTCCCTTGAGGGACTGAAGTGGGATGTCATTCAATAGTCTCCTCAGTGTGCTTCCAGTCCATCACCTACCCCTTCTGAGTATTTTCTGAGAAACAGATTCCTAACCGGTTTATTAACATCCAGAGTTTTCTGTTCCTTGCTAACTCTTTCTACCCACCATTTTATCTTCAGCACTGAGGCAGCGAATACAGGTTTTGGTAAAATGTTTCCGGTAATGCTGGTGCCAAGTTTCTGATCCATGTAGGAGCCTAAGACTGACATTGGTGCTGATTAGTGGGACGTTGTTCCTTATGAATAGTGTTGTAGATGCCTACAATAGTTACAGGGTAATACACACCTGCTCTGCTTCCCCAAACCTGCCTGGCCACGGCACCCTCATAAGTCACGTCTGTTGTTGAAACAATAACACTAAGTGAAAGAGTCAGTCTCCTTTGGATTACTCCCGATCGATAGTGGTTGGTGCTCTTTATTGTTGGTTGGTTATCTTCATCACATATATCATCTACATATTCACTTGAATTTCTGTTTTCCCTGACTAATCTTAAAACCTATCGGATTTAGCTTGAATATCCTCCGAGCTGTGCAATACAAGACATAAATTTGAGATCTTCCAGAGACTTTTTGTCGGTTCAACATATGCCCATCTTCTCACGGTATTGGTGTGATCCGATCTACCACAGTCAGGAACATCATTGATGATACTTGGCAGCCTCGTTTTTCTCCGGCTTTCACTTAAAACGCTACGCTGTGGTACGCTCAGCGAGTCACCTTGCAGGTGACATCATCCTACAGCTTTTGGATGAGGTTTAAAAAGGTTCGAGGCTCTCCTTAGCATTGAGATGTTTTTAAAATTACTTCACGGTTGACGTTGTCGAAGGTCTTTTCAAAGTCCACGAAGTAGAATAAAAGAGTTGATTACCATTCTAGGCTCTATTTGATGATGATGTGAAGCACTGTAGTTTGGTCCAGCTTGATCATTCGCCTGATAGCAACCTGGTTATCTGATATAGTTTTGTGAATTGACTCTCATCCGCCTCAGTCGCGATTGCTTCATAGAAATGTCCTTTGTATTCCCCAGCACTCTTCTTCACCCCCTTGTTCAGTGGTCTGTAGCTGAGTATAATGTTACATGTAATCTCACCTAATTCTGTTAAGTATATAGTGATTATATAAATTTTATGAGTGAAATATTTTGTTTGCTAAAATGTGTTGGTTAGTTTGGAGATGAAAACAACCGACTTTGAAGGTTCCTTATGCTTTCCTGTGAATTTCAATTACTGTGTTACTGCAATAACGTCAACATCGCCTGTCTCACTTCACCTCACCAAAAACATATCGTACAATGATTCCCTTTTATAAATTTGAGGAAAGAAAGAAGAAACATTGGCGCAAAATAATCTGGATCCATTTTATTTCATTGGCTCTCATCAGCTGCGTACAACCTGAATTTTTTTAATTAAAAATAAAAAATTGTACAGTTTTAATAAACCTTTTTCCATTAGCAAGCATAGTGTCAGAGCGTCATAGTAAAATAAGGCATTGAGATATACAGGGTGTCTAAAGTGTCACGACATATATATATCTTGGTAGAGAGAAATTTCTTGAAAAAATTAGCTAACAGTTGTGTTGTTAAAATGGTAACAAAAAACAATTAGAAATAGTTACGTAATTATGAAGTCAGATGAGAAGTTGATGATGTAATACAATGAGCAGAACTCAGAAGATCAAGAAAAATTATCTCTTAAGAGAGTCAAGAGAAACATAAAGGGGGGATGGAGTGAAAAGATAAGTTAACAAAATTAGAAAACAAAGAGTTGCTAAGAAGTGAGTTACCAGGGTAATTGAAGTCCAACAACGGATATTTTTTTGGACACATAAGTCAGGCTTCAATCGTTTTATTGCTATAGCTTCAGCAAACCTGAACATACTTGAGGTACTTTGTCTCTTAATTATTTTGAATGATTCCAGCACATCTACTCGGTGTCCTATGACGCTTTGACACTATGCTTGCTAATGGACAAGGGTTGTACGCAGCTGATGAGAATCAACGAAATAAAATGGATCCAGATTATTCTGCGCCAATGTTTCTTCTTTCTTTGTTCAAAACATATCATTTTCATGGTTCACTCGGGCATTTTTCCATTCTATACCACTTATGAAGTTTACGTTTTTCGACAGACGTGCAAAGATTTTTATCAGATTGCTAAAATGAATGTATTATTAAGTGACAAATTGAATCGTATCCCGAAGAAAAGAAAATTATCTCAACCATCATTCTTCAATGATTATATACAGCAGTCTAATATTAAATACACCTTTCAGTAATAATATGCCTGTTAACGTCCTTCTAGTCACACCGATGGTGAGATGACGCGCCATTATTTGATCCCCTTGCGTAGATAATGTAAGCCTAAATTATTTTAATTACATTCAACCATTTGAAAATTTTAAGTAATATTGTTGCAACACTAATCATATATTGGTATTTTGCATGTCTGTTAAAGTTAGACTACACTTCCTCGATGATATACTGAACAATAAGAGCTACGAAAGCTTCTATTCTCCTTGAAGTAGAATTGTGAAACTTCATCTACAAGGTGTTTTGTCTAGGAGGATTGCTTCGCAGATTTTTAATCTGAATGTCAGTTGACACTGAAAGGATGAAATATCAAAAGCCTTACTATCCACAGTTGTCTGTATTCCCTGTTCATGAATCCTTTATTTTTTCTCGAGAGTTGCAAATAGTGAATTCACTGTCTGTTAACATCAACAGTTTTATAAAGTTTCTCAAACTTTTAGTTGGTGTAGTTATGAATCTTTCTTTGTTTTGATTACTTTATTGGAACAAAATGCAATGATAGTATCTCGGAGTGAGGAAAACAAGGGTATACTCAAAACTTAATGAAGTATTTTATCAATAATTTTCTTTGTTCATTAAATTCTGCTAAATGATAAATCTTCCAAAAAATACTTATCCTTCTGAAATAAAACAGTGCGTGAGCAGTGTAAATTTTTGCAGTAAATTTATGGATTGACGTTGAAAGGTAATTTATTATTATTATTGTTCCCTTGGGTTCCTAGTGGAAAAAAGAGCTTCAACTGCACGTCTCCACTTGCTTCTATCTTCTGCTGTACTCTTCACCCGCGTCCATATCAATCCATAATGTTTCAATTCCTCTTCACACGATCTCCTCCATGTCACCCTTGCACTGAAGAACAACTCACAGCTTCCCTTTCGGGTTCCACTCGAGTGATGGCCTGACAGGTGATGTCACCCAGTGGCCTCTTCAGCGAGTGTCCAATCCATCTACACTTTCTCCTGCATATTTGTTGAGCGATTGGTTCTTGTTTTGTTTGTTCCCATAGTTTCTTGTTGGTGATTCTTTCCGGCCATCTGATCTTCAGTGTACAGCGAAGACAGCTGTTGATAAAGATCTGCAACAGGCTGTTGGAAATATTCTCTGTGACCCGCCAAGTTTCTGATCCATCCGTATAGAAGAACTGACTGACTTGACGTTTGTATTGAAAATCCGAATTTTGTTGTTGATGGTGAGTTGAGCGACGAAGATTTCCAGATTGGTTTCAGGTTGATGAATGTGTTTCTCGCCTTCTTGATTCTCGATTTGACATCCTCACCCGTTCTTCTTGTAGTTGAGACAATGCTGGTTGCCTAGATAAGTGGATGAAGTAATCTCTTTGAAATCCCTCCCGTTGATGGTGATTGGCGCTGGATGTTGTTGCTGTTGTTGTTGTTGTTGGTTGGTTATTTTCATAACCTCCATCTTGTCGATGTTCACCTGGAGTCTTGTCTTTGCTGCTTCTTCGACCAGTTTGTCGGTTTTCGCTTGTAAGTCTTCGATTTTGTGTGACATCCAACACAAATCATCCACGCTCAAAATCCAGGTCTTCTAGATTCTTCACGTCGGTCGAGGATATCCCTGTCTTCTCGTTTTCCACTGTCTGACGCATAATCCAGTCCAGTTCAACACATTTAGGAATATCATTGGTGATAATAAGCACTCTTCTCTGACTCCTGTGTTTACTCCAAACGCCTCGCTGAGTTTTCCGTTGTGGACTACTTGACATGATTATAAATCTCTGGCGTTTGAGGTGGTTGAGAAATATGTTACGTATGCCTACTCACAGTCTGCTTCATCATGTCATATTTGCCCAGAAGAATAGCATAAGTAGTCAAACAGAGAAACTTCAGTAATTCACTAAGTCACCAACTACCGAGTTGGACAAGGTAAGAGAATATAGATAAACCTTCTGATAGATGTAAATTAGAAAACAGGGAAATCTGTAGTTCGATACTATAGGCGACAACTAGCCTTAAAAAGTTATAATTATAAATGCGTATGCAATTACGCAGCATTTCTTCCTTACCCTTTAGGTCATATTGCCAAACTTATTTTAAATTTCTCTCCTTTATCAATAGCCTACGATTGAATTAATTTTATTTCTTTGTCTGACTATTCTGTTATCAACTAGTTGATGTACATATATAAAACATGACTAATTTAAATGTTAGACAGGATTTCTACATCCCAAGTTAACAGTGTCTGTCTATATGTATCTCTATAGTATTATATTTTCTTCTAACGTCATCTGATGGGTAGTTAAGAAACTTGTTTATCTTGTAACTGATATCACAATGTCCACTTTTATAACTTTTGTTTAAGTTTCTACTGAACGTAAAATCAAACGGTTTGTTTAAGTATTTATAAGCTACCGTCCACATAATTATATTATGATTATTGTTTCCTTTATTTGCTAGAGTTACATAGGCCTCAGCCCCACGTCTCCATTGCTTTCGGTTCTCTACCAACGTTTTCACCTGGCTCCACGTCTGCCCACATGATTTCAGATCCCCATCGCATGACCTCCTCTACTCCATGTCACCCTCACACTGACGACCAACTCGCCAATTCCTATTCGGCTTCCACTCCAGCAATGGCCTGGCGTGTAATGTCATTTGATGGTTTCTTTTCTCAGAGTATGGCCAATCCAGCTCCATTTCTCCTTCCATATTTGTTGCACAGTCAGTGCTTGGTGGGTTGGTTCACTCATTTCCAGAGATCCTACTCTGTTGCTGATCTTCTGTGGCCGCCCCTCTGATATTGAGCAGTATTGAGCGAAGACAGCTGTCGATGAAAGTCTGTAGTTTGTTAGAAGTGGCCTTCATGATGCGCTTTCCAAGTCTCTGATGTGTATGTTAAGTAGCACTGACTTCACACTGGAGTCAAAAATCTGGATCTTTTTTCATGCTGAGTACTGTTAACCTCCACACAGACTTGAGAGCAATGAAAGCTTGCCTTGCTTTTCCGATCCTCGCTTTGATATCTTCGTCAATTCCGTCCGCCTGTAGTTGAAACGATGCTTCCCATGTCGGTAAGTAGGTAAAGGAGATTGCTTCTTTCAGATTAACCCCATTTATTCTGGCTGATTGTTGTCTGTTGTTGTTACCGGTGGGATCTTCATCACCTCTGTTTTCCCTATATTCACTTGAAGTCCTATCTTCTCTGGATGCTTCTTCTGCCAACTTGTCGCTTCTCACTTGCATATCTTCCAGTTTGTAGGAAATCAGACATATGCCATCGGCGAAATCCAGATCCTCCGAATTCCTTTTTGTGTGGGTCCATTTTATGCCTGTCTCCTGGCTGCCCACTGTGTTTCTGTCGCATTATCCAGTCCACCACAATCAGGAAAATCATTGGAAATAGTAGGCAGCCAGCTTGTCTTACTCCCGTCTTCACTTCGAAGGATTCCGTGAGTTTCCCGTTATGGATGACTTAGCACTGTCGTACAACTGTTAGATGAGACATATAATTTGAGTGTGTTCGTGGAATCAAATACAAAGGTAATACGGAAAGGCAACTGTCTACTCGCATGATCGAGCATTTGCCAAAATGCTTGAAAACAGCGGAGTGCAAAGTGCCAAAATACTCAATAACAAAACATCTTGTGGACTATGGACATGATATCGACGCTGTCAAGTCATTCACTATTGTCAGCAGACAAAGAAACAAGAAGATGCTTACAGTTGCAGAGGCTTGTGCGATTCGAGTTTATAAACCAGGTCTCTGTGTACAAAAAGAGATGGTCGTGACTCTGAATCTACCATGGTAGTACGTTTTACTTATTATTCTACCTCTTATTATTATTATTCTTGATTTATTTAAAACTATCCTTTATCAGTAAGTAGCATTATCTTAACTCACTTCAACACTATTATTATTATTGTTATTATAACTATTACTATTGATATTACTCTGTATGCAATTCTTGAAATATTCTCTAATGACTAATTGTTTATCTAAGTGATTTAATTGAAGCGTAATGCAATTTATCTTACTTTTGATCTCTCATACTCTTTCTCCCCTTATGTATTTGAACATGACCTGGAAAAACATTCGCACCTGTCTTTCTGCATGACTAATTCAATGAAGTTTATTTACTTATCAGTCCTATATCTCCCAATGTAATTTCAAAAGTATATATATCCGTGTATGTAGAGTATTCAGCTGACGATTTCTACCGAAATTTGATGAATTCATTAAATCCTGCTTTATTAACCTTAATTGCTTGTTTTAAAGATGTCTACTTGTTGGTGGCACCTCGTAGTAGTGAAGCAGTTGCTAAATCACCGTCCACATAATCAAACATATAAATCTTCCGGCATAAAATTCATTTGGAATTATTTACACGAATAAGTGATTTGTCTCGTTTAAATGGGCGATGATCAAAGGTGAAATGGTAATCTATATAGTGGAAAGATTCAAGCGCCTGACTAGTGATTCGACGATCACTATTTATAATTCTGACGTGACGTGAATTTTCATAGTACCTTCACTCATTACCCATTACATCAATAATAGTCTGACAACCCAAGACAAAATGAGGTAGTCTGGCCATCAATGAATTTCATTACATCCGAATACTTGTTTGTAAAACATCATGTAATCAATATTATAATTTTATAGGTAGTATTTTACTATTATCATCATCCCATTGGGTTTTGAGAGGAATTTAGGGCTTCAGTGGTATATCACCATTTCATCCTATTTGGTACAGTCTTTTTAGCAGACTCCAAAATTGCCAACAAGCCTTCGTTTCCTCCTCGCACAATGTCCTCCATGTCACACTTTGATGTCTGATGCGTGATGTCACGTAATGGTCTTTTTAGCCATATGCAAGATCTGTCATCATTTCCCTCTCTGTATCTGTTGGTTGATAAGTCCTTGGTTGGTTCGTTGCTAGGGTACCTTGTTAATCATTCTTTCCGGCCATGTTATCTTCAGTTTTCAGTTAGTGATGGCAGCTGTTAATGAAAATACGCGGCAAAATGCTGAAAAAGCTCTTCATAACGTGAAAAGTCTTTAAACTACATAGAGACATTGGTTTGACATTAGTACTGAGGATCAAGATCTTGTCCCTTATGCTGACGGCAGCAGACTTCTATCTTACTTTATTTATTTATTATTTATTGTTCCTTTGGGTTCCTAGTGGAACATAGGCCTTCAAATACACGTCTCCACTGGCCTCTGTCTTCTACTGTACTTTCCACCTGCATCCATGTTAGCCCATAATGTTTCAACTCTTCTTCACACGATTTCCTCCATGTCACCCTTGCACTGAAGAACAACTCACAGCTTCCCTTTCGGGTTCCACTCGAGCGATGGCCTGACGCGCGATGTCACCCAGCGGAGGCCTCCTCAGCGAGTGTCCAATCCATCTACACTTTCTCATGCATATTTGTTGGGCGATTGGTTCTTGTTTTGTTTGTTCCCATAGTTTCTTGTTGGTGATTCTTTCCGGCCATCTGATCTTCAGTGTACAGCGAAGACAGCTGTTGATAAAGATCTGCAACAGGCTGTTGGAAATATTCTCTGTGACCCGCCAAGTTTCTGATCCATCCGTATAGAAGAACTGACTGACTTGACGTTTGTATTGAAAATCCGAATTTTGTTGTTGATGGTGAGTTGAGCGACGAAGATTTCCAGATTGGTTTCAGGTTGATGAATGTGTTTCTCGCCTTCTTGATTCTCGATTTGACATCCTCACCCGTTCTTCTTGTAGTTGAGACAATGCTGGTTGCCTAGATAAGTGGATGAAGTAATCTCTTTGAAATCCCTCCCGTTGATGGTGATTGGCGCTGGATGTTGTTGCTGTTGTTGTTGTTGTTGGTTGGTTATTTTCATAACCTCCATCTTGTCGATGTTCACCTGGAGTCTTGTCTTTGCTGCTTCTTCGACCAGTTTGTCGGTTTTCGCTTGTAAGTCTTCGATTTTGTGTGACATCCAACACAAATCATCCACGCTCAAAATCCAGGTCTTCTAGATTCTTCACGTCGGTCGAGGATATCCCTGTCTTCTCGTTTTCCACTGTCTGACGCATAATCCAGTCCAGTTCAACACATTTAGGAATATCATTGGTGATAATAAGCACTCTTCTCTGACTCCTGTGTTTACTCCAAACGCCTCGCTGAGTTTTCCGTTGTGGATCACTTGACATGTGCCGTTGTCGTACAGCTGTTGAATAAGGTGCAATTTTGTATAGTGGGCATAGATCACAGGTGTAAGCGAAGTCACGTTGTGTTCTACTGGTTTAAATAAAAAGTACAACCATTTAACAAGTCCCAATGTAAATTTGAACTGCTAGTTTAACAGAAACAATACAAACATTGTCAAAACCACTTTTATTAGTAGCTATCAACCAGTGGGATATTTACAGGAGAATTTTATTCCCAATTTCTTTTTTCCTTTCACTCTGTAGTTCAATTCTAACCCATTTGGTTAAGATCAATAACTCCATGGTTTCATACAGTGTGAATAACAAACATTGAAGGTATATATTAAATAGACACTTTCTACAAAAGGTTTTAAATGCAGCTAAAATTGCAT